>CM052899.1:102487929-102643038 GCA_028534135.1 Potos flavus
AGTCTTCTGGTCCCCTTAGCGGCTCCATTCTCAGCCATTGAACTTAACTTGAGTTCACACACAGTGCTGTCCACTGCTACTCTCATTTAATCCCCATTGCTCCTCTGGAACATGGTAATGTTTGATAATATGGTAGTAGTAGTAATACATTTAATATTTACTGCATACCTATACTTATTCAATACTTTTAAAGTATTTCATTTAATCCTAGTAATAATTCTGACTGGTAGAGATTTTTCCAATTTACGAATGAAGACTTTTAGGAAAGTAAAGTAACCTGATTAGTTGTCAGAATCAGAATTTAAACTCAAATCCATCTGACTCAAAGTTTTAAACATTACTAATCAATTACATCTACTGAATAATACTGTAGTTCAGAAGTGATACAAACTTTGTAAGAAAATAACTTATTTATTCATTTAGTCTTTCACCCTGATTGAAGACTCCTCAATTCTGAAAGCAGAAAAATTGACTCTTACAGATTATCCATATTGCGTTATAGTATAGAAAATGAAAAAAATCCAATAAAATTTAATAAAAAATTTAAGTGAGAACAACACTTAATAAATTATGAATAGGAAGGAATTTTCTTAATCTAATTAAGGATATCTTTTTAAAAAAACACTAAAGCAAGCAATCTACTGACTTTGGAAGTATTCCCATCAAAGTCAAAAACAAGACAAAATGCTGACCATCACAACTCCTACTCAGCATTATCTTAAGAATCCTCACCACTGTAATGAGACAAGTAAAATAAGAGTTTTTTGGACAATTGGAAAAGAAAGAAAAAATGTGCTTATTTGCTCTTCGATGTCGACATACAAAATGCAAAAGAATAAGTAAATAAAATAGAAGAAATAGTAAGAGAATTCAGCAGTGCTGCAGGATACAGTTACTATATGAAATTTGTCACTTCTGCATACCAGTAATAGCCAATTAGAAAATACAGTAGGGGAACACCTGGCTGGTTCAGTCAGTTTGTGACTCTTGATCTCAGGGTTGTAAGCTTGTACCCCACGTTGGGTGTAGAGATTACTTAAAAATAAAAGTCTTTAAAAAAAGAAAAAGAAAAATATAGTGGGAAAAGGATACTATTTTTCCCACTGCAGAGCCTACTGGGTATTTACCCTAAAGATACAAATGTAGTGATCCAAAGGGTCACATGCACTGGAATATTTATAGCAGTAATGTCCACAATAGCCAAACTATAGAAAGAACCTAGATGTCCATCAACAGATGAATGGATAAAGAAGATGTGGTATGTATACACAATAGAATACTATGCAGCCGTCAAAAAACCCTGAAATCTTGCCATTTGCAACGATGTGGATGGAACTAGAGGGTATTATGCTAAGTGAAATAAGTCAATCAGAGAAAGACAATTATCATATGATCTCTCTTATATGAGGAATTTGAGAGGCAGGGCGGAGGGTCGTGGGGGGTAGGGAGGGACAAAATGAAACAAGATAGGATCGGGAGGGAGACAAACCATAAGAGACTCTTGATCTCATGAAACAAACTGAGGGTTTCTAGGGGGTAGAGGGTAGGGATAGGGTGGCTGGGTTATGGACATTGGGGAGGGTATGTGCTATGATGAGTGCTGTGAAATGTGTAAGACTGTTGATTCACAGACATGTACCCCTCAGGCAAATAATACATTATATGTTTATATATATATTATATATATAATATATATATGCAAGTATTCTTTTATATATATAAAAGAAAAGAATACCTGCAAAACTACAAAATAATTAGGAATAAATCTAACTCAACAGTTTAAAGAGATTCATGCACAAAATTACAAAACAAGGAAAATCTGAAATATTATAAGATGTCAGCTATCCTTCAATTGATCTCTAAGTTCAATTCAAAGTCAATAAAAATCCCCCAAATCATATTGATATGGAAGAACAAAGATTAGTTTCAGTGAGGGGGGGAACCAGGGTGAGGAGTCTTGTCTTAGGAGAGTAAAGGCTTTCTACAAACTATAATAATTAAGGTAGTGTGGTATTTGGCCCCCCAATTTTTTTATATATATAAACAATAGAGAATAGAAAGCCCAGATACAGATACATTGATATACAGAAACTTGAGGGGCGCCTGGGTGGCTCAGTCATTAAGTGGGAAGCTGCTTCTCCCTCTCCCACTCCCCCTGCTTGTATTCCCTCTCTCGCTGTCTCTCTCCGTCAAATAAATAAATAAAATCTTAAAAAAAAAGATTCAAAAACAGATGACTTACTTCAATGCAGGAGCAATTTAGAGCTAAGAGTTACATATTAATGAAGGTTTCTAGAATAGAGGAAGAGAGCAGAGTTTTCATGCCAGTTTGCAGAGAACAAAACCAAGTAGCAAGTTTGAATAAAGGATCTGGAGGCAGTTGAATGGAATTTTCATGCTGATTTGCTTACCTTTCAGAAAAAATGTCCCAAAGTCAAGGTTCATTAGAAGAGACTTTGGCGGACAGAGTCCTGTATACTCGGCAATGCTATCTTCAGGGACATTAGAGAGAAAAAGTGGAAGAAAATGGCCAGGGGCTGGGGTGGGATGGAGTGGTGCCATGTTTCCATCTGTGAATGAAGAAACACTGTGGGTCCCCAGTATATAATAAATTCTCCTCCATAAGATGTGTCTTTGTTTACATTAACCCCTGCACAGGGTAATAAAGGAGAATAATAGATCAGCGTGCACAGTAGTGAGTTTATCTGAAGATGAAGAACTGGTGTGGGGTGGGGAGAGAAACTTTGGGAAGAATTTTCAAGAAAGAGGAGAGCTGAAGGAGTGTACTCATATTATTCAGGTACAACCTTGAATGTAGGTACAACCACCAATGTAGGTGTGATGATCTCCATTTTCACAGATGAGGAAACTGAGTTTGAGAGGGGTCACTATTTACTTGAACTGAGATCAGTCACGCTCAAAGTTCTTCTAACAGAGCTGAGTTGCTTCCTGATTTGATGCTTTTCATCAACTACAATGACTACTTTTAACGAAATCCAAATATAAATACCTTTTTGTGAGGAAAAAAATTCTCATCCACTTGACAAGCACCTACCATGTACTTGGTACTCCTTAAAGGTACTTAGAGACATGTGAAAAATAGTTACAACACAGTGCGATGAGTGCTGTAGCGAGGTGTACACAAGGTGCCAAGAAAGGTGTGGCACATGTTAGCGGGGGAAGTGAGGCAAGAGACGTGGGCACGGGCGCTTTCCTGAGAAGATGATGCTTGTACCATCTTGAAGGACGGGTGGGAGGTTACTAGGTAAATAAGATTTGATGAGATGGTAAACAAGCTGCAGAGGATACTTCCAATTACTATTTTTAAACATTTGGCCATTTAAATTTTTTAAAAATTTAGGGAAGTTCGCTTATAGAACATTCTGAATCATTCCTCTGAGGAAGCTGTTTGATGAAGTGCATTAACTTTTGCAACAGAAGAATATACATACTCACCAATTATTACATACAATTTAAAGGGGTTCATGAGCCCATCGAAGTGCTTCTATAACCTCTCAGCTAATCCGCTCTGATGTAGAGAGATACTTGAGAAAAGAAAAGAAATGCCTAGGGGTAAGAGTAGGTAGCACTTATAGTAGGTGGTTTACAGCTGTTATGATATTTGATTCTTACGACTGCCCTATAAAATAGATATTAAATTAATTTAGGCACGAGTAACTTAAGACTCTTAAGTCACTCACTCAGGTTCAACCAGATAATAAGTGGCAAAGCTATGATGAAATCCCTTCCTGGGGTCCTGAGTCCCAGGTCCATGTTCTTTCTACACACATGAGACTAGCTTCCTACTGGGAACATTGCTGTGAACAGTTCCAATTCCTAACAATTAACTTACAGGCGAACTTCTGGAATATAACTTGTAGTGAGTTGAGGATTGCCTGCATGGTGAAATCCCCTTAATTTTGACTCTTTTAATCTGTCATAGCTGATGAATTATGATTTGTTGTATTTTGTTTATATGCTGGATTGTATGCTGGGCTGTAGAGTATCTTAGCAGCATCTGTAAAAATTGCTTTTGAACAATTTGTAGGCAAGATGCTCCTAAGGTCTTTAAGTTATCTAAAGAAATAATAACCAAGTTGTTATTACATAATTGATATGCTTAGTCTCATCCATACAATGTGGACGGGTGGCTTAAGGACCTCTCCCCACCCCCCACCGTACTTGTTGTGGGAGCCATTCCTTGGTGCGAGCAATAATAGTGTATTTATCTAAACACGCTCTACACTGAATTGCTTTCACTAATCAAGCAGGACTTATCCCTGCTTAGAAGAATTAGTGAGGTTTTACTCAATTAGGCTTGATGTCAAGTTAATTTTCCCCCTGTTAGTGTAATGAAGAATTGCTGTGTTGGTCTGTCATGCATGCTGATTGATAAAAAAATTTGAGAGTGAATGGCAACACATTTTTCTTTTGATAAATGAGGAAAAAATTTGAGAGGTTCAAGTAAATTATTCCGGACATCAGAAAGTTGCTTAATTCTGTTGGGTAGAAAGCACCGTTGCAAACCAGCATAAGCAATGGAAGAATTTTAAGTACATATTCTATTGCTAGTTTCTTTAATGTCAGCTTTATCAAAATTTTCTAAAGGTTGCATTATAAAGGATGTTCATGTCATAAATACTGAACTTGCCAACATAGGCCTTTGTCTTTTCTTTGACTTCTGCTATTTGCTCATTTGAAAATATTTATAAATTACTATATTCTTTGCATGCTACATCCTGCAGTTTGGGAATAATGGATCAAGACTTGGTAAGTAATGTTTACTCACATGGATTGCATGATGGAAAATTTGCCAAAGCTCGAGTTGTTTTATTATAATAAATAGAATTTATGTCCCAGGAAGAAGCACTTGGGGAGGTAGATTTTATTCTATATTCAGTTATTCCAGGTTATATTTATTCCATATATTTCAAAATAAATATCCTGAATTAGGTTACAAAGTGAAAGCATCTTGCAAATGAAGTGTGGTCTTGCCAAAATATTTTTTGAGTTTGAGAGTACTACACTAGAGAGTATTAGCAGATTGTTACACACACACATGCACACACACACACACACACACAGGCTCATCTGTAGATATTTTTCTATCTCTCTGTTCATATCTGTTCAGTTTTATGTCTGAGACACAGGTCCAGATCAAAAATATCACTTTTATAACCATTAATGCTTCACTATAATCTTAATGAATAAAAAAATAATGGGAGGTGTTTGAAGACTGAATTAGGTGCTCAGTTTTAACAATTGTACCAAGTTAGAGTCAGATCATAATGATTGGGTGGTGAAATTTGATTTTACTATATACCTGCTTTTTAGATAGGGGATTCCAGTCTCTTTCTGAGGGTCTCATTCCGATTAAGTTAAGAACGCATTTATTTTTGTTAAGTAGTGACTTTCTGTCTTTAACTTTGCTCTCCATGTTAATCAGTGGACCAGATGATTTGGATGTATTATAAGTTTTGGGCTCTTACCAGTAGAAAGGAGACAGCCCAATGTGTGAGCCCAGTAATTTTTTAAAATGTTGGGAAATTATTGCTTTATATTTCTGTTTTCAGGTATCAGAGTATTAAAAGTAAAAAAAGAACAAAAGTTATTTTATTGAATCTTCTTCGTAGGAATATCAAAGTGCTTAACGAAAACGACTTTATTTAACATTTATAGCAACTTAGTGAAAGCACATTAAAGTCAAAATAAATTCTATAGCTGAGAAAGCACCAATAAAGATTATTTTTGCAGGTTCAGTAAACCTTGCAGTTCTGGTTTATATTCTGGTTGTAAAGCATGTATCAGAAAAACCGGAGCAAGGGATCATCATTAATAGTTTTCTAGGCTGCAAAATAAATACTTAAATCTAGAGACAGTTTTACTTTTAGGAAGCAAAATAGCAAAAATCCTTTACTGGGAAGAAATAGTCCCTGTTTTCTCTGGATTCTTTATACTTTTTGTGACTTTGACCAAAATTTCAGAGTCATGCGGCTTATATGTTAAAACAATAATGGCAATCTTTTTTTAAAAAAAGATTTATTTACTTACTTGAAGGGCGGGGGAGGTACAGAGGGGGAGAGAATCTCAAGCAGACTCTATGCTGAGTGTGAAGCCCGCTGCAGGGCTTGATTCCAGGACTCTGAGATCATGACCTGAGCTGAAATCAAAAGTTGGAAGCTTAACCAACTGAGCCACCCAGGTGCCCCAAGAATGGCAATTTTATTTATTTAATTTTATTTTTTAAGTGGATCAGGTATTAGATGCTTTTATTTTTTAAAGGATTTTATTCATTTATTTGACAGAGAGAGACACAGCGAGAGAGGGAACACAAGCAGGGGGATTGGGAGAGGGAGAAGCAGGCTTCCCGCCGAGCAGGGAGCCTGATACGGGCTCAATCCCAGGACCCTGGGATCATGACCTGAGCCAAAGGCAGATGCTTAACGACTGAGCCACTGAGGCACCCTGAGAATGGCAATTTTAAATTGGGACTTTCGTGGTAACATTTCATGTTCTGAATGACATTCTAGTCTATAGGTCAAATCATTGAAGCTATATTAAAGGGCGAGAGATGGTATTCATTTATTCATCCTGTCATTCACTCACTTGTCATGTATCCTGTGATCACCTGCCCGGTGCCGGGCTCTGTTCTATGCCCTGTTAACACTGTGGCAAGTTAGAAAATGATCCTGCTTTCTGGCACTCTCTTTATTCCAGTGGGACTCCCAACTCAATATCCTAGGGTTACACATGATGTTCAGGAAATTAAAACACCGTGGTGTGATGATGTCTGGGTGACTACTTTAGTAGTTCGGGTGGCCAGGGACACATTAAGCTAAACTTTGAACCATAAGAAGCAGTTATCTGTGCAAAGATGAGGAATAAAAAGGTCATGGCTGAGGGAATAGCCAGCATTGGTCTCTAGCGTGGGAAAGAGTTTGGTGGGTTTTAGAAATAGAAAGAAGGTCAGAGTAGCTAGGGCACAGTGGATGCTGGTAAAAAAGGACACTGGAGAAAATTCAAGATGTGATTCTTTCTTCAAATTTTTACTGTATTCTAGCATTTAAATATATCAATAACCTCCAATAGGTACCTGGTTCTAAAGTTACATTTTGTTAAATGTAACAAACTTAGGAAGGGAGAGTGAAGAAACTGTCTGTATTTTTCCATCCATAATGCAGTCTGTAAACAACAGATTGTGGATTTGAAAGCCCAAGGATGGTGTCTTTTACCCTCAATGATTGGAAGCATTTTTGGTGCTATGAAGTATTAGCAAACCTCTGAATACCAGCTTAGTGCATTCTACTCAAAGCCAGAGGTACTCGAATCACTGGTACCTAAAAAGATGGAGGCTGGCGACAGCAATAAAATAATCCATTATTGTAATAACAGACTACTGAACTCAGAAATTCTTTTCTGAAAAACCCAGTTCTTTTGAGCAGTCTCTGGCTTTTACTGCGTGGGCTTAGGAGCCAGATCATGTGGGTTCAAGTCCTGGCTTTTTCCATTGCTAGCTGTGTGGTTTCCCTCATTACTTCATCTGTGATTAGGGTGTTAGAAGTACTTATGTCATTCAGGAGAGTACCTTGAAACAGCAAGCCACAGTGTTTGTTGTATTTGTTGCTACTACTCTTATTTTTATGCCCCCTTCTCCAACAATCTTCTGAAAAATGTGTGAGTCACCTAAAGTGAGATGCAAGATGGCTGCTGATAAAAAATCAGCCCTTTAACAATCGGTCTCTGGGATGGAGGTGGGAGCACTCTGAGATCTGTTGGCGAGAGCGTCATTTCTGCATTCCACTTCTCCACTCGGTTTAGCAAAACAAGTCCTCATTTATTTATTTAAAGAACACACTTACTGAACACCTACTAATGTTAAAATCTGGGCTGAAATGAAAACAAATCCTGTCCTCCAGGAGCTTTTGATCCGGCTCCACAACTTTTAGTCACAAAGAATTGGCGAGGAAACAAAAGACAACAGAAACACTCCTGCACTTGTCAAGTTTTTTAATTAGATGAACCAAATTAGCATTGATGAGTGAACATTCTTCTGTGCACACCCTTCTCAACGTTGTGTGTAAGTGTCCATGTGTTTGCTCTTTGGAGAGATTGGAATAAATGCTTCACATGACGACCATTTGTGAGCCTGTCGTGAAAGAAAATGTATTTTACTGTTACTACACCTTCATTTCTTCAGACAAAAATATTCGGAATGCCTGCAGCAGTGCTGGATACTGGGTGAACAGGGGCGAAAAAAAAAGAAAATAAAATTCCACATCTCCTAGAGATCACGGGTGTGATTTGGCATAGATGTTAAATCCTGTCTCTCTAAAGGTATAACTTCGGGAGTGTTCTTTAACCTCTTCCTTCATACATCAGTTTCCTCATCTGTAAGATGGGAATAATAACCACCTAGGGTTGTTGGGAAGAGTAAATAACTCGTACTGCTAATGTTATTATTACTCCTCTGGGCCAGTGAGTATGTCCTGTGTCTTCCATGCTCAGTTCCCCACTATAAAACTTCTTAAACTAGTGAGCAAATCTTCAGAGTGTCATAGTGACATCTTTAAAAGGGAATGAGGTCCTGCTACTCTTATCTCCTGTGCATTCCCACTCCTCACTTTCCAAATATGAAGTAGAGATAGCCTCTTTTTTCCTGAACTACTAACATATAGAAGAGAGCAGCTTTTGATTTCTAACTCTCTGGCGCTCATTTTCCTTTCTACCGCAGGCCGATTACCTATTTCTTAACATCTCCTCTAGACTCCTGGTTACCTGCTTGGTCACAGTGACCGCAGTTAGCCCTTGCTCTCATCCCTCCTGTCATTTCCTTCCTTGTCTTTTCACTTTTCGCAAGTTTCTTGCCCTAAAGGGCTTGCGTTTCTAGATCTTCTCTGCCAATCCCAGAGCTCGCCTTCATCTTTGGAAGGCTGGTTAATCACTCATTTGTATTACATTGGGTGGGATCTTCTACATTTCAATTCTTTTGACATAACTTCCCGTCAAATGGTAATTACACAGCGGGCAGCTCCCACATGGGGCTGGTTCCTCTACCACATCCCGGCCCACCCCTCTTTCCTTGTCTGAACTATTCTGGAAGCTCTGATGTTGAGCAATGTAGATATTCCTGGATTTGGGGAACACCACTTCTCAAGAGCCCAGCAACATTCTCCAGCTTACATTAAAATTTAACCAGTTTCCTGGTGCCTCCTGACTTCCTTTAAGACTTCTCAGCAACAATGAGAGTTGTGTGGGCTGGGGCGTACATCATACAGGCTTTTTGTAAGAAATGATATCTTGCTTCCCGAACGTATCAGAGAGCATTAACGCTATCCCCATCTGTGGTAGCAGTAGGCAACCTTTTAGAGTGGTGTAAATGGCCCATTAGGATAACTGCTAATATTTAATTAGTGTATACTTTAAATTCCATTGGCAAATAGTAGCATATTTCTTGAAAACCTGTCAGATTTTTCCTAAGTAATTTTTTTCAAGATAGTAAAATGATGTAGTCCCAGGCTGAAAATGAAAGGCAATTATTTCAACTCCTAAAGACCAAAACAACTTTACTCACATTCCACTGAAGGGATGGAGGGAAAGGAAATAATTTTCAAAGTTTCTGGAAATTGTTATTTTTGTGTTAATAGTTATTTTCATTAGCGAGGGGAGTTTTGGAAGTAGTTATGAGATTTTCCTAAAACTGAATGACTAGAGACTAAGGGCATTTGAATTATGTTTGGTTGCACGCATTAAAGATAAAATTGATTTCTTTTTTCTTATATGAAGTTTCATTTTGGTTATAGTGATCTGAGACTGACTTTTCTGGGCCAGAGGAAGGACAAAGGAACCACCAGCTATAAAGTACATCAAGATTATTAGAAAATACAGTCATAAAAACAAAGCCCCCTAAAATTTTATGTTTGCTATTTTTAAAATTTATTTTTATTTTTTTTTATTTTTAGAAGGGGAGGGAGAAAGAGAGGCAGAGGGAAAGGGAAAGAAAGAATCATAAGCTGGCTCCACCCCACTGGGGTGGAGCCAGACGTGGGGCTCGATCCCAGCCCCCTGAGATCATGACCTGAGCTGAAATCAAGAGTCTGACGCTTAACTCACTGAGCCACCCCGGCACCCCTAAAATTTTACATTTGTATGATACCTTTAACTCTTTATGATATCTTTATATTTATATAATCCTTTTTGTAATTATTCCCATTAAAATATATTTGATGGTATATGTAGAGTCTGTGAGCATTCTGTGTGGAAAGAGCATTAGACTTTAAATCAGTCATGTTCTTTCCAGAAAGAGTTGGCACATTTAAATAAGGATAAATAATATATAGAAAAGGGACAATTTACAAAACTTTGAGCAAGGTCTAAGTGAGCCACAAGGGAGAGTGCAATAAAACTGGGAGTTGAAATAGTGGAGCTATGAGTAATCTTATCAAGCTAAGAATAATCAAAGGGAAAGGGAAGGAAGAAGTTACTGGAACCTAGGATGTAGTCTTATACAGAAAAGCACTGTACGTGGAACGGTGATCTTTAATTGGGGACAAGCTCAAGTTATCCCTCAAGTAAGGAGCCCAGGGAATAAGTACTTTGGTCTCCCTCTCTTTCCCTACATTTTTATGTTAGAGCTCTTTGTTAGGAACCAACTAGAAGCCAGAGCATGGGAGCCTTTTGACACAGTTGATCCTGGTCTCCTAGAGCAGAGAACTGGAAAAAGCAGGGTGGAAAGTGGATCTAGAAGGAGAAATGAAAGATATCTGGTATACTCCACCCCCCTTTTTTTTTTCTCAGCCTCCACTCTTTACCTTCATCTGAGTGAAAAACACATGTCCCCAGCACAGAGACTGCATAAATCCCCATCAACTACCATGTGGTTATATCATTCCTGTGTGATAGCAATTCAGTAATATGCAGTCTAGAACTAAAATGTGGCTGCCACCAGTATTCTTCATATAAAATACCAGGGGACAGAGGTAGGGAGAAGAGATGTAAATTTAAATTATAGCTGATCCTAGCTTCTGTAGATGGTTTTAAGGCCTAAGCTAGTAATTATAGCTGCCTCCTTCCACTAAACCTTCTGTATTTACCTCACTGTCTGTTATCACTTTGACTGGTAAGGTCCTTTTCCAAGTGAGGTGATCCAGACCTTGATTCTTACCAGATCTGAGTCCTTAGTGGTCTGGTCTTCACTGGGTTCTTGCTTTTCTTTGACAAGGATGATTGGAAGGGAAGTATTAAGAAGTGCCCCACTAAATTTTCTGAGTTTCAAACATTGTTCTTATCTTTATTCTGTAGCAGAAACTCAGGTTTTCCTGATCATTGGGTGTCATCATCCTAGGCAATGTAGTGACTTCCTCATCCTACCTATGGTTTACAGATAAAAAGAAACTTATCTGTAAGTTAATTAGGGGTTAATCTCCACTTCCAATGAATCTGAAAATGACCATGTTTTCTGGTGGATGAATCGGACATTAGGACATTCAAATTCACCAAATCTAAGGTATTGGGGACAGAAAGCAAGAATCTTTCAGGTGAGTTATTAGGTGTAAACACAAAAGGGGCCACCCTAATCCCCACTGGATCTGTGCATCCCTATGGCAGTGATAGTCCCATATATTTGGCTGCTGGTGTAAGGCACATATCTACATCCTATGGGCAGAGTTCCAATGTCTCAGGCTTTTATCTCTTGGCTTATACCTTAGCTGAGCCTTCACTAGGGCATTCCATAATTGTATCAGGCTAGTTTCTTCTATGAAGGGGCAAGTGATATGACATGTGAATTCTAAGGATTGAGCCGATTGTCTCATTTGCTTTGCTACAAAATGGCTTGGAGACAATTTATATAGGTTAGCTTGGCTATATATCAGGCATACTATAAGTCCATGAATGATGATGCTAGCAGAAACTTTGAAAGCGGGGAAGGCATATTACATATGTCTATCTTTGTGAGTCCAAAGATTACCCCCTTATGATGGGAGGTATCATCAATGTAACCATCCTGCCTCTGCCTAGAGCCAGTTGGGCCTTCTCATCCCATTGGGCGATGATGCCTTTTTGGAGGTTCAGCATCAATTCTGGTTTTCGACAGGTTGGACCTTCTTTGGTGCAAGCCAGATAACCCTAGCTAGAAGAAGAGAATGCTGGGCTGTGAATAGTCACCATCCCCACTATTCCGACCCCTTTGTTATGGGCCCATTTAACCAACATTGGGATGGTTGATGAAAGATACCAACTGATGTTTACAGTTAGGTCTTTGTGTTCACGTTACTATGGAGACTACCATCTGCAATAGTCTCTTATGAGATTTAACAGAAGTATCTTCACACTCTATGCCTTTTGTAAGAGGTCCATCTGTATATTTCTGTCCAGATCTCCTTGCCACCAATGTCCAGTTTTGGATTTTGGAAGTTTCTGACCCCCGAGCCAACTTTCCGGCACCTACCCACCAGTTAGTGCAGATCTCTATCTCAGTCATTTCTTTTACATGAAGTTTAACACTACACCTAAAAGTTTTGCCCATGTAGAAACTTTTCCTTTACCGCTGTATTTTAAGTTCATTTTGAGTAAACTGCTATAGCTGGCTGGTGCTGGCGCACTTACAGATGTGCTCACAGTTAAGTGGCTTTAGGGAGCTATCCAGGAAGCCTTACTGTTGTTGAGGGAAAAGAAACAAAGCATTAGGCTCAGATACTATGGAGGTCTGAATCACCTGCCATTGCAGTGTGTTTGTTTTTCCTAAGGCTGGTGTGGGCCTGTTCTTAACATTTATAATTTAATAATGGAATGCTGGTGTGAACAGTTGGTATTATGACTTGCTGGCCCAGATAACATCCAGTTCATGTTGGGCATGACCTCACAGCCACTTACTATTCCATGGGCGTGAGACAAGTCTCTATAAGGATCCAGGAGCAAGCAAGGGACACCTTAAAAAGGGAATAGTTAGTGGCAAAAGGTGACATGGTTTTACTCTAACATCTTAGGGGTTTGCACTGTGATTCTCTCATCAGGGCTTGCCAAAGACACCTTTCAGCATCTCTGTCTGCCATAGACTCTTCTAATTTTACTGGGTCTGCTGGGTCATAAGAACCAAATGACAGGAAGGCTTGCAATATAGCCCAGACCTTGCAGAGTGCCTTCATGTTCAGGACATCACTGAAAAATGCAGCCCACTTATGGGTAACCAGTGTGCTATTTCCCCATACTTCAAATATATGAAAAACCCAATTAAATCCCATTGGGGGGGGGGCTGTTTGTTATGGTCACTTCCAACACCATTGATTGTATCATTTAGGATACCAATAGAAAACCGATGGAATGCTCAAATTAGAATAACGTTAGGAAGATATATGTATAAGGTGTGAGTGGAGTGTAAGAGGACCACAGGGACCAGTAATTGCAAAATTTTTACCACCGCTGGACCTGAAAAGGTGGGGGGGAGAGAGCAGTTACTAGACTCTACAAAGAGAGTTGTCTTGAGAAGAGCTGTGGCCTTCATCTGAGGGTCATGGACAGCCTTAGATGACCACACAAATGGGTATCGGAGGAATCAATACCCTGACTTCTTCCTCCTTTCTCCTATGAAGTTCCTCTAGAGCTCCCCAGTGGTTAATCTCAAATGAGAACTAGAGAACAAAGAGCCTGAAGAGGTGGCTCATTTGGGACAGAGAAGGGTGAGAGGGTAGAGGGTTATTCTGGAAGGGGAGATAAGAGCTATTTATCACAGGCCTGGAGTTTGAATCCCGGCTGTTCCTTTCCGGATTATGAATTCCAGCCAGATGGAGATCCTCTGATTTATGTTTGTCCTCAGTTTTCAGCACAATTTCTGCCTCGTATAAAATAGGCGCTCAGGAAACAATTGAGTAGCCTCATCCCAGCAGCTTCCGTATGACTTTGAGTAAGTCATTTATATTCCTGGATTGCCATTTTCATCATCTTTAAAGTCAAGATGCCAATATCTGTTCTGTTTCACTCATGAGGATGTTGTAAAGGTCAAAAGAAAATGAAGACCCAAACATATGGAAGTGCTTTGTAAACTGTGAAGTGCTGAGTGTGCAAGGTATTACTTCACATCTCGGAGATTCCTTTTCTCCTATACTCAGTCAACTATCTGACTCATAGAAACTTACCAACTCAGACTTCATGCTTTTCACAGTGGGTTTTACTAATTAATCTCCTGGTCCTTTCATACACCTTGGACTCTAGTAGTTGAAAGTTCAGTAGTTTTCTTCAAGAGTATATTTATGCTCAAGCTCAAGCATCTTTGTTAAAGGTTTTTCTTTTTTCTGGTTAACAAGTCTCTGCACCCTCTCACTTTTCTAAAGCTGTTTTTTGGGGGGCAGTTTCAATTTTCTCCCTTTTCTCTTCAATAATCTTGACCAGTGTGCTCCAAAATATATTCAAGGATCATACGTGAGAAATCTCTTGTCTTGCACACTTGTGGGCAGTTTTTGTTTTTCTTGTAATAATTCTGTGTTCATCTGTATTGTGTTAGGGAAAGCAATCTATGGTAGATGTTAATAAGCATTTATGGAGTACTCAGTGTCTTATAAACATCTCGTTTCATCATCACAACAATCCTATGAAGTTGGTAATGTTATTTTATCCATTCTACAGATAAGGAATTTGAAGGCAGATTCAAAGTGATTTTTTTAAAGGACTTTATATATATATTTTTTAAGAGCCATTTTAGGGTCACACCAAACTTGAGAAGAAAGTATAGAGATTTTCCATAGACTGTCTGCCCCCACACATGCATATAGCCTTCCCTGTTATCAGCATCCCCCACCAAGTCAGGACATTTGTTACAACTGATGAGCCTACAGTGACACTTCAGAATCACCCAAAGTCCATAGTTTGCAGTTGACTCTTGGTGTTGTACAAACTCCATAGGTTTGGAGAAATGTGTGATGACATGTATCCATCAATGTAGTATCGTATAGTGTATTTTCACTGCCCTAAAAATTCTGTGCTCTGCCTATCTATCCATCCCTCTTCTTTCCCCAATCGCTGGCAACCATTGGTCTTTTTATTGTCTTCATAGTTTTGCCTTTTCCACACTGTCATGTAGTTGGAATCATACAGCCTCTTCAGACTGGGTTCTTTCACTTAGTAATATGCATTTAGGAGTCCTCATGTTTTTCACAGCTTAATACTCCATTTTTTGGGGGGATATTAATATTACGTATTCTACAGTTTATTCATTCACCTACTGAAAGACATTTTAGCTGCTTCCAAATCTTAGCAATTAGGGATAATGCTGCTATAAGTATCTGTGTGCAAGACTTTTTGTAGACATAAGTTTTCAACTTCTTCGGGAAATACCAAAGAATATGATTGTTGAATCATATGGCAAGAGTGTGTTTAGTTTTATAAGAAACTGCTAGATTGTCTTCCAAAGTAGCTGTACCATTCTGCATTCCCATCAGAATTCCTGTTCCTGTTGCTCCACATCCTTGCTAGCATTTGGTGTTGTCAGTGTTCCCAATTTCTGTGACACTAATAGGTGTACAGTGGTATCCCATTTTTGTTTTAATTTTCATTTCCCCTATGATGTATGATATGGAACATCTTTTCATATGCTGATTTGCTATCTATATTTCCTTTGGTAATGTGTCTGTTAAGGTCTTTGGTCCATTTTTAAACCAGGTTTTCTTATTGTTTAGTTTTAAGAGTTCTTTGTATATTTTACTAGTTCTTTTTCAGATGTATCTTTTGCAAGTATTTTCTCTCAGTCTGTGGCTTGTCTTTCCATTCTGTTGACATTGAATTTGGCAGACAGAAGTTTTTAAATTTAATGAAGTTCAGGTTATCAATTATTTCTTTCATGTGTTGTGCTTTTGGTGTATCTAAAATTTCATTGCCCTACTCAAGGTTATCTAGGTTTTCTACTATGTTATTTTCAAGGAGTTTTACAGTTTGCCTTTGCATTTCGGTCTGTGATCCATTTTGAGTTAATTTTTGTGAAGGATGTAAGGTATCTAGATTTTTTTTTTTTTTTTTTTTGTGGATGTCAACTCGTACCAGCACCATTTGGTGAAAGACTATCTTTTCTCCATTGCTCTGCCTTTGCTCCTTTTCAAAGATGAGTTGACCATATTTATGACTCCCTATTTTCTTGATCTATTTGTCTGTTCTTTCACCATTATCACACTATCTTGATAATTGTAGCTATATTAGTAAGTCTATGTCATGTAATGTGAGTCCTCCAACTTTGTTCTATTCCTTCAACGTTGTGTTGGCTATCCTAGGTCTTTGCCTTTCCAGATAAACTTTAGAAAAACAAAATACCCACAAAATAACTTGCTGGGATTTTGATGGGGATTGCATTGAATCAATAGGTCACATTGGGAAGAACTGACATCTTGACAATATTGAGTCTTCCAATCCATAAATATAAAATATCTCTCCATCTATTTAGTTCTTCTTTGATTTCTTTTATTATAGTTTTGTGCTTTTCCTCATACAGACCTTGTACATATTTTGTTAGATTTATATCTATTTCATTTTTGGGGCGATGCCAATGTAAATGGTATTGTGATTTTAAATTCAAATTCCATTTATTCATTGCCGGTATATAGGAAAGTAATTAACCTTGTTGTTCATCCTTGCTATAATTGCTTATTAGTTCTTGGAGCTTTTTTTGTCAATTATTTTGGGTTTTCTATGTAAACAGTCACATCGTTTGCCAACAAAGACAGTTTATTTCTTTCTTCCCAACATGTACATACCTTTTTATTTCCTGTTCTTGTCTTATTGAATTAGCTAGGGCCCAAGTAACTTTCTACAGAACACAAAGCAATTAAGGAGCCATTACTCAAACTCATGCCGATTTGATGCCAAGTCACATATCCTTTAATCATTAAGCTAGCTTGCACTCAGTGCTCCTCTCCTTAAATCTCACCCCTCCCCCTTATCTGCAGCCTCTTAAAATATCATTTTATTATTTTTATTTATATTACATTAATTTCTCTTTCATGGACACAGAATTTATATATTTCTTTGCATATAATTTTCATGTTTTTTGTCATTTATACTTCCTTTTACCATCTTTATTATGCTTTTTGGTGGGTTGCTTCTTTCCTTTTTGGTTTGGTTTTATTTTTATTAGAACTCTTCCTCTCCCCATCCCCCCACCCCCATCATGTCACACCTCCTTCTTATGTTCTTCCTTTTCTGCCCCTTATTCCCTCCTCTTTTTAGTCTTCCTCCTCTTTGCTTAAACATAACAATTCTGCAATAAGTCTACTGGATTTCTTAATTTTGATTTCTTAGTACTTTGTTTTCCTTTTCCTTTTTGCTTCTTCCCCTCTGTGCTTACATTGGGATTCTAGTCTCCCCTCTACTCTTATAACTTTGGTCCATGATATTCTTCCCATCCCTACCATTCTGAGTAGTCTGCACTTTGCTTTGACCTTTATTTCCATTAATAAATAAGATGAGAGATATTAAGAGCCTTACTGATGATTACATGGTAATTCCTGTCAGAGCCAAGGTAGAATTTAGTTTTCCTGGTTTCAAACTTAAGGTCTTTTCACTAGATTGAATTGAGTCATCATGGCTGAGGTTAGAAAGAGCCTAAAAAAAAAAAAAGAAAGAAAAAGAAACAGGCTCAAATGTACTATATAAGTCACAGAAGCAAGCAGGCAAGCAAACAATGACAGCAACAGCAAACAAAATAAAAGACAGAATACTCACTAACTTAACTAGAGGGACTTAAATTTAGTGTTTTCTTTGCTCAGTGACTTAGTGTCAGGTGAATTAAAAGCAAGCTCTTTGTGAATGTTTGCCTACTTATGTTTGTTCCAAAAGTATTAAAAATGTATGGCTATTAACCTACCCAACAGTGTCACTTGACACATAAGCTTATAGAGCATAAGAAATACAGTCAATAACATCTGTACTTAGAGGTAAGAGAATCATGCCTGATATATTAATTTAATTTCTTTTTCAGAATTAAAGGAGTTTGTATACCGACTCTGTACATAATATCAGGTAGTCAAGATTTGGTCTTTTAATCTTTTCCCTAAATCCTCACAAGTAAATAAAGACATTATAAATATTTGATTAGGTAAACCAAGTTGGAAGATGAAAACAACTGGTCTTATTAAGTGTCTTTGGCAGTAAGTTTTTGCAAAGCCAAGGTCTTTTCCTCTATGGCTTTTCTCATGACCACTTTTGTTCTTTGGCAGTTGTTGCTTCCTGCTCTGGGGCATTTCTTACCCAAATCACCCCTGTGACCTGTACTAAATCATGATTGTTCATTATGTTATCCATTTAGGATGTATCAATTATTTAATTAATTAAATAAGGAGGCCATTGAACTGAGGTGGCTCTAATGCCTTGGCAGCCTCTGTAAACAAACCAAAAGCTAAGCTGTAAATGTCTCAAGGTTATGACATTGAAACCTAAAGACAGTTGGTCACAAAAAGCCGACTGGGCTTTAAGTTAGAGCCCATCAATAATTTTCTTGCCTTGCTGCTGCCTTTTCTCTGTAAAAGCCTCTCCCTGAGCTCCTGTCGATGGAGTGCTCCTAACCACATCCGGTTTGACACTGCCCAATTTGAATCACTTTTTTTCAAATACACTCTTAAAGTTTTAAATTTACCTCGATGTATCTTTTAACACTGTAAAGTAAAAAGACCACATGTGAAGACCAGATGGAATTCTTTTTATGCTACTGAGATCTACCTTTAAAATGAAAGGAGATTGAACACTTATTCCAACATTGCTTCAAGTGTTTAGAAGAATTTTTTGAGAGAAGAGGGCATTCTCCTTGTGAATTGCCTTCAGAGCCTATTTTGAACAAGAAGTGTCCACCCACCACCATAAATCTGGAGTAGTAAAACAGTTACTAAAAATAGTCCACTTATTTCTTTTGCATCCCTCCGTAAGCTCACCAACATTTCTGTGTTTCAGTTTCTTCAACTCTGAAGTGATGATAATAGTAGACCTTAATTCACAGAATAGTTCTAAAGGAATTAACTCTCTCAAGTACTTAGAGCAGTGCCTGGCACATGATAAATACTATATGCCCTTGTTGTGTCTCTTCCTGCTACCGTTACGACTCCTGCTATTACTACA
This sequence comes from Potos flavus, assembly GCA_028534135.1. Taxonomy (NCBI): domain Eukaryota; kingdom Metazoa; phylum Chordata; class Mammalia; order Carnivora; family Procyonidae; genus Potos; species Potos flavus. The sequence continues at coordinate 102,507,013 of CM052899.1, forward strand.
ACCACTGCTCCTATCTTGTAAGTAACAATCCTCCCTCCTTCCATGTTAATTTAAGAATTTAGTGGCTCCAAATGGCTTTTGCCTGTCTACACATAAAAACTTTCCCCAAAGATGAAGCTTTGCCACTAAAGACACAGTGAAAAGATGTATTGCAAGATCTAGTCCATTCACAAGGATCAGTCCCCAAAGTGCTTTGAGCAATGATGCGACATTGGGATAAATCTAAAACCTCTACGATGATGGCTTGGAAGGCAGCCCTTCTCATCCGGATGTACACTGAACATTTTTAAATGGTTGGTCATATTCTTTACATCTTGTCTCTCCAATGTAAATACACTTCTTGAAGATAGAAGTTGTATTTTCCACTTCTGTGCACTCCCCATAGCACCCAGTACACTGTTTTACAAATTGCAGATGCTCAATAAATATGTTGATTAGCTGCTGAGGTAGAGTTGAGGGGAGGAGAATTAGGAGTAAAATGTTCTCCGGTTAATTGCAAATTGCTTCCCTACTTAAAAATAAATTTGCATTTGATTATCTTTTCTATGATTTCTGGAAAATGCTTTTAGTTGGCATTTGGTATTTGATTTTATACGATTTTGTAAATTATATGGAAATCTAAATTCTTACAAAGCGTTTGTTTTAGGATTTTCTGTTTTTATTATTGTTCCAAAATGCAAAGAGGTGTCAGTGCAAAGGCAAACCTGTTCCAATCTCATTTCGTGAAATGTGTTAAGAGAATCATTGAAATTTAGAGCTGATAGGGAACACGTTGTTACAGCTTAATCACCTGACACACTACTTTGGAACACAGTGGAGACTTAATAAGTCATTGAAAAAAAATGAATCATTTAGTACATTATCTTCATTTCATAATTAAAGAAACTGAGGCCCAGATTACCTGCTCAGATAACATAGGAGAGATTACAGTAAATGTTCTTCGATGTCATTGTGCTCTAAATATGGGTTTCACATATACATTGTAACATGCAAGTCTTTAAGTTTAGTTTTTGAAAAATTTCCTTTATTTTAAAGTATGCAGATGAATCAAATTCTTAGGTTAGTATCTGTTACATTTTAGGAAGGCAATAATAAGAATTGTTCATACAAATAGAAAGGATTTTTTTAAGGGGAAACCAGAGTAAAATGTCTTTTAAGTGGCTTGTTCAAGGCCTGTCAACCTATTCATTTCCTTTCTCCCTACCATAAGTTTTTGTTGTCATTTTGTTGTTGTTATAAATGATTAGGAATTCTTAACCACCATGAAAGACTCTCTGTTGGAACCGTTTGTCTTTCTCAATACATAACACACCTCTTACTTCTGTGTATCTCTGAGACTTTCAATAAATGTTGGTTATTGGGTGCCTGGGTGGCTCAGTGCGTTGGGCGTGGGACTCTTGATTTCTGCTCAGGTAGTGATTTCATGGTAGTGAGATCGAGCCCCCATGTCAGGCTCGGGCCAGGAGCCTGCTTGGGATTCCTGCTCTCTGCCCCTTCCCCGCAGCTCCTGCGAATGTACTTTCTCAGTTTCTCTCTCTAAGAAAAAAAGTGTTGGTTATTTTGTTGGTTGATTTTCTGTTATTTTACAGGATGGCAAAACGGAGTCAAGTTCGTGTACCTGTTTGAAGGGACCCAAACTGTCAAAAATAGGGACCATTGCGTGGATGATAACGCTCAGTGATGCCCTCCACAATTTCATCGATGGCCTGGCGATTGGGGCTTCCTGCACCTTGTCTCTTCTTCAGGGACTCAGTACTTCTATAGCGATTCTGTGTGAAGAGTTTCCTCATGAGTTAGGTAAGAGCTCTGTTCATACTGTGAAAGTCGATCACTTCTTGGTTTCGGTGGAGTGAGACATTTCAAGCGATACCCTCTTAAAAATCCTACTGATGCATCAAAATGATGGAGCCCTGGTTGGACATTGATGCTTATCTTTTCTCATCCCAAAATAGCCCAAACTATTCAAAATGATGGAGCCCTGGTTGGACATTGATGCTTATCTTTTCTCATCCCAAAATAGCCCAGACTATTCACTTGGTATTTTCTTCTTTTTCCAGGGGACTTTGTGATCCTACTCAGTGCAGGAATGAGCACTCGGCAAGCCTTGTTATTCAATTTCCTTTCCGCGTGTTCCTGCTATGTCGGGCTAGCTTTTGGTATTTTGGTGGGCAACAATTTTGCTCCAAATATTATATTTGCCCTTGCTGGAGGCATGTTCCTCTATATTTCTCTGGCGGATATGGTAAGAAATTTTTTAAATTTTATTTTATTTTAAAATTTAGAATTAAACATCTGGGTTATGAGTTGACTAAATTAGGTAACCACAGTGTGGAAATTCTGTTGTAATTTAAAACATTCCTGGTTCAACAGATAATTCTTCTTATATTAGCAGTAATTTGAAAGTAATTCTCACTGGTCTTTTGATCTAGGATCTTATTGGTAGAAAAAGAAATGATTTACTTCTGTTGAAGTAGAGATATTTTCCCAAGTTTTCTTGCCTTGTGGGAGGTAAACCTTGTACTCTATTATAGTATGTCCCCACAGGACCTCTCCCCCCTCTTTTGTGAGGATGTTACATTTAGAAAGGAATAACTCGTTAGAGTAAATAGCATTTTGTTACTTCAAAGTTCTAAACAGTGAGAGCCTTTTGGGTTGAACTAAAGTTGGTAAATTGAAATTGGACAACATCAACTTGGGTCAGTATATATTTGTATCTGTTTATGTCCGTGCTCTGTCTACATCTTTATTTATGTCTGTGTTTTTGTGTTTGTATGTTCATGTGTGTGTGTGTGTGTGTGTGTGTGTGTGTAAGAGAGAGAATATCAATGGTCCTGTGCCCTGTGCAGTTTCAAATGAATCATGGACAGCTTTCTAGAAAATGAAAATGTGCTCCATATATGCAAATCAAGGAACACTTCCTTTGCATTTGGAACTGAATATGTATTACATACATAATTTAATAATTTAGCTTCCTTCATCTGCATTCTTATCTCTAAATGGTAACTGTCTAGCTCTGTTCCTTGCTCTTTGCAGGCCCTTATCAGAGCAAGCATTTCATCTCTTGGAACCATCACTGCATTTATATTTTTCTTCACAGAATTAATGTCTCCTACTGTATCTGTGCTAGGTCATCACTTCTTTCTCTAAGAACGGAATCTATTAGAAGTGTTCGGTTTAAGGAAATAATGCTGATAAATGATGCTGTATGCCCTTATAGCAATTTTGCTCTTTTTCAGAATAGTTTCACAACTTTCACTCACTTTATCCTGGTAACAACTTCTTAATCAGGCACATGGATTGGTGGGGTTCTGGAGACCTCTTGGATGCTTTGGTACATTACACCATTGTATATATAGCAAATCGTTTCGGAATATGTTTTAAAAAGTTGGCATTTACAGATCTTATGGAGCCTTGTTAGTAGAGTTTATTCACTGAGTGAGGGTAGATTTTAAGTATGGTACTTGGAGTTTTAATTGCTTTCACTGTAATGAGATTGTTATAGCCTTCAATCCTAGAACATCACATGGTTTATTTAAAAACCTTAAGATTTTGTGAGGGTAGAGCAAGCAGAAGGAAACAAATTGAAGAGAACAGGAATTAAATGCATAGTGATTTCTAAAAATTAACTTAATCAGCTACTGTTGATTGCTATTTCTGTTCCTGGCCTGGACTTTTTTTTTTTATTACATTATGTTAGTCACCATACAGTACATCATTAGTTTTTGATGTAGTGTTCCATGATTCATTGTTTGTGTATAACACCCAGTGCTCTATATGATCTGTGCCCTCCTTAATACCTGTCACTGGGCCAACCTATCCCCCCACCTTCCCCTCTAAAATTCTCAGTTTGTTTCCTGGAGTCCATAGTCTCTCATGGTTCGTCTCCCCTCTGATTCCCCCCCTTCATTTTTCCCTTCCTTCTCCTAATGTCCTCCATGCTATTCCTAATGTTTCACAAATAAGTGAAACTATATGATAATTGACTCTCTCTGCTTGACTTATTTCACTCAGCATAATCTCCTCCAGTCCCGTCCATGTTGATGCAAAAATTGGGTAGTCATCCTTTCTGATGGCTGAGTAATATTCCATTGTGTATATGGACCACATATTCTTTATCCATTCATCTGTTGAAGGGCATCTCAGCTCTTTCCACAGTTTCTGGCTGGAATTTGTAAGGCACTGGGGACACTGGACTGAGCAAAGGAGGCACAGTCCCTGCATCTGTGGGGCATTCTGTCTTTAAAGAGAGGAAACTGGAAATTCAATGAACAAAATCATAGTCCATGACTAAATAATTACAAGTAAAAAAGTCTGTGAGCTAAGAGGAAAAGCAATATATGTGGTGAGAGACGGTGTTAGGGGAATCTAATGTAAGGTAAGAGGGCCCAAGGGAAGCCTTGCTAGAAAGTATGATTTAAGCTGAAACCTCAAGGGCGTAACTCATTGAAAAATTGGAGGGGGAAGAGTTCAGATAGCAGTTTGGGTAGGTGTGATTTTGACGGGGGAAAAAGGGTGGATGCATTTGAGGTCCTGAAAGAATGGTGTGGATGGAGCGTAGAGAATAAGGGGGAGAGAGAAACACACAGACAGACAGACAGAGACAGATAAGAGGCATAAGATGAGGTAAATCCCATCCCACAGATTCACTCACTTGGGGAACACTATTTCCATACTTTTATTCCTGTTGGTGTCTGATATGGCTACATACCCCTTTAATGCTATCTATACTAAACATTTACACATCCGAGTTAAATCCTAACTGCCTCCCCCAAAGAAATTTCTAGGTAACTGTCTTATGTTTTACCACCAGATGGCAACAGTTATCTAACAATGTCTCTCTCTCTCTCTTAGTTTCCGGAGATGAACGATATGCTGAGAGAAAAGATAACTGGAAGAAAAACCGATTTTACTTACTTCATGATTCAGAATGCTGGAATGTTAACTGGGTTCACAGCCATTCTGCTCATTACTTTGTATGCAGGAGAGATCGAATTGGAGTAATGGGAAATGAAAGATGGTGTCGTTAATGAAGGCATTTAATAAATAAAAACATCTCCAAAGGGATTTTTAAGCTGATCCTATTTAGTTAAAAGATAATTTTGTTTTCAACTGTAGGTCAAGAAAACTGATTATTGGTTTCAGATCTGTTAAATAGGCCATTATTTGTTGTGAAAAATGCTTCAAAGTGTTTTCGGTTCCCTTCCCGAAAAGGCTGGTATACTGGGGATCTTTGGTCAATACCCACTTCTTCGTGTTTCATGCATTCTACAATCTTTTAGACACCCAGACCCAGAGGAAAATACAAGCTAGGTTGTATAAGCCCTTAAACCTCTGTGGCGGGCTCAAAAGCTAAGGCGGTTTCAGAGTGGTTTTCTTTCAGTTAATTTGTTCCAGTGCTTTCCATTCAAATGTGGAAGAGGATCGACATGGATACAGCACAGATTTAAATGATTCCAAGGCCTTAACGAGCCCAGGAAAGAAAGATCGCTCGTGGCTTTTGTTCTGTTTCATATACCGGTCAGGAACTTGGAGGATTGTTTTAAAAACCATCCTAAAAAAATGTGAATTATGATACCAGTAAAGTTTTGTTAGCCCTACTAAGTTCAGACTTTATCTCATACCTTACCTCTAAGTGAAAGCTCTCCCGGATCCCACACAAATCCAGACTTGCTGTTTTTAATGACTTCGGCTGTAACCGCACCACAGCACACGGCAGAACGTTTGAGGCTGGGGCCGCTCGGCTTCAGGATACCACGCGTTTGTGTTGTGAGGGGACAGACTATGTTGGCTTGTAGGAAGAAACTGAATGTAATTTTAAGCAATTTACTTTTAAAAATAAACACAATTATTTAGCAGAGGATATTTTAAATAAATGCAAAATAACAGATGGACTGTGGAATGTCAAGGACTGATTAACTAGAAAACACATCTCTTATGGATGACTGAGAGCGATCAGAAAAGTCTTCTTCTGTGTTCTGTCTACATTTTTGCTACATGGCATACCTTGAAGAAAACGTCCACACCATGGTTATCTTTGTACCCCTTTTAAGTGATAGGGCCTATTTGCTCCTTTAGCTGCTCTAGAAAGCTAGTCTGCAATTAAACATCCTAACCCCAATTCACACTCCCATGTCACTTCAGGAGAGATGACTGACAATGAGGCAAGTGATGGATAAAAGCCAACAATGATCTCAGGAATCACATTTTCCCACAGACCGTATGGTGGTGTCACACAGCAATAACGCAGATTAGATCAACATTTAACATGTCTGTTAATGTCAATTTCATTTCATGACCGACAATTTAAAAAAAATTCTTGTTTCACCAAATAGTAAACACTGTTGAAGCCATGCATTGGGTCCTTCGTTATTCATTTTAATATGTATCCTTTTGAGTGACTTCCATGTACCTGGCATTATGGGGAGAGAGATAAATAGGAAGTTGGTGATGTGTTTATTGCAAAGATACTCAGCAAATAAATACCGTAAAGATTACTCAGTAAACATAGAATCAATTTTTATCCTTTAATCTGTTTACATTCAGTCTTAAGAAATAATCTTTACCTTTTTAAAGCACAGATTGTATGTCTGGGTTAAGAAGCTATTTACAACATGATATTAAAACAAGACAGTTTAACGAACTCTCATTTGGTGTAGATCATTGTGTATGTGGGCATACACAAGTACAGGTGCTTTATATGACTCTCTCCACCTGTCGATCTTCTGACCATTTTCCTCAACTATGAGGAGAACAGAGGCAATAGGGCATAAAGGCCCAAAAATCAAAAAGAAAATTGCTACTTATTGGAGGTTACACTTGCAGGTAGAAAGTAGGAAATGGAAAGCCATGATTGCACTTAAATTACCCTAGATAACAATTCAAAAAACCAGTAAGCATATCTTATACCGAGGCATTCATGACACCAATTGAAGATTCTGTAATTTGCAAACTTTAAAGATGCTACGATGACACACCAACAATGATTTCAACACATTATTTTGGGGTATTGGGGTCCTATTTTTGCATTATCGACCTTTAAAAAATGCCTACTACTAGCTGACATTTTTTTGAGTATTGAATCAGACTCTGTCTTTGCCCATCCAGGCTACCACAGACTGGGGGGCTTGTAAACAATAGAAATTTATTTCTCACAGTTCTGGGGGCCGGACGTCCAAGATCAAGGCAGTGGCAGATCTGGTGTCTGGTTCATAGATTGCATCTTTCTTGCTGTGTCATCACACAGCGGAAGAATAAGGGAGCTCTCTGGAGCTTCTTTTAAGAGCACTAATCCCATTCATTCAGGCTCCACCCTAAGGACTTTCGAACCTCTCAGAGTCCCCCCTCCTAATATCATCATCTTTGGGGGGTTAGGATTTCAACACATAAATATGTGGGAGATGTAGTCAACCCCTATTACCATGCTGACGTGAAGAAACTACCCACCCAAAGAACCTGAGGCTCGCAGCAGGTTATTCTCATGCTTCCAGGTCTGCAGAAGAGGTTCTCCTGATGCAGCCTGGGCTCCGCCGGGTGGCCCACTTCCGGCCGGGGGTCATCTAGGTCAGGTCAGTGTGGTAGGAAGTGCCACAGTCACGTGACAAAGGGCACAGGCATGCAGTTCTAGTACCGGAGAAGAGTGAAGTTCTAATGGTGTCAATTTACCATGAGTAGTCTCCAGAGACTATTATTTTCCCTAGTAGAAAATAACTCATATCAATAATAATTCACCCACAGCTTCTAGAATTAACTTCTTTGTTTCAAGTCTAATATTTGACTTGAATCATTCGAAATCGTTCCTTTTAGAATATTGTTTTCTTTCCTTTACCTGTATGTCAGTGTGAGTGAATGTATGGATGCAACACGGTTCTACCCTACGTCAGGATAATTTGTTTTTCTTCAGTTGATGAGTCTAACCCTGCCACGCTCATTTCTACTGCAGTTGCCTAGCATGGCCAACACGGGAGCTAGGTGTCTGACAGTTCCCGACTGGCATGTTGTAATGATCTTGAGATGCTTAGGAAACCCTACCATGTCTACAACACTTGAGTTCAGCAGAGCTCAGATTTTTTAAAAATGAATTAATCGAGAAGAACCAAAACAGCACTAGGAAGTTAGCAGATACTTAGTGTAGGTGTCTTCCCAGAGCTAATGACAGATCGCCCATGCCAGGGGAAGGACTGCCAGTCTGCTCTCCATGCTCTGATTGCCATTGACTTCCTTGGGGGCTCACTGTGGTTTTTATCATGGGCTACCATGGTTTCCAGACTCTCTCTGTGTTTCTTTAAGGTCCATCAGAGGATAAGAGGTTCTTAACCCTGCAATAAATAAATTCCCTCCCCTCGATGTCGTTACAGCTGCTTTCTCACTGACCCTTTGCCTTCTCCCAGCTGTGGGTTGCAAGAGCTGAGCGAGCTTGCATTTCCCTTAGCTGCCTCTCTGTGCTGACCGTGCACACGGCACTTCCTGGCGGCCATTGGACTTCCTGTATTGGAGGCTCCCAACTTCGGTATGTCTCGTAAGCAGTGACTTCACTAGGAAGATTTCAGGTGGGCCAAGGCAGCAGGAGGAACTAAAAACTCTGAAGACCTGTTCCATTAATTCTGAAGTTGGGCATTTCCCCCTCTTTTAACATTTCCAAAGGACATGCTGCTATCACTGGCAACCAGGTGGCATTGTTGAGATAGTTATAGTTGAGTGAAAATGAAAGTCGTCTGTTGGGATCTGGTAAGGCCAAGAAAATGCCAGCATCACTGTGTTTAGGATTTGATGGTATATAATAATAGGGACCTAAACATGTCAGGTTTACTTTCTCTCCTACGAAAGAATGTGGAAGAAGCCGTGTGGGGGTGGCATGGCAGTGCCTGGTCACTGGGGATCCAATCTGGCATCTGTGGCTTCTGATTTGAAGATGACTTCATGTTCTAAGACATTTGCGAGAGAAATCCAGTCTTAAAATCTAATTCCACATAGCAGAAGGGAGGAACGGGAAGAAAACAAAAAATTCACACCTAGCTCTTCATCCCCCATAAGGGAGCTTTCTCAGAAGGAACATACAACAATTTCTACTTATATTCATTGGTCGGAATGAGTCATGGCCACACCAACTTGCAGAATGTTGCTTCTAGCTGGATACACTACCACCAATAAAATCAGGGTTCTGTTACTAAGAAGAAGCGAAGGATGGATCTTGGGCAGACTAGAGGCCTTCTCAGGTGTAGACAGGTTTGTGTCTGGTTCACTCGGGGAACTTTTTCTTCTAGATGGTTCTGACACAGCCAATTCAGGGAACTGCTTCTTTTAGGGATTCTCATGATTTCTTTCAGATTAATTCCTTGTCACCTTGACCATTCTAATTATACTGGCCCACTTGATCAGTGTTACCTCCAGTCAGTATTGTTCATACACATTGGTACTTCCCTTTATATTCCTCTGTCTCAGTCTGTTGCGAGTACTACTTACTTACCTTGAAGACATCCCATGTTTTTTACAGGAAGGTCTAAATTCTAAGGAAACTGAAAAAAACTCTTTTCCTATGGACTTTGATCTTTCTGTTTAAAACTCTTCTGATCACCAGGCATATGTCGAGAATTATGAAACTAAGTACTATTAGCAGATCTTGGCAAAAATAACATTTAAAAATCATTTATCCCTCCACCCTCCTCTACCCGGGTCATCACAGCTATTTAGCATAAGCAAAGTTGGGACAAAAATGTTATTTGTTACCAGGTTTTGTAGGTAATTAGATGGGCCACTAGAGACGTCAAATCTCAAGGTCATTTAGCTTGCATATGCACAGCAAGATTACCAAAGAAGGGTGCTAATGGTAGGGCTTGCTTGTGTTAAACTTTACATGATAGCTTAATTCCTACTGCAGTGATTATGCGTTTTATCCCCACAACTGTATAGACCAATCTGTGGTAAAGCCCCCATAAGTGGATAATTTATGACCATGTTTGTGGTCCCCAGAGGGATGTTTGATCAAGGGTAGGGGAAAGAAAAATAAAGATGTAAAATTATGAATTATAAGCAAATTCTTAGGAAAAGACATTTCAAGTCAGAAATGCTTCCCTCCCTCAAAAAAACTGAAGGAGTGTATAAAACCTGTCTAGTTCTGTATTTGGGGGCAGGCTCCACCAGAAGGCCCTGCAGGATCCCCGGTAAGAGCTCGCACAGTCAGGATGGATGGGGTAAACTGGTGTCTGACTCCCCCCAGGAAACAGAGGCTGAGAGTTTGCTGGCAAGTGGCTTTGGAGGTTAAGTGGGAGCGATGCTGCTGCATTCGGCTAGACCTTCAGTCCTAGAGTTTTTTGGACTAAGGATATATGAATATTCCCTTGGCCTGGTGTGAGCCACGCAGTGGGTAAGAGATCTATCTGGTCTAGAACAATTTCAAATCATGCATAAGAGGGATACCATCCTGAGGACAGAGAAGGTGCATACTGGGTGGACTTCAGGAAACCAAGGACTTAGGTGGGACAAGTGGAGAACTAGAATATATCTTTGGGGAGGAGCCCCTCTGAAGAATCCTAAAAGTCCCAGTAAAAGAAGGAGTTAGCCTTAAGTACCTATCAGGCCGGATGACATGAAGCCACACTTTGTACCCATCAAATGAGAACTTTCTATGCCTCTTTTTCTCTCCCCCATCTAACCACTTAACTCTGGAGGGACCGGAAACCGTAGTTAGCAAACACGGGAAGTAAGAGAGATAGAAGACAAGGATTTCTTCCCAAGTGTCTTGTCTTTGAATAAAGATGGAATTACTGATTTGAATATTGGACTAGATACTTTCATAATTGGACTGAACTGTATGATTGTAGGACTTGATGTCCCCCAAGTCTTGTATCAGAGCAGTCATTTTGCTAGCCCCCATTTCACCAGGGGGTATAAGGACTGTCCAGGTCCCAGGGCCCAGGCAGGTGGGGAATAAAATCAAAGGTGTTTTTGTTTCGTCCTATGAGAACTGCTTATCAATAACATACGCACTCTAAAAATTAGTCCTCACAGCACCCCTGGGAAATGGGTTCTATTTTTAATAGCAGACCAGGCTGGAGCTGAGAGCTGGCAGAGGGACGTGATGCTTCGTTGGGTGTATTGTTGGGGTATGGGTGCAGGGTCACAGTAGAGCATGACTGAAATCCACCCCCCCCCCCACTGCTGACCCCACGCAGCTGCTGCCGACAGCAGGAGCACCCCTTCCTTCTGTAGTCTCCCCCAGGGCCCTCTCTGGAGAAAGCTCAGCATGTTGCTCACACTATAGGAGAGGTGCATAAAGGAATTCTGTCGCTCAGGGCGGAGCATGTACTGAGGAGTAAATCTGGAGCCGAGGGGTCATAAATTGGTAAGTGGCACAGGGAGTATGACCAAAACGCCATTACTCTATGATGATGAACGTGGTGCATTTGCTATGTTGGGAACATAAACTTTTCAATTGTACAGAAAGGAGACCCACTGTCCACACTTCCATATCCTGCTGTTTGTCCCAGAGGACTGACTTGTATGGCCATCAAAGGCCTTCGTCCACAGGGAAGAGGAGGGAGAGAGGAGAGTGAGGACAGGGTATCGATTTCCTGGACTATCTCCCCACTGGGTTCCCTTGGCTTGTTTGCGCTGGGTAACAGAGGGGCAGCTCCTTTCTAGAAAGCCTTCTCCGGAGCAGAGCTTCTTACATTATCCAAATTCCAGTTTGTCACTGATTGGTACTTTTGTAAATAGAATGCAAAGGAATTGCCAGAAAAATGAAGTAAAATTTAAAATAAGGACATAGATAATCCACACCATTTTTATTATTAGGTACATGAGACATACAATCATTCTATCAAATTGCTATCGAGATTCGTAAATGCTTACCCTCAGTTTCTGCACCTACCTCATCTAACAGCTACTCGGCCAACACTGGTCTGTGGATTTCTCTCCTTGGCTTCTGGCAAGCACTCTCCCAGTCCCCTTGGCCTAGGGGTGGTTAACAGTGGGGACGGGGATGCTGGAAGCCCGGGTTCACAGAGCAGGCTGCGGGTGGGTCAGTTGTAACTCCCACTTACGTATTTGCAATGAAACCCTTTGAAAATAAATGAACCCTACTCACCTAGGTTCAGTGGGCTGTTTGTTTCTTGTGTGGTTAGGAATGATCAGCAGTAAATGTCTTAGCCTGGAAGAGGCCGTGGGAATCGGGGGGATTCTGTGAATTAGGGGGAGAGACTAAGACACTAAAGTGGGTAAAATCGGAGTAGAGTTAGTATAATTTGAAAGCAAACTGAAAATTCGCAGGGGCTAAAGAAGATTAGAAGACATGCATTAAGTGTTCTTAGGTTAACAGGGCAGGACTGGCTTAGATTAATTTGTCTGACTATTCAAACACAGAATCTCTACGATGTTTTGAGAGATTAGCTATGGAGTGGATTTATCACACTTCTGGCAGATAAATATCTTTTGAATAGATGAAAAATCCCACCGCCTGTGTGGCAACGCTTCTTAAATGTAAACATCACTTCTTTTTAAATAAAGACTGATTTCTGGGTCAGGAAGAGTGAGTACGTTTCTGTAAATACCAAATAAGCAGTTTGTGCCTTATGAGAATCTTTCCCATGTAGATGTATTATATTCTTTCATTTAAAATGCACTGTGAATTATTATGAGGCCTATCTGACTGAGAAAACCAGACACTCGTGCATATAACCACAGAGAGGAGAGGCTTCTCCTATTTGCTGCAGACACCTGTAAATAGATAATGGGATTCATGATATTCATTAGCCTTAATGTTGTTATTCTTGTGATTAAGTGAGGGATTGTCAATGAACTCAGAAACACTGGTTTTTAGAAATCTTAGAAACTGTTGGGCGGGTACTTCCTCTACATCTTTCACCATTCTCCACCTTTGCCTTTTGCCTTTCAATAAAAAAAATTTTTTTAATTTGCCAAAACGAAACCTCAGAATTCTGTGTGTGCACTTTCTAGACGCACGTGAGAATAACCCGCTGCCCTGTGCTAGCGATCTCTTGCTGTTTTAAGGTGAAAGAAGTTTAAGACATTCTAGAATAGTGAACATTCAGGGTAATAGCGTGGAAGGCAGGGGTTGGGTTGCCCTACAGTCTTGCAGTGGCAAAGCTGGTGAAAGTGGTATTAAAGTCACTGCCGACACGGTTGGGGTGATGGACTTCTGTTGGTCTTGACTTCAGCTCTTGTTCTTGTCACAGCTTTAGTCTTCCTCTTGGGAATTGTTGCTGCCATCCCCAGGGGTTCTGGAGGACCCGTCCACCACCACACTTACCCCATCCCGGCAACACGAGCTGGACAGGCCGCCCAGGCAGGGCCAAGCATGACCTCTCCATACGACTTCCCGCCATGGCAGTGAAGAGCCAGAGCTCTCCCTTTTTGGACGTGACTCCAGGGGTGCTGGTGGTCACATCCCTGTCATGAAGAGAAAAATGGGACTGAGACCCAGAGAGAAGTAGAAGACACAGCTGGGGACTGGAGTGGAAAGAGAGTCATTCAATCTTCAGTGGTTCTCAACTCTGACACCCTTCGTCTATGTCTAATTTTTCAACCAGTCCTTCAGTTTTGTGAAGGACTTATTCTAATGTCTCCATATGTCCTTTTTTCATTTGCTTTAGGTAATTCGATTTGAGTTCCTCTTACTTGCAATAAAAACTTTCAAAGGAATACAGTGGTTAATATTGAGATATTATTTCGAGCGCAATTTCTAGCTTTTCTAGCTCTTGAATTCAGCACATGCTGAGTACTTTTTGGACCCTCCATTGTCAAGGTGCGGGGTGGACTTCCTATTTGGGGCAGGGTATGGCAAAATCGTCATTATGTTCCACTGGCGGTGAACCGAAGTCAAACCGTGCAGATAATAACCAACTTATTTTTTTTTTAAATAGATACATTCTTTTTTTTTTAAGATCTTACTCATTTATTTGACAGAGAGAGAGAGAGATCACAAGTAGGCAGAGAGGCAGGCAGAGAGAGGGGGAAGCAGGCCCCCTGCTAAGCAGAGAGCCCGATGTGGGGCTCCATCCCAGGACCCTGAGATCATGACCTGAGCTGAAGGCAGAGGCTTTAACCCACTGAGCCACCCAGGCGCCCCAATATCCAACTTATTTTTATTTCACCTTGGAATACAGAAACATGGTAGGTATTTTAATTTTTGCGTTTAGCTCTGTTAGTGTATCCAAAGTGATGAGCGTTCCTCAGTAGTGACTGAAGCCCTTTGGGACTAAGGGGGCCTCTCTCTGTAATCTAAACAAGCTGAGGTTCAGAACAGATAATGGTGCTGAAATCACATTCTATGTATAGAACTGTGATTTTTAATAGCAGGAGCAGCACAGCAGAGGGAGTAACTTATGTGCCTTGACAAGCCATGCAAAATCAGACTTTTGAGGTAACTCCAAGGAAGATGTTTTATGTAGGATATGAATCTAGGCCATACTTCATACACCATGTGTTCACAGAAAAATGCAGTTTCTTAGCAACCATCACCTGGTTGTCAAGTTATCACTTGATTTTTAGAGACACTTGGCTTTTTTAGGCACATGCCTTGCTAATACTTAAACCTAATATCCAAGTTAGTATTGGAACGATTATATTTCACTTTCTTCCAAATGCTACTTTAAAAACTAACCATTCCAACTTTACCTCTTTTTTTTTTTTTTTTTAGAGTAAACTACTGCAGGGAATGAGAAAAAAAGTCTGAGCGTGTTCTCCTGTGAATGAATGAACTCATTCATTTGTTCAATAAAACATATATTTGATGTCCACTGAAGCCAGGCCAGGGGACACAAGATGAATCAGAACCTGTGTCCCCACTCAGGAGGATCGTGGGGATACAGTCATGTAAAAAAACCACTGATACCACCATTCAAGGGATTATGATAGAAGACACGGGCAGTCAGATAGGCAGACACTGACAAATAATAATTGAGCACAAGTGGAGAATTCTCAAGCTGGAGTGAGAGTCAGATAAGCAATAATTGACAGAGGAGGTAACATTTGACAATTTGACTTTGGCCTTCGTGAGTAATGTTTAATTCCTTTCTGAACAGACATTCTCTAACAACCAGTAGCTGGAACCAAGAACTTCACTTTGTGACTTAACTTGAGATGGAAGGCTTTTGCAATTAATGATATCGAATGATACATTTGGTATCACCAGTATGATGCTTTTGGCATCATTACACTGGGATCGTTTGTACTATATATCTATCTGATGGATATCCATTGGAACCAAATGTATATGTCTTGGTATACTTGAACTGCAAAGTATAAATATGTTGGAGGTAAGTTGTTCCGGATAATATGATGGTATCCATTGATACCAAATGTATACCTTTTAATATCATTTACACAGTAGATTGTAAATACATTTGAGAAAAGACACTCCAGATAAGATGATTACTATGAACACTGCAACAAAAAAGGAAATGTAAGCAATTAATATTAACTAAAAAAAGCGGTCTACCCAACAGTATACCCTATAATCCCATTTTTTGTTTATATATGCATATATGTGTAAATATACAGATAAGCAATATATTTTCTAATGCGTCAGTAGGGGGATCTCTGTGCAATTTTGAATGGTTTTAAATTGGTTCTTTGTAAGATATTAAGACTTTTTCCAATTTCCTTCAATAAACACGTATAAACCAGTGTTTTAGAGGAAGAAATTTCAGTTCTTAGAATTTGAATCATTCAAAATTTGTCATTTTTAATACTTCCTTAATTTTCTTCAGCGAATATTCTAAAAAAACCCTAATAAATGCAATCAGCAAAAATAGAGAATTGCTCATAAACTTAGATGACTGGAAAATCTAAGTGTGCATACGTATTACATGTATATTATCTCGCTATGCTCTTTCTCCTGGTCTATCAGTTGAGATAGTAATTGCAATCTCTGGAGCATTCTGCTTCCAAATCTCTGCAGTTCCAACCCGTTCACCAGAGATTGGTTAGGGGTAGGCATATGAAACAGTTCTGGCCACTGAGACAAGACAGTATGTGTCCTGAGAAGTTTCTTAAAGTGAAAAGTGAGGAAGAGATAGCCTCCGTTTCCTTTGGACATTGTATCTTGATGTGACGTCTGGAGCAGCTGTTTTTCTAATGTTATGGATTGAACTGTGTCTCCTCCCCTCCATCCTCCCAAAAAAGATACGTTGGAATCTTAACCCTCAGTACTTCAGAATGTGATCTTATTTGCAAATAGGATAATTAGTTAATTAGTTGTAATTAGTAATTAGTTAAATGATGTAATTAGTCAAAATGAGGTCATATTGGAGTAGAGTAGGTTCCTACTCTATGTAATTAGTTAAAATGAGGTCTATTGGAGTAAAGTAGGTTCCTAATCCAGTTATGCCTGGTGTTCTTCTAAAAAGGGCAAGTTTGGGTACAGACGTGCACGCAGGAGGAACTCCATGACAAACTGAAGGCAGAGATGGGGTTGATGCTGCGACAAGCCCAGGAATGCCAGAAATCCTCAGCAAACTGCCAGAAGCTAGGAGAGGGGCATGGAGCCGATTTTCCCTCACAGCCCTTACAAGGAACTAACCTCACACCCAGCTTGATCTTGGACTTCTAGCCTCAAGAACTGTCAGACAATACATCTGTGTCGTTTAAGCCACCCAGTCAGTGGTACCTGGTTATGGCAACCTCGGCGGGCTCATCCCGGGACCCTGACAGGAAATAACCTGAGAGTCCAGGTGAGTACTGAAGCGGCAAGGCAGAAGGTGGAAATGTGGTCCAAGGTGACATCCTTAGTGGCTGGATTAACAAACCTCCTCCATGCAGACCCCCTTCCTTGGGACTTCTTGTTGTGTGTAATGTCAGTTTTCTTAGTCATGCAAACTCTTTTGAGTTGATTTCAATTACTAGCAGCTAAAGCAAACGAACTGATTCATCCCTCCCTAGTGTTCTCTTTTGCAATGCAAATTCTGATGTCGCGCACTGCCCCCTGGCCACCCTTCTCCACTAGTCCCCCAGATATTTCTCTATATATCCAAACTCAAGAGGAATCATGTGATTTTTTTTGTCCTCCAGTGACTGGATTATTTTACTTCATATGATGCCCTCCAGGTTCATTCACGTTGTCACATATGGGAGAATTTCCTTCATTTTTTAAGGCTGAATAATATTCCATTGCATCTATGTAGCATATTTTCTTTATTTATTCACCCACCAATGGACATTTAGGTTGTTTCCATGTCTTGGCTATTGTGAATAATGCTGCTAAGTACATGCAAATGCTAATATCTCTTCAAGATCCTGATTTAATTCTTCTGAATAAATACCTATGAATGGGATTACTGGATCATATAGTAGCTCTATTTTTAATTTTTTGAAGAACCTCCATACTGTTTTCCATAGTGGCTGCACCATTTTGCATTCGTACCAACAGTGTATGTAGATCACAAATTCTCTACATCCTTGTCAACATGTATGTTTTATTCATGCATGATTCCATCTACTTAAAGGCATTTTATCTAGAGGTATCTAAAATAGTTATAATAAAATAATTGAAGAATAGAACCATGACTGTCAGGTGCAAGGGGAAGGGGGTTATAGGGAGTTGCTAATCAATGGGAATCGAGTTTCAGTTAAGCAAGAGGAGTAAGTTTTTTTTTTTTTAAGACTTTTATTTATTTATTTGAGAGAGAGAGAGCTAACAGAGGGGTGGAGAGGAGTAGAGGGAGAAGGAAAGGGACAAGTGGACTCCTTGCGGAGCACAGACCCTAGCGCGGGGCTTCATCCCAGGAACCTGAGATCATGACCTGAGTAGAAATCAAGAGTTGGGTGCTTAACCAACTGAGCCATCCAGTCGCCCCAAAAGGAGTAAGTTTCTAGAGATCTGTGGCACAACATTGTGCCAATAGTTAACAATATTATATTGTACACTGCGAATGTTGTAAAGAGGGTAGATCATGTGTTTAGTGTTTTTACAATAAAATAAAATAAAAATCCAAGAGGAAAGGGTTAAATCATTTTTTTCTCCTCCAAGATTGCCCTGCCTCTAAAAAACCCAGAAGGAAGGGTGGTATCTTGCTCTTCTCATCAGTAGGAGTCAAGCCCGGTCATGACCCTGCTCTGCCATTTAGATAGCAGCATTTAATGAAGAGAGACTAAACAGACCTGCCTGTTAGGTCTTTCATCATTATGCATTCTTTACTTAGTGCTATAGGGAGTGCCTGATTGCAGCCCTGTAGAAACAAAAGAAGCAATTTCAGGCCTCTGTTCTAGTTCCCCACTTCTTGGAGTTGGCTTTTGGGCCTGGACTCTCTAAGACTGAGAAAGGTAGCTATTTTCATACCCTGCTTTGGTGGAGAGAAGCTTTGGAAAGTTGTGTGGTTGGACATAATCTCAAAGAGGGAAGAGAGAAGAAAGTGCCTATGGTCACAAGGTCACAAGGCCTGGGAAATCAGAGAAGGCTTTGAGGTGAGCTGTTGTCCCTGAAAGCTGGCCTGTTAGAACTCCCCTTTCTGTACAACCCAGTTAGGTGCCAATGCTGACTCTCCCTGCACAAGTACAGGACCAGGAGCCCCTTTGCCTTTTGCTGACAGGATGGGTTCCTAGGACTTCTTCATCTTCACATGGCTTCCCTGTGTCTTTAGGCCACTGAGGTAACTCATACCTCCATAGGGGAATGGGACACAGGTTTTGAGGAAAAGGGTACTCACATAAGCTACCCAGCCCCTGATTTCCAGGTGGCATTCCTTACAGCTGTCCTGCTTCCATTTGTGTTATGGGTCACGGGCTTGAATGATCTCCTGACAAAACTTTGGAGTTTTTACCCTGGGATGTTGTTATGGGCTTTCGTCTTATTTACACATCCACTGAAGAAATGGTAGTAGATTGATATTCAAGGAAAGGTATTTTTGAAGGTGGTATTTTCTCCCCAACAGTAAACAGTGGGAAGTGTCTTCCTTGAATTGTTTGTTTATCAGAGCTGAAAGGAATGATTTGTGAGGTATTCACACAGAATTGTGAAGGTAAAAAACTTTCTTAAAAGGGACTCAGAGGGTGCAAAGAAACTAGATCATCCTTCAACCTGGTTTTAAAATACAGAACTTGCTGGTGCTATTTCAAGCTCAGTATAAAAATAGATAATATTGAGCAGAGAATATTTTATTAAATATAACACTTATTTTTTTTTTTAGTGCTGATATGTTTTCAATCAATCAATCAATATTAGCCATTAGGGGCTTCTGCTATTTTAAGTGATAAGTTATACGACTTCTTTCATGTATCATTTACACTACCACTTACTAAGTAGTATTTCTGTTAAAAGTAATTTTTCTTTTGAAACTTCTCCTATGCATGTAATTTTAAAAATAAGTTTTGGGGATAACTGTAGAAATATTTTTTTGTATTAAAAATTCACTATGAGCTTATTTTCAGCTACTTACACTTTTAGATTTCATCTTATATCACCAAAAACATTTGTTTTCAGTTTATCAATTTTTAAAATTATTTCTTTTCTTTAAAAAATGTAGAAACAGCTGACTTACTGAAGGGGAAAACGATTCTGGAGTCAAAGAGATCAGAACTTTTAATCCTACCTCTGATATGTATTTGCTATGTGAACATGGTTATTCCTCTGTGAACCTCAGTTTCCTTATCTGTAAAACAGAGATATTAATTTCTGTCTCCTAGGGTTAAATGGACCATGCATGAAATGTGCCTGGTGAGTGGTGGACACTTAACTTGTTATTTTATAAGCCCTTTCATTTTCTGAAAAGCACTTAGGGATAGTGAATGGTTTCTGTTTCATAGTAACAAGACCACTGAGCTGTTATCATTTATAAAAAATTATAATTGAGGGGGCGCCTGGGTGGCTCAGTGGGTTAAAGCCTCTGCCTTCGGCTCAGGTCATGATCTCAGGGTCCTGGGATCGAGCCCTGCATCAGGCTCTCTGCTTGGCAAGAAGCCTGCTTCCCCCTCTCTTTCTGCCTGCCTCTCTGTCTACTTGTGATCTCTCTCCTCTCTGTCAAATAAATAAATAAAATCTTTAAAAAAAATTATAATTGAGGGTATTTTTAAGGTTCTGCCTTCCTGCTAGATTTACTTTCTTTGAAAGTGTATTTAGGTAGCAGGAATATTACTAATGTTACTTTAAAAGAGCAATACGTAAATGCTCTTTTCACTTAAAATGTTGGTGTTTTGCAACAGGTTCTTAAGATCGGTGGAATTCCTGTCTTGGTTCAGATGGATTCATCAAATGACTTAACTGTCATCTTGACCTTACCTGACAGAGAACTTTGCTTTGGTTTTAGTTCTTTGATGATTTCCATTACTTTGTAGTTTGTGGTGGTTTTCAGACACACGTTACTTAAAATGCTACAGATTTTTTCCTTTTCCTATATTGCCTTTGATGGAGGGAACATAATTCTATGTTACAATAAGAAGAAGAAGAAGAAGAACCATAAAGCACATTATGTTCTTTATTGTTTTTCTTTATTATGTTATTTCATTGTCATATCAACTCTACATAGTACACAGGACGAAGAATATTCAAATGAAGAAACTAAACCCCAAAGAAACTGTGATTTGTCTAAGATTATAAGCAGGATTTAGAATTCAGCATTCATTATCACCTTTGTAAAGATTATTTTGACTGTGTAAAGTACAGTTGGTTCCTCAGCTCTTTGGGATCCTGGAATTATTTGAATCTCTGATGAATATGACGGAGCCTCTCCCCATATGACAGTGGAAATAAGCATAGACACACGTAAGTGCGTGTAGTTCCTGGTCCCGCCCCGGCTCAGGTAGCGAATGAGCCTCTGGTTTTAGTAGTCCTGCTTATAGATCACATTGCATTGTACAGGATAAGGCAGCCTGGGTGTGCTGATTTATGACACTGTGGTACATGGAAGTGTGCAGGGGTGTGAGCACAAGAGACGCACAGCCCCGATCTTTCCCTTAACAATGCACTCTGTTCGTTTGTACCACAGAGAAAGAACAAAGGCTGGTTAATTCATTCATCCTGTGCTCTATGGAAAATGGGTAATCTACAAGATGTGAACATCTTTTTCTAAGAAAAGAGAATGCTGCATTCAAAAAAGTTTAGGAAATGCTGCACATTATGGTCATCTCATGGAAATTCACTTTATCAAAGACCCTGGCAGCCTTTCAATAAAGAAAAACCTGTGTAACTTTTTCACCCAGCTTCTCACCCATATTAGTTTTTTTAAAGAGTTTATTTATTTATTTTTGTGAGAAAGAGAGAGAGTGAGAGAGCGAGCATGAGCATGAGTCAGGGGGAGGAGCAGAGGGAGAAGCAGGCTCCCCGCTGAGCAGAGAGCCCAATGTGGGGCTTGACCCTAGCACCCCAGGACCCCAGGATCATGACCTGGGCCGAAGGCAGTCACTTAACCGACTGAGCTACCTAGACATCCTAGTTTCTCTCCATATTATCAAACCTCCTAGTCTTTTCTAATAAGAGCTTTTATTAGCATCACCTAGAATATACTTTTGGAAATGGTGGCTACTTTCTTTCAATTTTACAGGTCTTCTAACTGCCACTTGATCCCCATTCTTACCATGTTGTGGTTGCACCAGCATTCAGGAGGTGTGAAGCTGTTCCGTCCCTGACTGCTTCTCCTTCTTGTGGTTATCATCTCACCTTGGCCAGATGGGAGGACTCCTGCTCTCTTCTGTCTAATGGCCCAATGTACTGAGGTTGATAGGTTGCTCATTTTCCTGGTTTTTACTCTAAAAGATTCTGGAGATAATACCCAGGGATCAAGTGCACCCTCGGTAGTGGTTATCTCCTTTTACACTCTCCGCAGTTTCTATTTCATTTGTTTTTAAACTGTTCTCTTCCCCATTTCAGTGATGGTTAAAGCTAGGGTTTGTCTTACTCTAATCTAATTTTCCTCCATCAGGCGGGTTTCAAAGGCAGAAGAAGGTTGTGAATGAGTGCTATGACGGGTGGAACCAAGAGGCTAGGCTTACATTCTCAGTCCACTGTGTAGTAATTCCATGAGAATGGCGATCTGCAAAACCACATCTGTGAAATGGCAATAGTCATGGTATCTTCCCCACCGGCGCCAGTGACTCGAAGTGGTCCATGCATATCATGGAACCAGAACAGGGCCTGATTACGGGAAGTGAGTGAGTGTTATCAGTATTGAAAGTCAATTGATGGTCAAAAGGCACAAACTTCCGGTTATAAATGAGTAAGTCACAGGGATATATAATGTACAGCATGGTCCCCATAATCAGTAATACTGTATTATATTTGAAAGTTGCTATAAGAGTAGATCTTAAAAGTTCTCATCATAAGAAAAGAGATTTTTTTTAAGGGAAACTTATTTATTTATTTATTAAAAAAAATTTTTTTTTTAGAGAATGAGAAAGAGAGCGCTAGAGCATGAGAAGGGGGGAGGGACAGAGGGTGAGGAGAGAGAATCCTAAGCAGGCTCCATGCCTAGCGTGGAATTCCATGCAGGGCTTGATCTCACAACCCTGAGATCATGACCTGATGCTTAGCTGACTGAGCCACCCAGGCACCCCAAGAAAAAGATTTGTAACTGTGTGGTGATGGATGTTAACTAGATGCATTGTGATGATTATTTTACAACATATATAAATATTGAATCATTGATGTACGTGTGAAACTAACATAATGTTATAAGTCCATTATATTTTAATAAAAAAAAGTCAGCCGAATCTGGTTCTCATGACCTACTCATGGCCTGCTACACAGAAAGTACCAAACTATTAGCTATTATTGCTATTATCACATTACTATTTTGATAATTCGATTGATTATATTCTCACTGTCTTGACTTATCTGACTCTAGAATGAAGATAACTTTGATACAAACTGATTAGAGAAATTTTAATTCTGGTGCCTGAAGTTCCTGTTACAGAATTGATACACTATTTTGTTGTTGATTTTTAATAGCTTATACCCAGTAAAGAGCAGACAATTTTCTTTCCTGCTTATTTGAAAGAATTTTCCTGCCAAACTGCACCCAAAGATAGAAGAGCTGTGCGTGTGTGAATGTGTCAGGTTATATCTAACGCAGCTTTAGGAAGGGGGAAGAGGCAATTATCTTAAACCTTCTGGAAATGCACAATCATCAAGAAAGTCACAGTTAATGGAAAAACAGTCTGGTCCCTATTGCTGTGTTTATTTTTTCATTCCTAAGCATTTCATTACATTTGCTGTCGAGTGAAGGAATAGTGTCAGTGTAGTTTACTCTCACAACCTAAATAAATTGCTCAGAAAAAAGAAAGTAAGGCCTACTTTTTTCTTTGCTTATTTTTCATTTCATTTTATCTTTATTTTATTTTATTTTATTTTATTTTATTTTATTTTATTTTGTTTTGTTTTATGTAGGCTCCACACCCAACATGGAGCCCAACATGGGGCTTGATTTGAACTCACGACCCTGAGATCAAGATCTGAGTTGAGATCAAGAGTCTGACGCCTACCTGACAGACCCACTCAGGTGCCCCTGCTTATTTTTCCTTTTAAATTCTATTTTATGAGTCAAGATTTGTTTCCTCCCAAAAGGAGAAAAAGTTACCAGCACCAATTTGAATTTATTTGTAATGGTCATTAGCCATTTTCATCAATGAGAAATATAACCTTTTAAAAAGCCAAGCAATTATGTTTGAAAGCAGGTTGTTGACTGGGATCTCTTGGGAAGTGTCTACTCTTGGTGGTCATGCAAAAGAAATCTCTGGCATAAGGGAAGCCCCGTTCCATGTTACGAAGCAGTTTTCAGACACTTTTTTTTGTTTTTTTTAGCACTGGGACTAATTATTTACATGAAATCTTATTTGGAACCTAGATATGAAAGAAGAGGCAATAAAAATATGAGAAACCTGACAACTCCAGGTTTGAGCATCACTGATATGTGGAAGAAATGAATATCTTTGATAAATTTGTCACTCTCATATACAAGGTGAAATATTTAAAAATATGGTTAAGTTTTCATATTTGTCACTGGGACTCTAGAAAAGGAGTGGCAGTTTTTTTCTGCGAACAAACCAGATCGTAAGTATTTTTTTTTTTAAAGATTTTATTTATTCATTTGACACAGAGAGAGAGAGAGAGAGAGAGAGAGAGAGAGAGATCACAAGTAGGCAGAGAGAGAGGCGGAAGCAGGCTCCTCCCCGAGCAGAGAGCCTGATGCGGGGCTCGATTCCAGGACCCTGAGATCATGACCCGAGTCGAAGACAGAGGCGTTAACCCACTGAGCCACCCAGGTGCCCCTGGATCGTAAGTATTTTATGCTTAGTGTGCCAGGGTGTGTAGATAATTATACAACATGAAAGCAAACAAATTTCCATAGAATTTTTTGAAAAAATTCAAAATAGAATAATGATTACTGGGTACAAGTTTTCATAATGTAGGATGGCTAATGAGAAGAATTTTTTTTAAAATAACATTTCACTTAATTGGAGTCCTATCATCAAATTGATAGCAAGTGTTCATCTGTGAAAACATTACATAGCTTGTAGATATTCAAAACTAGACAGAGGGTGGGATTTGGTCTGTGGGCCATAGTTTGTCGATTCCTTCTCTAGAATAAACTTCAACTGGAAAATAGCAAGTTAGAGATTTCAATTAGCCATTAGAGTGCTTTTATTTTATAGTGACGGCAATGAAACCCTTTCTCACCGCTATCATATTGGTAATACTTTTTCTCTCTGAAAGTGAAATTATAATACTCAGTATTGTGGATAGTTTCAGAAAAAAAGAGAATTTCACATATTCTTAGTGGGAGTCTTTTCTGGAAGAAAACCTGGCAACATGTATCAAAAAAACCTAAAAAAGGGCACATTCACTTTTGTTTGACCTGGCGATTTCACTTCTAGGAATTTAACCCAATGAGGATTATATTGAAATATTTATGTGCAAGGTTATGCATCATGGCATTGCTTATCATAGCGAAAATTTGGGTGCATCTTAAAGCTCAGCCATAAGTGGATCAGTGAAATAAATTATCATAGAGCTATAAAAGAAAGTATTAGGCAGCCACTGGAAATTATCTCGTGGAACTTTATTTATTGACATGGAAAGATTGCTTTAAAAAAACAAGCTATGGACATTATGCATAGTACGATCCGATTATTGAATAAAAGATATGTGAAGCATACACACAGAAAACAAAATGAAAGCCTACATGCCAAAACATTAATAGTGCTTATTTGTGAGATAGGAATATAGATCATTATTAGTAGTAGCACAACAATCAGTACTGTTTCTTGGGTGCTTAGCGACTGCAGGCACTCTGGGAAATGCTTTACATACATAAACTCATGTAATCTTTAAATCAACAGTACCAAATAGGAATGCTTATATCCTCTAATATAATAGGGATGCTGAGGCTTGGAGAAGTTATATTGCTTCCCCAGTTGACACAGCTAGAAATGGGGGGTCTGGGTTTTGTACTCGGATGTTCCTGATCCTGGAATTTTGTCCTGTCATCTCGCATGCCATACTGACTTCTATTTTCCTCACGCTAGTTTGTATTTCTAATCTTGCTCTAACATATAAGGAGTGTTTTTACGAAAGTTGAAGGTATAAGAACATTGAGTGTAATTACACTAAAGCCACTGAACTGCTACGTGGAACATTTAACCATTTCTTGTTCCGTTACTTCTGACTCTGGGGATTTCCATCTGTCTGTCCTTTCTAATTGGCTCACGGGCTTCCGAGAAGATTTGGAAGACAGAAGTCATTCCTCTACCTATTGGAAAGAATGGGTATTCCAGCTGCTTATAAGTCTATAACCTAGCCAAGAAAAATGTGCTTTATCTAAGATGAAGAAGAATCTTCCATATTTTAAAGGTAAATTCCTTTGCTCCAAGAGACCATCTGACTCTCAGAGCTTTTTAGAATCAGTGCTAGAAGTGGGAGTAGTTGTCTACTGGTGACCAAGAAACTTCCTCTCACTTCCCCACTATTTTCCTCCTCCTCACCATATTCCCTCAAAAGTGGATAGGAACAGCATTAGTCCAAGAAGGGAGTGTTAACTTATTCAAATTAAAACCTTAAGTGCTTACTTAATAATGTGTCTACCAGACATAAATTATCACCTGGATTTAAACTTCATGATTCTTTTTTTTTTTTTTTCCTGTGTTCTAGGCCACAGATGCTATAAAAATGATAACTATTAAACTCCGACATTTTCCATTCACTGAACAAGATGAACTGTTCTTTCCTACTAAATTGCTCTTTAAGATAATGAGTCCTGTCACCAAAGGTCTGTGATCATCTTGCCACTTTGGTTTGTGTGATTACTGGCTTATAGAGCATAGTCAACATGATCAATTTTTTTTTTTCTGACCTGTTTTGTCACATCTTTTGTTCCCAGCTCCTTGAAAACAGAATGACGGGTAAATTTATCTTTCTTAGGAGTTATGAAGAACCCTAGCTTTATTTATTGAATGCAGAGAGAATGGCCTGTTGTGAAATGATGCTGGATCACAGATAGACAAGTAGGGTCATGTCAAACTATTACAGGTGACACATGACAAATCTTGAAACACTGGTAAATTAAAAGTGCTTATAAGTACGAATTTGGGTGTTGAAGTGGGCATATCATGGTCACTATTCACTCCGAATCATTTTGGAGTAGGCAAAAATCAAGTTGTACAGCAGAGGATAATAAATAGTTAAGTATAGTAATCGGAAGTGGAGTGGGGGATAGAGGGAACTAGTATATAACGGTAGTTCTGATTTCTTTTTAGTTCCCATTCATTTAACAATTAGTAGTTCTTTAAAATTAATTTATTTTAAAAATTAATTGCTGTATTGGGAACAACTAGTCTCTGATTTCAGAGACATTGATCTCTTATTTTGTGCGTAGTCTCAGAGGTGGGAGGGAAAGGAATTAATTCTGGAGGACATGATGGTTGCAGAAGCTCCAAGAATCATGGCCTTATATTACAGTATTTGGAAGAAAGTGGCCCTTTCTTGTATTCCTTTTTCCAGAGCTCTTTGCAGACTTCCCTTCAGGTTCATTGATCTACACTTAGGCCAATCACTATAAAGGGGAATGGAATTACTGTGTTGGCTTTTAGACCAATCATGATTCACCTCAGGGTCTGGAGAGTTCAGCCTCCCTTGTGGCCAAAGCTTCTTGAAGAAGGATGGACATAATAGAGTTTCTTGGCACAAAGGAGAGTAAATGACTGTTAGGTAGGCAAGCTAGGGTGTTTGTCAAAGTTGTTTTTGGCAAGTTAATATTATCAATTCTGGTAAAAAAAAATAATTTCCTCATATCTTTTAAAAATTCTTCTCAGTTAACAGTATTCTAATTCTTCACATTGTTAATTTGCTTACCAAACTGATTGCTTAAAGATAACATGTCAAATATTTAAAAAATATATAACTCAATGTGTAATGTTTTACTGTAATGACATTTTATTAAAGTGGATGTATTTTTACAATCACTGCCTAAAATTTTAGGATTTAAGAAATAGAGTAGGGGAAGTAAAATAAAATTTACAGTTTATTGCAGGAATAGGAAGTTATTATACACAAACTTCTCTATTTCTTCAGTTTGTGATAATAAGAGCATTTAAACTCCTATTTCTTTAAGTTTTGTTTGTTTGTTTTGTGATAGTTGAATTATCTGAGATGAAGGATAGTGTTATGGGCTGGACTGTATTCCCCCAAAATTTATATATTGAAACTAATTCCCCCTCCTTTTTTGGATTTGCCCATGGTTTAGTGATTATAATACCAAAAACAGATAATAAAAGAAAAAATTCATAAATTGGACGTTATCAAATTTAAAAACTTTTATGCAAATAACACTGCCAAGAAGGTGAAAAGACAGCCCACAGAATGGAAGAAAATATTCACAAATCACAAATTTGATAAGGGATTAATAATGAGACTAGATAAAGAACACCTATAACTCAACAACAATAAAAAACCCAATTCCAAAATGGGCAAATGATTTGAATAATATTTCTCCAATGAAGACATTCAAATGGACTATAGGACATGAAAAGGTGCTCAACATCATAATCATCAAGGAAATGCAAATCAAAACCACCATGAGATACCATTTCACACTCACAGGAATGACTATAATCTTTAAAAATGGAAAATAAGTTTGGTGATCTCTTGGAGAACCTGGAGCTCACACATTGCTGGTAGGATTATAAAAAGCTGTAGCCTCTGTGGAAAAAGAGTTTGCTCTTCTTCAACCAGTTAAATATAGACTCACCATAAGATCCAGCAGTTCTACTCCTAGGTACAGAGCCAAAGGAATAGGGAGCAGAGCAGAGACTCAGATGCTTGTGCACCGGTGTTCACAGAAGCATTATTCACAACAGCCAAGGGGTGGAAACAACCCTTGCATCTCAGAGTGAGACTGTATTTGGAGATAGAGCCTTTAAAGAGGTAATCAAGTTAAAATGAAGCCATTAAGGTGGGCCTTAATCCCATCTGACTGGTATTCTTATAAGAAGAGAACACACAGAGAGACACCAGGGATGTGTGCGCACAGAGGGAAGACCATGTGAGGGCACAGGGAGAAGGCAGCCATCTGCAAGTCAAGGAGAGAGGCCTAAGAAGAAACCAGACTTGCTGACACCTTGATCTTGGGCTTCAGCCTCCTGAACTGTGAGAAGATAAAATTCTGTTGTTTAACCTACCCATTCTGTAGTATTTTGTTATGAAAAATTAATGTAGATAGGAATTTTAATAACTATTTACAAAGTGTCAAAGACTGGAATAGGAGACTTTATGAACCCTTACTTGAGGGAAGAATTATCCCATTTTCACCACTGAGAAACAACTGAGCCTCAGAGAAGTTAAATAACTTATGAGTTAAAGAATTGGAAATCAATCCACTCTAAATGCTTTCTATATTTCATACAGCCTGGATAAGTCCATTTACAATATATTAAAAATTTAGTAAAAGCTCACCTTATTAATTTTTGCTATTTGTCAAACATAAGGTGTTAAGCATGTTATATGTTAGTGTGTTTGATCCTCACCATGACATTATGACCTGTGTGCTATTATTATTCCATATTACAGGTAAGGCTCACAGACTCTAAATAAATTTCCCTGGATCACAAATCTACCAAAGTTTGGATTGAGGACTGACCTGATAATCTGACTCTGTTATCCAGCATCCAAACTACTTTCTATTTGAATGGATCATCAGAAGGAAGAATTTAAAATGTAAAGCTTAAGTTGAAATGACACAGAGCACCCACAGTGTAGGAGACATGTAAATTCAATGATATGTTAATTGGTAAATGAATCTTGAAGGGATTTTTAAAAGGCAAATATGAAGTAATATTTTTTTATGAAACTAGTACATGCTTGGAAATAATTATTTGCCATCATAGCACATAGACCAGCCTTTTAATCAGTTAGTCAATCAAAGGATCAACAAAAGATACACAGGTAGCCCCTGAAATAGCATCATATTAATAGAATGGCTGAGTGAATTCCACTTTTCTATAGGGATATGCTACAATTAGGGCTTTAACAACAAATACCCATTATCAAATAACTCACACAGGTGACCAAAACATGTCACAAACATGGAGAGTCATTTGAATATAATATTCTAAGATATCTTGAAGTGAAAAAAATATGTTTGAGTCTCATAAAATGGGCATTAGTATATTGTTCCTCCCTTCTCTTACTAATTTTAAGTTTCAAAAAAATAATAGGTATCTGATGTATACTATGAAAAAGAAGCAGAAGAAGCAGTCATTCCTGGTGATGGCAGGTGGTGTCTATGAAATCACAATGCAGCTATAAGTCTAGGTTTTTTTCCCCTAAATGCCAGCTATACCCCCTCTCACAGCTTACTTGAGTCACTGCCCAGAAACCAGTGGATGAATGGGAAATGCAGCAAGATGTGAAGCAGAGTGTTAATTAGTAGCAATGAATGAAAACTCATGATTTGTGAAGAACCCCGAAGCAGAACTGACTGTAGGAATTCCTGTGATTCATATAAAACATCCTGACTTTCTGAGCTATAAAATCCTTTCTTGGTTAATTTGAGTTTTATTTCTCTTGCCATTAGTAAATTATATGTAATATGCCATATGGTCTGGAACTAAAATTAATTCAGCTTCAAGAAATTTTGTATCATTCTTGGAATAAATATTTAAGACCTTGAAGGGAAGGAAAAATTCTTCCCCTACCCTTCAAGGTCTTCCAGCTGGACTAAGAATTAAATTGACATAAGACAAATTAATAGGAAAAAATCTAAACTTTTATTAAGTGCACAGGGAGGCACAATAATGAAAAAAAATTTTTTTTGAGAGGGAGAGAGAGAGAGAGAAAGAGAAAAAAAGTAAAAGAGAGAGAGAGAGAGGACAGAGGAAGAGCGAGAGAGAGAATCTTAAGCAGGCTCCACACTAGTGTGGAGCTCAATGTGGAGCTCGATCTCAGAACCTGGAGATCTGCCCTGAGCTGAAATTAAGAGTTGGACGCTTAACTGACTGAGCCACCCAGGCATCCCCATTAATGAAACTGAACAATGAATTGACCAAGGCAGACAGTATTTATACTGTTTAGACAAAAATAGACAAAGACAAAGACACAATAAATCTGTGAGGAATTGACAGGACAAAAGAAACTTAACTTTAGAAGCTTTAAGTAGTAAGGAAACAAAATTTAGGCTGGGGTAGTAAAGTCATAAAAAGTAACAAGAGTTCTTTATCTATCCTTCTTGGCTCTAAGTTTCCCATCTCTGGTGATTAAGACGTCTCTTTACCTCCTGGCGCAGGGAAGGCTATCTTTCACATGGAAGATTTCTTTCCTCCTTTCAAGAGGACAGAGGAGAGGCTGAGAGTCTTTCTTGCACAGGCTGTCTTTTAAGTAACTTTTATTTAAAATAATCAATATGCCAAAGTGGACCATCGTGGAGCGTCCTGCCCTTGACCCCTGCAAACTCAAAAGTTCAAGATTGAAAATGATTTCCTTTGAGTTGCATTTAGCATCACACTGGTAGGAGTAAACTTAGAAAGTATGTCAGCTTAAATCATGCCAAAGAAACTTTTATACCATGAAATAAAGGATGGCGTTGGAAAAGTGACGTATTTAAAAAATATACCTCACCGTCATATAAAGGAAAATACCAATATAGTCAGCAAGGAACTCTCCAAAATTCACATCCGGCCTGCAGGGGTAATAATCATGACTCAGCACTTCTAGGGAAGAATGAGAAATAAACTGATTTCTGGCAAGAGTAAATGGGGAAATTTTGTGAATTGGAAAGTTTTTCATGATGGCTAATTCAGACCTTTAAATCTGACTCTTAAACTTACACTTTCCCTGAATATTTAGGCCACAGTGGCTAACTAGTTTTACCTAACATTCATCAAGGCGCCCTCTGTGATATTGGCAGTGGCATTAGGATTCCCAAATCCATTCTCTCCCAGTCTCCTAGACCACGACATAGTTCTCAGCCTTATGCTTCTTCTCAAACCTCCAAAACTCTCTCATCGTATAGATGAGCTTGCTATCTGTTTCCCTGAGAAAAGCAAAGCAAACAGCAGAGACCTTCCATAAGGTGCTACAAACACTTCTACATAGCTATATGCATCTGCCTTCTCTTTTGATGTTATTTCTAATGCCTCCACATGCCTATTAGCTCTCATCCCTTTTGTCTACTCAGAGACATTGCTCAGCAATTCTTCCCTCCTGTCCCTTGTAATCTAATTAGTCCTTTCTACTTGAATATTCTTAGACTGTGAATATGCTTGAAAGTCTCATATTAAAAAAAAAAAACAAAGAAAAAAAGGAAAAAAGTCACCTCAGATGGCTTCACATTTCTCTCCATTATCATCCCATTTCTCACCTCCTATTTACAGCTGAAGTTTTGAAATGAAATTTTTAAATTAGGTCTCTTCAATTCCTCTTCTATTCACTCCTGAATTCAATCAAATTGGGATTTTGATCCCACCGGTACACTTAACTGCCCTTGTGAAGACCATCATTCACCTCCATGTTGCTAAATCTAATTGTCAATTCCCAGCCCTCATGCTACCAACTTTGAAGCATTTGACATCTTGATCATTCCCACTCTTTGAAATGTGCTCATCACTTGGCTTCAAGGACACCCCACTTTTCTGTCTTTTCTGATTAGCTTCCTGGCTACTCCTCAGTCCCTTTGATGACTCCTACTTAGATCCCTGATCTTCAAATGTTGAACTAGTCCAGTATTTAGACATGGAGCTTCTTTTCTTTATTTATACTCACTCCCTAGGAAACAGCACCCAGACTGGTGATTCACAAATTTCTACCTCTAACCCAGATATCTCTCCTGAATTTCAGAGTCATAGATCCAGCTGTCTACTTGACATTGCTACTTGGGTGTCTCATAGATAGTTTAATATTAACATGTCCCCAAACCTGCTTCTCCCAATCTTCCACATTCAGTAAAAGGCAGCTCCAATTTTGGAAAGTCTTTCCAATTTCTCAAGTAAAAAGCCATGACTCTTCTCCTTCTCGATCCCACATCTGATTCTTCAGCAGATTCTTTTGGCTCTGCCTTTAAGTTTTTTCTAGAACCTTACCATTTCTCATGACCACCACGACTGCCAGTCTTGTCTCATCCAACATCATTTCACCATAAAGTACAGGAATACCTTCTACCTGGTCTCCCTATTTCTATCCTTGTGTCTCTGAGAGCCTATTCTCAATTCAGATGCCAGAATGGTCCTTTTAAACATAAGTCAGTCAATGTAATTTCTCTGTGCAAAATCTTCTTATAGCTTCATCCCGTCGCATTTGGAATAAAAGTCAAAGGTCATACTATGTGCCTCCCATGCTGGAATTATTATGTGTCACCTTGTCTCCTACCACTTTCTTCCTCATTCCCTTCCTTCCTTCACACTAACCTTGGGATGTTCCTCTGACAGGCCAAGTATGTTTCTGCCTCGGGCTTTTGCACTTGATGTTTCCTCTGCCTTGAACATTCTTTTCCCCAATATTTGTAAGACTTGCTCCCACATCATGTTCAGATTTTTATTCAAATGTTATCTTTTTTTTAAAAGTCTTCTCATACCAGTTATTAAAAACAGCAACCATCTTATTCCTTGCTTTATATTTTTCTGTAGCGCTTTTCACCACCTGGCCTGGCAGCTCTTTTACTTCATTTTTTATTTTCTATCTTCCCTCCTAAAACGTAAACTCTAACGTGGTAGTGGTTTTGACTTCTTTAACTCCAGCACATGGAGCACTGCCTTGCACTTAATAGTACTTAGTAAACATTTGAATATATGAACATGTGAATAAAATTGGATGGGCATCTAAGTGGAACTGGAATTTTCCAGGAGATGTGAAATAAGTTAGTGATTTATAGCAGTAGGTTTCCATCTTTTAACATAAGAATTCTATCTTATAAGAAGTAAAAGGTGCTTTTTATATTGATTAGATAGACATTATTATAGCTGGTGAGCCAATATAGGGAATTAAATGAAATTAGCCAAGCCAAAGGTTACACTTCTCATTGTTAACTTACAGCTCTTTTTCCAAAATAGATTTTTGTTCCCTTTCACTTCGGTGGTTTTGAATACCTCCCTATGTTTTTTGTCTCAAAAATGGATTATCTCTGTAGGTCATCTGTAGAAAAGTGGCATCTGTCACATTTATAAATGATCTTTTGAATGCCAACACAGATAGCAGAGTGGAGGAAAGTTAGCTATAGTTAGATTTTTTGAGTAATTCTCTAGCTCTGAGTGGTTTCAAACTGTCAGGTGCATAGGACCCCCCTGGAGCTGCTTGTTCCATACAACCTCCCTGGCTCCACTCCACACTTGCTTTTCTAGAATCTCTGACAATCGACCCTGGGAATCCGCACAATGCCCCCAGGGATTCTAATGTAGGAGTTCCTGGACTTGCCTTTGAGATGCGTAGCTCTGATCATTCAAAAGATGTTTAGTATCTTTCATAGAAATCAAGCAAAGGCTTATGGTAAGAAGACAAGTATATATTTCATTCCTGTGGAGACCAATTATCTTCCTACGAATGGTGGCTTGTCTGCAAACTGTCCCCTATCCCCAGGATGCCACCTTACATATGTGCTGTGGCATACAAGAGGAAGGTGGGGGGGGGGTAATTTCAACTAAGCTCTGCTTGATCAATACTAACCTATCACCTTTACTGAAGAAATAATTCTGCTGAAATGTCACGGAACTGCAGGTGGTAGAATCACCTGCTGGCCCTGTTTGCTGACCTATCATCATCCACTCCACAAATGACTACTTTTTTTTTGTCTTAGGGCTTTTGTCTCCTTGCTTTCTTTATCCTAAGGGAATCAGGTGATGAAAGGGGTCAGATTATGACACACTGTTACCATGGAGACCAGAAGCTACTCAGCTCTTGTGTGGGTTGGTTTCCCCCTTTCCTAACCAGCTGTTATTCCATCAGAGTAAAGGATTTTTACCAAGTGGAAATATGAGCCTTTGAGATCTTTTCCTTTAGCTCTAGCTTGTGAGAGAGAGGAACGCCACAGAACACTTTTCATTATTCTGACATAAAGTGCCGAGAAAATGTTGGGTTTGGGGTGGTGAAATTTCCTGTCATCATGGTGTTTGGTTTCTGGACTTGTAGTTATTTTGTTTTAAGCCTTTGGTTAGCATATCAAAATCATGAGTGGGAAGACATGGAGTGCTTTTAAGCACTCACCTCCTGCTATGAGAGAAAGAAATGGCTATGTTCATAATCATGAATTATTTGAAAAAATTCTATCCACCCCTTTGAATACTCACTACATCGAGGCCCCCTTCTAAGTACTTTACATGTATTATTTCATTTAACCCTAACTCAAACTATGAAGTGAATTTTATTATGTCCGTTT
This sequence comes from Potos flavus, assembly GCA_028534135.1. Taxonomy (NCBI): domain Eukaryota; kingdom Metazoa; phylum Chordata; class Mammalia; order Carnivora; family Procyonidae; genus Potos; species Potos flavus. The sequence goes on from CM052899.1 coordinate 102,541,806, forward strand.
TCTAGGTGAGGAAAATGAAAGACACTGTATTTAAGGAACTTGTGCATGCAGGCTTTCTAGTCATGAAACCAGGAGAAGAGCAAGGTGCACGTGGTCCACACTCAGGTGGTGATCACTTCTCTGGAGAAGCTACTGCTGAATCAATAGTGTGTATTGTGATAGTGCCGCCCCATAACTGTAATTAAGGTCACATTCATGTTCGTATGAGTGTGTAAGTCACAAAGCTAAATCAATAGTTCAGAGAGTTTTGAAATATCCTGGACTTATGGTAGAGCTAACGCCCTGGTGCTTAGACCAGTCTTTGGTCCAGCTTTAATTTCAGTGGTGGCTGCGGCAAGCAGGGCTCCTATACCTCAGTTTCAACTCAACTCAGTCAACTGCCACCTGGGTCTTTCTGGGCTTTACCCCAAGGTCTTCTCTGACTCTAGAAGCCTCTTATGTTGCACACAACAGTACCCAGAAATTGTAGGAGAGTTAATATGCCTAGGGACAACTCTCGGACCATGGGGGTGGAAGTGGGAGATTAGTGTGTAAATGTTCCAGTCTCCCATTGACAGCTGGATAATTCTAGAAGGCATTCTCTGTGCTTCTCAGAGGTCCTAGTAGAGACAAGAATCTATCCTAGAGGAATCCATTTGTGACCTCAAAAAAAAAAAAAAAAAGAAAAAGAAAAATAGCAATTTATGATAGTTTTCCTCTCTCCTATCTATCTTACCGTCCCCACTTATTTGCTCCTGCTTCCTGGGTTTAGTTCCTAAATAAAGCACTCACACCAAGTCTTTGTCTCAGGTTCTGATTTCTGGAGGAACCCAAACTAAGAACCGGAGTCATTTTTCAATGTTCAGAATTGTGATTATTATGCTATGCAGACAGTACAGCCAGCAAAATATGGTCAAGTCCATGTGCTCAAGACATACGTGTATGTGTTTGGATCCTAGCTCTGTCACTATATACTTTACAACACTGTCAGTCAGATATTCTGAGCCTCAATAACCTCAAACGGAAAACTGAGAAAAACACTCCTACCTCGTAGAATTGTTATGAGCTTGCTCAGAACCCTGACAGACCAGTCTTGGTGTGGCTGTGATCCTTGTCCCCACCTCTGGACTCCCACCCACCATGACCAGATATTGGGAAGAAGGGAGAGTGTGAGATAGTCATGAAGATGTGTGTGGCAAATGAGAACTCAGAACATTCATTTTCTCTTCAGGGTAAATAGGGAGAACTAAATGCTGGCCAGTGATGTCTGTTTATAAAACATGGCAGAGGATTTGTGGGGCAATGTTGTTTCAACATACTTATAAGGAATTTAATAAAATGCACCTGATTTCCTCCATTCTCTCAGACAAAGAACTATTAGTCCACTGTAACATACAGAGAACTCTAGGGACTCCAAAAATGCCAAAAGCTTCTATGTAAATTACACCTCCATTTATTAAAATGCTTCTACTTTATAAAACTTTCTGTCTCTTGCTGTTAAAGAGATGTTACAGTGAATGGGAACAGAAAGTGGGTGAGTATGAAATGGTTCTAAAGTTGCCATGGAAACAGATGGTACAATCAATCTATGAAGAGCTATGTGTTCATCCGGGAAGTCTTCAAATTGCCCCCGAAGGCCATCTGACTATAAGGGAACTGCATAACCATAGCCGATGTCCGATGCCCACTGTGCAGCCCTAAATCCAGGTAAAGGCATAAAAGAAAGCTTATCTTTCACAAACAGCTGTATGATTCTGAAGATAACAGAAGTCATCTATCCGTCAGTTCCCTCCCTTGCCTTTGCAAATAAGGAAAGAAACAGTGAGGATGGCAGTAATAATGACTTACATGTGAATTGTTCTTCCCATATTTCCTAGGGGCATTATGTTCATTGACCCATTTGATTCTGTAAGACAGGCAATCTTGGCCTAACTACGTGAGTATCACAAAGAGCACTGAGGCACAGAGGGATTTGTTCAAGGTCATACGAATAGTAAATAATTGAAATGGGACTAGATTCTTGAACTCTTGTTTGTGCTACTTTTTTTTTTCTTCTAAGACATAGCCCAGAGATAGATCGGAAGAGAATGGAAGACTTGAGCATCAGTTCCTCTGCAACTGGGAAGAAATCCTGGTGCTGTTGGGAGCTCAGTTGAGGTGCGAAACATGGATCCCCCTCCTCTCCAGTGTGTCCTCCATTTCTGCCCTTTATCAAAACCTTAATTTTTTTTCTGCAGCAGTTTTTCCTCCATAAAACTTTTCTGAAGTTAAGTGATACCCACATATATATCTTTCTCAAAGTAAGCCATAGTACTGAGATACTGTGATTTATAAGAAATATATATTTATCATTCGGATGATCAAATCATCCAAGGTTCCTGGCTCAAAAGTTCCCCAAGCTCTTGGAATTTTTTGAGTTATATGAATAATGGGAGCACCTTTTCTCATAATACTGGGTCTCTTGTCCTCAGTTTCTGAAATTTCATAGAGCCATAAAGGTGTCGTGTGAGCAGACACTGGTCTGGGAAATTTCCCCGGTATTCTCCTTTACATGTTGCAAATAAAACCTTTCCTTTTCTTATTCTTTGGCTTGGTTGTGACTTTTGGTTCAACACCTATCAAGAGACGAACCCAGTTTCAGATAACATTGTAAGCCCTTTGTTTCTCCCCAATTTCTGGCAATTTTGGACACAAGTTAAGCGTTTAGATGCACCGATTGATAGTATGATGATTCGCAATGCCCACCCACCCTAGAAATGTGGTTGTTATCATTTGATTGCTTTTTAGCATGTCCAGAAATGTGATATTACATTTTAAGAGATCATACCTCTTTCTTATTCAGCTGAAGTCTTAATGAAAGTGAGTAAACAAGTTGCTAACACTACCAGAGCCCCCTCTCAATTGCTGTGGCTTCACTGAGTTTCTGTGCTAACTTAGTAAATCCAGAAACAAGTTTAACTACTAGAATCTTAGGATATTTTATTCACCTTAGCCTGTGTTCTTACAATGAGCTATGTATTGCAAGTCTAACTCAAAGGAGTTAAAGCCAAAGCAAACCAACAACCCTTTACACAGATGAAGCTTATACACATTGCAATATGACTTCCTACTTTAGTCCTTCTCTATACTTAGGGTAGGTGAACTGCTATCACAAATACATACTCAAATGAGTAATGGCTTAAGCACAATAAAAGAACATTCCTGACTCATGTAATAAAGTTTAGAGGGTCAATAAGTCTGAGATGCTGCTCTCCATTTATCCTTAGGCTTGAGGCTGATTAAGTCCTGCCTTTTTCAAGGAGTGGCTTCCAAGTTCATCCTGAGGGCATCTCCATTTCAGTGAGATGGAAGAGAAGAGAGGAGAGAGGCTTAGCTGGTTGATATGGGCCAGGCTTAGATCACATGCATTCATATTCAATGGTTTCACCTATTTGGAGGGGAATCTAGTCTGTGCCAGAAGAAAAGGAGAATATGGATTTTGGAGCATAGCCACCAATCCGGGACATCTCTCCCCTTCATCACCCCAATAATCTATATTCTATAGTAAATACTCAGACTCAGAGTTTTACCTGGAGATACAAAGCAAAGCAAAGCAAAGCAAATTTATGAATGCCTTCTTTATTCCCAAAAGAGAATTTTATCTTTGGAGATATCAACCAGTTATCTTGTATTCTCTTAACCCCTTTCAGCCCAGATTAAAGGGGTTGCGGAGCTTCTACTGGTCTTTCAATTCCTTTAGGCTTCTGATGGCAGATTTTGCTGTGATGGCAGAAGTGATGTCGGAGGTCCAGGCACTGCCAGCTACAACACGGTGCCAGATCCCTACGACTCACCTTTTCATTTGGGTTTGCCATGGAAGGAGCAAGTATACTCCGCACGCTGGCTTATTTTGACTTTTTTCTTGGTTTTCCTGAGGGGGGCACCATAGCGGGTCCTGTATTTATCTATAATTCCAAATTTCTTGGTGCATATTAACCATGTTGTGTTATCAACTCTTTTTCTTTCCCCTTTGGTTGTAGTAGTAGATTGGACTGGATATTTATTAAAATCTTAACTTTTTTTCTTTTTTTTTTTTTTTTAGAAAGAGAGAGAGAGTGAGTGAGCCGGGAGAAGCAAAGGGAGAGAAAGAATCTCAAGCAGACTCCATCCCCATCTTGGAGCCCAAAGCAGGGCTCGATCACATGACTCTAAGATTATGACCTGAGCCAAAATCAAGAGTTGGATGCTTAACCAAGTGAGCCACCCAGCACTCTTAAAATCTCAATTTGTAATTCTTAAGTTTTACTCATGTAGTAGATATACACTGCTATGCAGGCTTTGCTTCTAGTGTTACTAAAAATAGCGTATTATCACATTGTAAAAATTGAACTGTGTTTTGTGAAAAACAAATAGACTCCCAGGCCCAGAAGAGACTGTGTTAATTCATTGGGTTGTTTATTTAATTCTTTAAGATTATTTTAGAAAGAAGATCTAATTCCATTTCAAAGAACTTGAGGATTAAAGATTTTACATGTTGTTAACAATGACAAAAATATTGATCTTCATAATACTAGTGTGCTAAAAATTAAGAGAGGCTCCTTTCCTTTGCCTTAGAATTAGGATTAATGTTTTTGTTCACTCATTTATTAACATTTTTTCTTTATTTATTCTCTGCCTTTTTGCTTCAAGAGAACTTTGAATTTCTATGGTAGCTGCTCTTCCAAATTGGTTAGAATCAATTCAATGCTCTAAGAAATAATTGGTCTCTATTACATGGATCTTTTGATTATTTCCCTGAAGTCTTTCTTTTGAAGGGGGAACTAGAATGACATTGCGTCTACTCAAAGAAATCATACTCAGTGGTGTGCAGTTACACTGGTGAGTAACTGCAATGACTTATGCTATCCATGACTACATGTCTCACTTAAGTTATCACGTTATAAGTAGGACAACTGTAAATTTGGACAATTTATAAAAATCCTAATATTTATTATTTTGTAATTAAAATAAATAATAATGTGGTATGTTTTCTAAGAAAAAGTGTTTGTGCTTATCTTCTAGGAATCTTGAGCCCTCCAAGTTTGCATGTTTTCTTTTTTTTTTTTAAGGTTTATTTATTAGAGAGAGAGAAAGAGAGCATGTGTACACAAGTAGGGGGAAGGGCAGAGGGAGAGAATCTTCAAGCAGACTCTCTGCTGAGCATGGCACCCACCATGGGGCTTGAGGCAGGATCTACTGGGGCTCTATCTCACAACCCATGAGATCATGACTTGAGCCAAAACCAAGAGCTGGATGCTTAATTGACAGAGCTATCCAGGTGCCCTCAAGTTTCCACATTCTAAGGTGCCTTTTACATTTTAAATATAAGGCTCTATTTCATTGACCCATCAATTGGTCCTCCTCATTACTGCGTAAGTTGGCAGAGTTTGAGGTTTTCTGCACCGTGATGATGCACTGTGTTGTTTGCTGCCCTCTGGTGAACACCAAAGAAAGAGGAAGCCTACAGTAGATAAGGTAACTTTGACAGAAGCCTCTATCGGGGCCAATGGGAATGAAATAGTATATCAATTTTCTGAGTATGTACAACTTCAAGTGATCTATTGAAAATTACATACTTATACCTAAGTTCTTTTAAGAGAGTGTGGAAACAGGTTTTTAACTGTGGGTCAAGGAGAAAATGAAGGGATTTTAGGCTCCCTGGGAGAACCAGACAGGAATAAGAAATCATTTAATTAACATTTAATCCACGTGTATTCTGAAACCTAAAAACGGTTCTGTTTTAGAATGAAACGTTTCCCCATTTACCTTCCAGAGGTTTGAAAAGATAAAGCATTACATTTTCAGAGAATGGGTTGATTGATTTCTTGTTGGCTTCCCCTACCTTCTCTTCTATGTCCCTGCGGTGACCCTCTCTTCAGGGTGATGGGAAAGCCAGGAAAGAGAGAGCAGGCCCAATCCCTGCTCAAAGTGCCTCCGGACTTTCGAGCATCTGAGAGTTCCTTCCAAGCTGTTTGGATTAGACCAGACATGACGCTGAGGATGGGAATTCATATGACTTACCTCCCTGATTCTGATGACAGTCAGCATGAGAAACTAGAGGACCAAAGAGTTCCTTCTTTAGATGACAGGCTCAAGTTGTCATACCTAAGTAGAGTAAGCACATATTTGATCCTAATGACTTATTGTCCAAACTGAAATATATTTGGGAGTGAAGAGAAGAACTATTAATGATTAAGCCAAGACAACAGGCTTAAATCATCCCAGGCAAACTAGGATGCATGAGCACCTTACAAATGAATCACATTCTTTTTCTTTGTAATGGCATTCAGTGTCTTGGACAGAAATCCCTCCACTTTGTCCCCCAGATTTTCCATAAAGTAGAAGCTACTCAGATCTTATAGTACTTAGCACTTATTTATTGCTTGCTACACTTGTTTGTGGTTTTTTTGTAATGCCATTGTTAGGTTAGGGGTTCCTATTGTAGAAATAGAGTCTGTACAATGCAGTCTTACCTGAGATCATTAGTTGCACTTGCTTAGCATCCCTGTGTCCTGGTCTTTCCTCATTCTCAGTGTTAAAAGCAGGCAAGAATACATACGATCTCACTGTTCTACGGATTTTCTGTTCATTGTTTCTCTTCAACTGTAAATTATGGCTGACCAGCATAGATCATCTGAATTTTCTAATTTGGAGATCCTGGGAAGGTAGCAGAGTAGGAGGACCCTAAGCTCATCTCCTCCCACTGATACCGAAGATTGGCAGAACAGACTCTCTGCAGTTAATCCTATAGAGGAAGCCACATCAAAAACAGTAGGAAGGACAGAGTCCCTCTTGGGAACCAAACTATCCGGCAAGACTGAATTTACTAATTTAACTTATTCTGTTCCTTCTGCTTAAAGTCAATGCCTGTCCTTTTCTCTTATAAGGAGATTTTCCTTTCTCATTAACTTACCACTCAATCTTATTTTTTTTTAATTGTTGCATACTACTTCTTTGCTTTGTTCTTAGTTTTTCTCTTTCATGTATGAAGATGCAAATTGATTTGATTTTTCTATATTTTAGTTTGCTCTCTTTTAAGTGTATGAAATATTTTAATAATTTAATAAGCTTGGATTCAGAAAAGTATAATAAATACTAATGAGATAAATGCTACTTTTGGTAGCAGAGTAAATGTAGTATTTTGAAAAACTCCATACTTTTTAGAAGGAAGGTAAACAGTTTTTAAAAATGCATTTCATTACCCTATTGCAGGGTATGGGTATACCCTATTAAGTATTTAGAATCTAATATAGTTATCAACCACTCTTCAGAAATTTGCATTATGCCACTTCACTTTTGTGAAAGACCTACAAAAAAGTACCTGTTTTCACTAAGTGAAAGAAATTCAAGGAGGATTTTTGCTTTTACGGAGGAAGGTGAAAAGCAGAACTAATGTATTTGCAGTGAATAGTTAGAGACAACACACATCCCGAGCAGTGAGTGTGGCCCCACTGAGCCCCTTCCCCAGGAACCACACTCAGCATCTCAGCTTTGAGCTGTCATAGCTTTGAACTGTGTCTGTGAGCGTCTGTGCTTTATCTAGATTTATTTTTTGCATCCTTTAGCAAGACGTGTCCTCAAGTATCAGAAAATCCAAAGATAATTTATTTTGGGGGTCTGGGAAGGCTCAAATATTTTTCCATATAAATTAATGGTAATTGCTTCCTTGCCTTATGCCATCTCAGCTTATGAAAGTTTTCATAGGCATGCTCTACTTTCAGATAGCAGAGGAAACTTGTATGAAAAGTGCTTTTGCCTCAAGGATGTAATCATTTTGAATAAAATCTGAATAATTCTAAAATGACTTGCATACTGGTGAAACCAAACTGAAAGTTTCTAAGAAAACAAAAATCAAAAGATGGCTATTCTCTCTACTATGTATTTATTCCCAGACTTTTTCTTGTTTTCCTTTTATGCCCCCTATTGAATACAGGTAAATCATTTCATTTTGGTTCCCTATTTTCAAATCATGAAGCTAATCATATTTGATATGAAGAAAAATAGGTTATCATATATTATTTCTACCTCTGTAACACCCTCATTTATTTTTATGTAAAGATATTCTAAAAATGATGTACTGAGAAGCACTTCCAGAAAGATGGAACAAGGATCTCCAAAAATGCATTCCTCCATTAAAGCAACAAGAACACTGGCAAAAATGATTGAAATCAACTTTTTCAGCACTACAAAAATTAACTAAAAGCTCGCCACAATGTAAAGAGCATTTATTCAATAGAAACTTGGTCTGAACAGGGAGCTCTGTGGATTTAAAATTTTCCCTATCCCATCCCCCTCTCTCTAGCTCTCTCAAAGATTGGGAGGTGGCTGGTTTTCAGCAATTCCAGAGAGTTGTTGCTATGTAACTTGTCTTCAGCTCGCTTACCAGCTGCCAGGACATTAGTAATGGGTAGCTGGATAACACCACACCTACCTGGGGTGGGAAGGAACAAACAGCGGCTGCAGACACCCTCTGAGCATTCCTCCCATTCTTCTCCTTCCTAAGAAGGTGACATGATTTTTACTGTGGGAGACTGTGATTGCAAAGGAACGGTGCCAGGACAGAAGTATTGTCCTTAACACCAGAGGTTTTCCACCTTGAGTAGTATCTGGCCCCTCTCCATTAAAGACAGACCCTGGACTCACACACTTTTCAGAGGAATCCATCACTAGCTGAGCTCTCCAACACCACTTCCTTCCAGGGGGAAAGAAGACATTTGAAGTTTGACATTATTTAAAAAGACAACAAATTTTTTAAAAAGTATACTAGATAGACAGATACATAAACCAAATAAAGAATTTAAAACAGGCAAATAAAATCTCAGAGAAATGAGGATTGTGGCAAATACTTAAGGTTGGTTCACTCAATGTTCTTTTCAATGAGCTTTTGCCATGCCTTCAACCATTATAAGACTGTGGGAAGCCAAAACCTGCCATCAAGATGGCCTGGCAGCTTGAGTTGGATATATGACACAATGGTAGATAATGAGTTGTAAGAAGTCTATTGAGGATTTCTGGGGAAGTGTTGTCTGCCTGATAAATGTATTGCTTCTTCTCTTCCTTCTCTTTGCCCTCCCTTTCTCCTGCTACCAGCTGCAAGATGGCTGGAGGGCATTTACCATCTAGCCTCCATGAAGGAAAGACACGAGGAGAAGAGACCTTGACCCTAACACTTGGAACTGCAAACACCCACTTACTTCTTCATCTCTTGCTATTTGTGAAAGGTAAGCAGTTTAATTTGCTTAAGCCCCTAGCAATTACATTTTCTGTTACTCATATGTATAAGTAATTCCCAAATGATGCAGACAGGAAATTGGACATATGAAACAAAAAGCAGTCATTTATACAATTCACTGAAAATATTTAGCATGAAAAATATAGCTTGAAAAAAGAACTCAACAGAGCAGTTAAAGAGTTCAATGGGGACAATGGAAATAAATTGGAGAGGTGGAAAAGGAGATCCAAGAACTTTCTCAAAAGGCATCAGAAAAGGATAAAGAGAAGGACTATGTGACAAAAATTTAAGAATTATGGAAAATAGTAGTAGCATTAGGGTCTGAATAAAAGGTATTTCAGATGACAAGACAAGCAATAAATAGAGAGAAGGAAATAATTGAAAAGTAATGAGTAAGATTTACTCAAACTAAGGAAAGATATTCATGCAATGAACTGACAAGATCCACGCAGTGTGAAACAAAATAGGTAAATGAGAACTTATACATCTGCATATTATGATGAAATATAAGAATATCTAAGTCTAAGAGAAAAATTCTAATAGCTTCCAGAGATTAAAAGCAGAACATCTCCATCTTGATAACAAGAATTTCATTGTTATCAGGTTGTGCAATAGCAATATTGGATAATGGAATTCTATTTTTAGAGTATTGAATAAAAAGATATTTGAATCTAGAATTTTTTCCAGCTGAATTATTTAAAAGCATGAAAACAATTCTCATGTGTACAGTGCTTCAAAAGATTTACCACATAAGGATCCTTTTCAAAAATACTCTAGAACAAGAGTCAGAAAACCATGGGCCATAGGCCAAAACTGCTTCACCACATGTTTTTATAAATAACGTTTTATTGGAACACAGCTCTGTTCAGTCTGGGATGTCATATCTGTGGCTTCCTTCCAGCCATGACAGCTTAGCTGAATAGTTGCAACAGAGTCTGTGTAATCCACAGGCCCAAGCTATTAGCTATTTAGTCTTTTACTGAAAAAGTTTGTCAACTCTTGCTCTAGGACAAAGGATGCAAGCAAGAAGAGAAATGAATCTAGGCAACTTCAAGATAGGGGAAGTTAAGATGAGTAAACAGTAAAGTTCACTAAACAGTAAAGGATGAGTAAACTAAACAGTAAAGTTCACTGTTTAATAAAGGATGAAAGCAAGCTAAAATGTATCTCAAGCAATCCAGAAGTAAACTATTTTATGTGATGATCACATCGTTGTGGAAAAGTCAGAGGAGGTAAGTCTATGCTCAAGCGTTTGGCTGGTTCAGGCATCATGGTAGCATGGTGGGGAGGTGTCCTCAGGTTTGGACTGCACACTGGCATCGCATCTAAGAAGGCATCATTTACATTACTGATACATCTTAGATAATCAAGGCCTGAATTCTGGCCCTCACGTTACTACCTTACTTGCTGAAAGGTGGAGTGAGGGTGAGGCTAGAACTTGTATGTGCTGCCACACCATGATGTCTGAGATGCTGGGGAATGGGGGCATGTGTGATCATATATCTAGTGGGGCTGCTGCCTGTCAGGGCTCTAGAAAATCCCCCTCACCAATTTAAAATGATTCTTTTCTTGAGACAACAACACTTGTTGTCTTTCACTCATACAAATTTGCCCTCTGAGTTAGCAGCTGACATTTTAAAAGGGGACAGTTTAGCAATGAATAGGCTTAAAAATGATAGGAGAAAGTAATCGGATATATGTTATCAATAAATTAGTACTAACCACCAGAAGTATAGAAATAGACCAGCAGATTAGTCTATCCATCCAATGGAATGTAGGAAAGATGGGGGTGAATAAGAAAACATGACAGTACAATAGTCTGTAAGAAATAAACCCCAGTGTGATAGTAATTACAATAAATATAAACACATAAAACTGATCCAAAGACATAGATGCTCAGATCAGATTTCAAAATGGTAATTGTTAGGCAAGAGAATCAAATGACTGTATCTTCATGGAAATACAGACATGACATGGTAGTTGTCAAGTGATAGTTATTACTGTGCTTTTTCCGTACTGAGTTAATTATTCGGAATCAAAGCTGTATCTGATATCCTGGAGTCAGAGGTGGGCATCCTGAGGTTTTACTTTCCAATTAATGATCTGTTCCACTGGTGACTCTGCTTAGTAAAGTCTTAATCTGACAGTGATAAGAAAGAAAACTTTTAAGATAATTCCCAAGAGAGCTTTTTACATAGAAAAACTTCTGCCTTACTAAAAATAAAGCATAATGAAACAATACTTGGGGTGCCTGGGTGGCTCAGTCAGTTAAGTGTCCAGCTCTTGATCTGAGCTCAGGTCTTGATCTCAGGGTGTGAGTTCAAACCCTGCATTGGGCTCTATGTTGGGCGTGGAGCCTCCATAAAAACAAAACAAAATAAAACAATACTAAATATCATAATTTTGAAAATTTTGATTAACGTGCTCAGAACCAAATTTGTCAGAAAAGAGCTGTCAGCTGCAATATAAGGGATGATTAAGATGTGTATAGAGTCTCAGAGAAATTAACAGTCTCTCATATTTTGCATAAAAGTTGACTAGCTTATTATGAAGAACAGAGAAACTATAGTTCAATGAAATTTTTATTATATGACCACTTGTTTAAACTATTGGTAGATTTCTTCTATAAACTTGATTCTGTTTTATTTAACTTTGGGTCATTAAGTTGCAAGCTACTGCATATGATGTAGTTTTGTTTCAGATAGGAGGAACCAAAAACCTCACCTGTTTCTATGATTAAAAGCCACATTAAAAAAAATGAGAATCCGCAATGGGCAATATGTGATTGGAGAATAATTACTAATTTTCACTAACAATGAGCACCTAGTTCCAAAAATCCATTTTAGTAGAGCCAAAATGTAGAGTCATACAGAGGACACATTTGGTTTTTTTGGATCTGGTGAAGCAAAAGTCATTATAAGTCATACTTACTGAGATTGATCACCACTTTGGTCCTTTGCAATGTTGTCTAATATCTAAGAATGTTTACACTGCAGAATTGCAAAATTTCCGCTGCTTTGCTGCACCTGGACTGGTGAGAGAATGATTAACACTCAGGGAATAGTCATATTATACTAGTCACCATCTCAATATCTTGTTCATCTTCAAATTTTTTTTTTTAAGATTTTATTTTTATTTATTTATTTAACAGAGAGAGAGAGAGCAAGCACAGGCAGGTGGAGCAGCAGGCAGAGGGAGAGGGAGAAACAGGCTCCCCGTGGAGCAGGGAGTCTGATGCAGAACTTGATCCCAGGACCCTGGGATCATGACCTGAGCTGAAGGCAGACGCCTAACTGTCTGAGCCACTCAAGTGCCCCCATCTACAAATGTTTTCAACAATAAAATAGTTAAACTTCCAAATATTCCAATGTCATGAAAATTTATACCTAGAGAAATGGGGAAAATTAGTTTTGTGACTTTACAAAGGACATTCAGCTAGAAGCCTATAGGCTCTATAGGCAACATCTTGTGTCCAGTAGTGAGTTAGACTGAGCCTAGGATAGTGGTAGGACTGGAGAGGAAATAGGCAGGCTGGCTGAGGGTGGAGCATCTGGTGAGTGAAGCCCTAAGGAAAATGGGGAAGAGGAAAGCAAGAACATTTGTTCTACACCTAGCATTTAACACTGTTTACCCAGGACATGGCAGGAAGTCTAGTGATTACCCACAATATTGCTGAGACTCATTTGAAAATTTTAAGTGTTGCACACTTACTTGACATTTGGCTGCAGATAAGTAACCGCAAAATTTCTAACAGCTCTGGCTTCTTAGGCTAAATTTGGGTTCCCTCTTTCTAATAAACAATATCTGCATGAAGTCAGAGATGAAAACCATCAGAGTGAATTCTGTACCTTCTTTCTTTATGTACATAAGTTATATAATTTTTTGTCATTTGAAAAATAATTATTGAAAATCTAGTATATGTCAGGCATTTTGCTTGGTGCCATAGTTAACTCTGGTTATAATAAAATCCCTTCATTCAAGGAGTTAACATTTTAGTGGAAAGACAGGGAAATAAATAGGTAATCACAATATGGCATAGGGTTTTAGGATGTTTTGGAAGCCCATAGGAGTGTCGCTTGACCCAATTTCAGATATCAAGGACAGCTGCTTGGAAAAAGTGCAGTTGTTAGCTGAGAGCCAAAGCATACAAAGATTAGCCTGGGGAAGGTTGGTGGGGGCTAGGGAGTGGTATAGAAGTGTATTCTAGGCAGAGAAAACTGCCCGTCAAAGTTCAGTGGTTAGAAACATTGTGATTTATAAGGAATTCATTATAATTCAGAAATAGAGTACCCGGTTGGAGGAAGGGGAGAAGAGATGACCTCATTAAGATCTACTCTGTAAGCCCTGATAGGGAGTCTGAACTTCATGACACAAGCTCCAGAAGCCACTGGAGGATTTAACTAGGGTTAGGTTTGTGCTTTAAGAAGATCAGTTTGGAAGCAGTTTGAAGAATTACCTAGAAAGGAGAAACCTGGGGGGGGTGGGGGGGCAGGAGAGAAATTGGGATACTATAGTGTAAACCAGGTAAGAGGTGTTGGTGGTTAATTCAGATAAACAGTTGAGAGAATGGAGAGATGAGAGGGAGGTGGGATGATTGGAACTGATGAGTAATCAGACATAAGGAAAGAAAGAAGTTGAAGCTGATTGCCAGAGTTTGTGATTTGGGCAAAAGGTGGATGACGATATTCTTTGCAGACAGGGAAAATCAAAAGGAGCCTATAATCTCATGAAAGGTTTTAAGTAGCATTATATGCTTGCCATTGTGTCTGACCTGCCTTCTATTTTAAGGATTCTTACTGTTCCTCCTTCCCATTCCACAGTTTGGTTTTCATTTCAAGACTTCCCCCCTTATTTGTCTATTTTCTCTGTCTCTCATTGGGATGTTTTGTTTTTACTTCATCAAAGGCTATTGTTGGTCAAAACTTTTTTTGTTGCGGGGCGCCTGGGTGGCTCAGTTGGTTAAGTGTCCGAATCTTGGTTTTGGCTCAGGTCATGATCTTGGGGTCATGAGATTGAGTCCCTTGTTGGGCTCCGTACTCAGTAGTGAATCTCCTAGAGATTCTCTCCCTCTCCCTCTGCCCCTCCCCCTGCTCGAACTCTCTCTCTCTCAAATAAAAAATAAATCTTAAAGGAAAAACCCCCAAAACTTTTTTGTTGTTTTTAGCCCCAACTCTGTAAGTTTTCAGATGCCCCAGGAACATGAGACAACGATTACCAACTGCTCTCTCTCTCATCTCTACTTTGAATTCACATTTCTAATCCATTTAGGACTTTGAGATACTTAGCAATAAGTGTCTTCATATTGAGCTCTTCATTGTCAGTATGCATCAGTTTGCTTGGAAATTTGTTTTTAGATTGATTGTGAAAGATTAGCATCAGCTACAGTAAACCACAAATATTCTTACCATTTCTTGTGACAGTGATGAAGCCTTGAAGACTGAAAACTCAGGGACAGTAATGACATAATTACCAACTTTCTTACTGTGGCCGTTTCCTTATTGCTTCTATATCACAAATCACCACAAATGTAGTGGCTTAAAACAACATAAGTCTATGATTTTATAGCTCGGTAGGTCAGAAGTCTGACAAGAGTCCTGACTAGGCTTAAAATCAGGATGTTGGCAGGGAGGTTCTTTTCTCAAGGGCTCTAAGAGAGAATCCTTTTTTTTTTTTTTTTTTTTTTTTTTTTACCTTTTCCAGCTTCTGGAGGTCACCTGTATTTCTTAACTAATGGTCCCTTTATTCTAACTTCAAATCCATCAATGGTGAACGGAGTCCATTGCATTACTCTGACCTCTTCTACTCTTTACTTTTCAAATTTTTACATACCCTAGTGTTTACATCATCCTACCTGGATAGTCCATGATAACTTCCCTATTTTAAAGTCAGTTTAAGGATTGGTAACCTTAATTCCATTTGCAACTTTAATTCACATTTGCCATGTTATGTAACATATTCACAGATTCTGGGAATTAGAACTTGGACATTTTTGAGTGGGTGAGGGGATCATTATTCTGCCTACCACACTTATGAAATCTGATTAAACAGCATTTTCATTGTCAAGGTTTTTCCTCTGTTTTTCAAATTTAATCACACCGAGGTCATTAATAATTTTCATGTGGCAAAGTACAACAGAGAATTCTCC
This sequence comes from Potos flavus, assembly GCA_028534135.1. Classification (NCBI taxonomy): domain Eukaryota; kingdom Metazoa; phylum Chordata; class Mammalia; order Carnivora; family Procyonidae; genus Potos; species Potos flavus. The sequence goes on from CM052899.1 coordinate 102,557,180, forward strand.
ATTCTCCATTTGACCTAATAGCAGCTTTGATTTATGAATGATTTACTTCTTAATGCCCATTCTTCTACTAGCTTCCAGGACATTACATCCTTACCACTTTCCCTCTGTCTGATGGACTACTTCTCCATCTCCCTCACTGGGTGTTCCTATTTCCCAGAGCACATAATGATAGAGTGCCCCAAAGAGTTCTTTGTCCACTGCTTTTCAGCATTTAAACTCACTTCCTTGGCAGCTTCATGGACTCTTAAGACTTTAATATCACTCAGAAGCTGACAGCTTTCATACTTGTATTGCTTTGCCTAGACCTCTCAAATTCCAGACTTGTATATTCAGCTGCTTCCTCTGCATCTTTACTTGAAGTCTAACAAACGTTTCAAAATCAACGTACTCATGACTGAATTCCCACTCCTCCCATCGAAATCTGTCCCAGTGTGGTTTGCTCTATCTGTTGAAGTAAACTGTATCATTCCAGGATCCTAGGACAGAAATATTGCAGTTGCTATTGAATTTTTCCTTTCCTTCACGCCCCATATCGCTTGTTAGAAAATCCTGTGGCTGTGCCTTTAAAATATACCCAGAATTCATCACTTCTTAATACCTTAACTACTATCACCATGGTCTGTAAACTATTTTCAGGACCTCACCACTCACATGACATTGGTGAACGTTGTCTTGCAATAAGGAACACCATATTCAAAAGCATGATATACAAAAATTGAGGAATCTGCTATTTTATATGCAAGCAGTATCTTAATACTTTTATTGTATGCTTTCTATACCATATAGATTCCTGGATAAATGCACTATCAAGCACAAATTTTCTTCAATTCCATTTTCTAAGATGTTTCATTCTTTAAGAAGAAAAGAAACACATCTGACTTTAAAACTTATAGCAGCATTTTGAATTGCTTTCCATGACTGGACAAATATAAAAATATTCTGAATATGTTTTTGGTCAAGGTAAATCTAGAAATGCTTGCATTTGGATTATACTCACTTCAGCCTTTATCAGACTATATTAACATTATCTGTAATGGAATGAAAAAGAAACTTAGAGTACTATATCCTGATTATTCAGGGAGGCAGACACAAACCCAAAAATATTTTATGCATTCTTTTATTTGCCTTCTAAATACCTGATAGTTCCTGACCAGAGTAAGAGCATTAGGCTAAATTTGATACACTGAAATAATTTTTAATTACAGGGAAGATTGCTTTTGATTTCTTTATCAGCTTGATCGCCCATTAAGACGGAGAAAAGTAAAATTTGCAGCCCAGGTAGAGATTATGTTGAACTTCCTGTATCAACCGATATGGTAATTTTGCATTAGCATCTTGAGTGTTTCCTTACTACTAAAAAGGTTTGCATTTCTAGTTGTTGGTTCTGATTAATTTCTTCCTTCCTACTGCACCCTCTTGAGGATGTTTGTTTGAGGTAAATATTCCAGAAAAAAATTTCTTTGCTATTATTTAGCTATCTTTTGCAAAATTTTCTTCATGGTGTTTATTTTTTAAACAGAGATATTAAAAACTAATTGCTATGGCAGCTTGCACTCTAGAACTTCCCAAACCAACCCAATATTTCTTAGAATATTGATGAGAACACACTGTTTGTTCCCAATGATGGCTCTAAACTATTTTTTGTCTCCTCTCCAAAGAGATCCATCAAAGGAGAGAAAGAAGATGACTCAGGGGGCCTCTGAAATAAAACACCACTAAGAAAACTTCTGGGAATAAATAAATAAAATCTTAAAAAAAAAAAGAAAACTTCTGGGAATAGAAACAACAAATAAATAAATAAATAAATAAATAAATAAATAAATGCAAAGTAGAGAAGATCCTAATATTTAGGAAGATGGATTTGAAAGAACAATGAGGAAGGAGAGAGAAAAGGACCCCTCTGAGGCACATCAGTTACTATTCTTCCATTTTAGAATATTCAATACACTAAGCAATATAGGTCTGATGGACCCACAGAAAAGGCAGGAATTATGACCTCTGTTCGTATGTTTATGTATCCCAGTGGCTATCCTGCTGATTTAGCACCAACTACAATATCCCCTCTTAATCTGGGATCTAATTCTCCAACTCAAGAGCATCCTTGGAGGGCTACTTGGCATTGAAAACAGAGGAACATCTCCATAAAATAAGTGACAATAATTTTCTCAATACTTAAGTAAAGTGGGAGGTAGCATTTCTAAAAGATGCTTTCTATAGCTGCTCCCAACCCATCTTTTAAAATACTAATGGTGTAGATCCTAATTGGCCTCTGGCACACATTTGTCCTATGGTTGATCCTGGGGTGAACATAGACATTAAGTGTGATTGATATCCCTGGAGCTAAACTATTTGGGTTTGTCTGCAGGTCACCGTTACTGCCTTGGGCACATTAGATAATTTGTTTCTCAGTTTTCTTTTCTTTTTTTTTTTTTTTTCAGTTTTCTTACTTATACTATGGGGATGATGATAGTAATAATATCTGCCTCATAAGATTGTTGACAGGATTGGATTAGCACCCTCAAATAAATGCTAGTCAGTATCATTGGGATGAGTGATTCAAATTTTAGCAATGACAATTTTTCTTAGGTTTAAGCCAGATTATTTACTCTAAAATAAGAATGAGGCATTTTGAGGGAAGTGGCCTATTTTAACCCTCAGAGTTCTAAAGAAAACTGGATTGAAAAATTTTACTGATATTGAAATAAATTCTGTTGTAAGAAGGGATTCTGATGATCAGAAATAGATGTCTGAGACTTTGGTAGGGTAATCACAATATTTTTACCCAGAAGAGTAAGTTTTGAAGCTCAAAACACTAGACTTAGTTTTGTATAAGTCTATCAAACAATACTGATGTCTAAGGGCTTGGAGTTTTTAATTTCCAGGAACTATCTAAAAAGCGGATAATGTTATTTTGAATCTGTGCTCCTATTACTAATCGGCAATTGGGATAGCCTGTGTGTTTGTTACAAAATATAATGTTGTTGATGACCATAAAATCAACAAACAAATGACACAATTATCTGCCATGTTGATTGTTCATGGCAATTAAAAACTCCAAGCTTTTGCCTGGACTCCCATGAGTTTCCTTAGAAATTTCCAGGTTGCTTTCACCTCACTGACCAAGGAGTATGTGCCCAAGGAAAAGAAATTGTAGTCAAGCTTGTTTAAACTGATTCAATTAAAAAGATTATTAAGTACCTAACACATGCAAAGTTAGTGCCATGGACTGAGAAGAAATATCAAGGAAGAACAAATACAGAGGCAAATAGATTCATTAACAAATATTGTTTAGAGCTGCAAGAAACTTAGTCAAAACAGTGCATAATATAATAATATGACTTAATATTATAGCAATGTGTTATACTTGAAGGCCAACGATGCTAGTGGATATAAGATATTCTATTAAGTTTTTCTTTAAGTAGGCTCCACCTCTAGCATGGAACCCAACTTGGGGCTTGAACTCACACCCTGAGATCAAGACCTGAGTTGAGATCAAGAGTGGGACACTTAACTGACTCAGCCACCCAGGCATCCCTCTATTAAGTTGTTTTTTTAAGTGCTATTTACATGGAGATGGATTTACTGTCTTTGGCCATCTCCTCCAACTTAAAATTCTCTGAAATCCCGAAGAACTTTATCTTTTCCTCACCTAACTTTCATCAAGGCCTATGATTTTTGTAGTTACTTCATTTACAAGATAAAATAGTTATTGCTACATCAATATCTGATATCAGAATAATTAGAAACATTCGCAGCTGAAGCACTTACTGTGTAACCTTGAGCAGGGCCTCTAATCATTTTGTGTGTCAGTTTCCTTCTATTTAAAATGGAAGCTAATGACAGTACTTATCTCACAGAACTATGAGGATTGAAGGTGTTAATAACACATATATATGCTTAGGAAAGTGTCTTTATTATGCACATCACTCATTATATTAGGTTGAATTAGAATTGAAAGTGTTTTTGTCATTCTTTTTTGAATCACATTGAAAACTAAAAATAATCATACATTTAACTAACATAAACTGATATAAACCATCCCACCAAATAGTGCACACAACATTATCTCGAAACACTGGAAATGAAAGGATACTGGAGAAGATTGCAAGGAAGATTCTTGTAATTTGCTATCACTACATGTATGATCATTGATTTTAACTTTATTTTCATGTGCAACTTGAAAATCTGCCTACAACAGAACAATTAGAAATTACAGTTAAGATATAAGAGTCATTCTTTTGAATTTATAGGATGAATTTATAGCAAACTTAGTGATACCTACATGACCAAAACAAAGAATGGACTAATATATAGCTAATATCATAGTGCCAAAGTGACTGGAAGAGCTGGACTCAGTGGTCACATGAGGCAGGGAATTAGACTTGGACCTTACCACCACACAGAGCAGAAGCTGAGACCTCTCTGGAAGCTGAATCCCTAGTGAGGTGTGAACAAGGAAAAAAAAAAAAAAACCAACAAATGCTTACAAAGATGGGAGATAATGAAGTTTATATATTTCTATTTAGTTCCTTGTATGGGAAAAAACTCTCTAAATAACTTGTAATCATGTTTCTGCCACGTATGTGTGAAGTTTACATTTATACAAACTGCATTATATAGAAATCACCAAGCTGAAATGTTTAGCATAAAAAAATGCTCAGCTAGTCTGAGAGTGGCTGGTGGAAGTAAATACATACCCTTTTGAATAGGTCCACCCTACACTCAGGCTGCACAAGATTGTCACAGATAGAACCCCTCATAATCCCAAATTCAAAAGACATGAGGAAGATCTACTTATGGTTAGTGTCAATAGACACACAAACAGTAGGATCTAAAGCCTAAGGACTTTAGAAAAGAATTATTAGTAGAGGGGTGCCTGGGTGGCTCAGTTGGTTAAGCAACTGCCTTCAGCTCAGGTCATGATCCTGGAGTCCTAGGATCGAGTCCTGCATTGGTCTCCCTGCTCAGTGGAGAGTCTGCTTCTCCCATGACCTTAGCACCTCTCGTGCACACTCTCCCTCTCAAAAAAATAAATAAAATCTTTAAAATTTTATTAAAAATAGAATTATTAGTAGACACTATGAAATATGTATGTTACAAGAGATAGAAAAATGAATCAAAATCATTACAAAAGGGGCGCCTGGGTGGCTCAGTGGGTTAAAGCCTCTGCCTTCGGCTCAGGTCATGATCTCAGGGTCCTGGGATCAAGCCCCGAGTCAGCCTCTCTGCTCAGCAGGGAGCCTGCTTCCCCCTCTCTCTCTGCCTGCCTCTCTCCCTACTTGTGATCTCTCTCTCTGTCAAATAAATAAATAAAATCTTTAAAAAAAATCATTACAAAAGAGAGCATTAGAAATAAAAAGTATGTTGAAAAGAAACAAAATTGAAATTGCAGAAATGAAAAAAGCTATTAAAAATATAACAGAGAGATTAAATAGACATAGCTGAAGAGTGAATTAGTAAATAGAAAAGCAGATCTGAGGAAATGAGCCAGAGGCAAAACAAAGCATTAAAAAAGACAAGAGATATGAAAGAGAGGTTGAGTAATATAGCAGATATTACAAAAAGACCAAACATACTCTAATAGGACCTCCAGACAGAGAATTGAGAGAATGAATGAGAAGGATTCCACGAATATTGAGAGCCTCCTCTGTGCAAGTATTATTCTAGGTCCCTGGTATACATCAATGAGCAAAGCCAATAGTATTTACATTCATGTTTTTCACATTCTAGCATAGAGAACAGAAAATTAAATATATTTCTATGGATATAATACATACATACATAATAGAATACATTAAATAGCAAATGTGCTACAGAAGAAATAAAGAATAAAGTAGGATAAGGTATAGGGAGTACATGATGTGTGTGTGTGGGTAGGGATAAGGTTGAAATTTACAATAGTGTGGGAAGAGCTAGGCTTTGTTTGAGAAAGTGACATTTGAGCCAAGATTTGAAGGAGATCAGGAATTAGTCATTCAGATTCCTTGGGGGACTTTTCCATTTTGGTAGTTCAAAAGCCCTAAGATAAGAGTCTACCTGGGTGTTAAAGGACTTTGTTTATTGTTGTTGCCATAGCTCAGTGAATATTAACTAGGATATAATAGCTGATCAATGAATATTTATCAAATCAATGAATGTGGTATATATATCCTTACTTATTTCTATTGTAGAGGATGTCTTTTCCTTTTTTCTTACTGAGCTTTGTCTCAATAATCTGTGTAGATTTGTCTTGAGGATTATTATGATGTCAATGCCATATCATCAATGTGATGTATGTATGCAAGGTACAGGTGTAGGGGGATTTTGTGGTGGAAACATACAGAAGTTCTTTTTCTGATGGTGTCTAATTTTTTAATAAAATGAGAAGCAAAGCCATTACCAGGGAGTGAAGAAAATGGAAATGGTGTTAGAAGTTTGAGGAGAATAGAAAGGGTAAAATAGTGACCTAGGAGACTGGGAGAGTGAGTTAGAAAGGAAAATATAATTGGATTACTAGAAAGTTCTTTTTTTTTTTAATTTTAAATTTTAATTTTTAATTTTTTTTAGAGAGAGAGGTGGGAAGGGAGAGAGGGAGAGAGAGAGAGAGAGAGAATCTTAAGCAGGCTCCACGCTTAGCAGGGAGCCTGACACGAGGCTCAGTCTCACAACCCTGAGATCATGGCCTGAGCAGAAATCAAGAGTTGGATGTTTAACTGACTGAACAGTCCAGGTGCCCCCTATTACTAGAAAGTTCTAAGGAAGATTTGTGGTTAGTACTCAAGTGACATAGTGAGTCATCACATAAGGTACAGGGCATGCAGGGAAATGGATTTATCCAGTACTGGGGTTTGGTCAGGCATAAACTAGGGAATGTGAGAGAGATAAGAAAGTTATGGCTTATGTAGAAGAGTTGGTATAATGATGGACCATTGAATTCAAGGTGAAAGTGGAAGGAAGTGAGGATCTGAGGACGTGAGTTTCAGTTTAAAGGTTGCCAGTGGGGTGAAGGTCAAAGGGGATGAAAGAATATTTCAAGTGGCATCCTTAAAATTGATATTATAGAGGACTGAAGATATTGGTAAATTGTATTGTTTAATCATGGGTATGGGTGGCTGAAGTGAGGTGGGAGACATGATATCTGGAGGAGGGCAGATTAGGAACAGGGAGTCTAGTGTAAGGGGGTTACTCTACTTTAGTGATTCTCAATCCTGGGTGGTTACTAAAATCACCTGGAGGATATTTAAAAAATATGAAACCTAGGCTCCATCTCAAGCCAATTACATCATAATTTCTGGGAGTAGGACTTAAGCACTAGAAGTTCCTCATGAGATTTGGTTTGTCGCCCATATTGAGAACCACTGATAGATGTGGAATAGAAAATAATGAAAGAGAGAGAAGATGAGGCAGAAGGTAAAACCTTCAAAGAATGGAGTAAGGGAAGTGATGACCCGGATGTCTGTAAATAAAATCGCTACATACATTTGTAAAGCAATAGTAGTGCCTAGATGTGAAACATCTTGATTCAGTCTACAAGAGTGCTCGAGGAATGTTTGGATTCCCAGGCCCCTAGAAATCACCCAGTTTTTGAAATGAAGAAAGAACCCCCTTCTTGGTTTTGTCTTAGAGAATGCTTCTGGTATTTTGATTTTTCTTTAGCAACCCTAGTTGTATTTAATTTTGCAGCTGTGGTATATAGAATAAAACTGGCTTTCAAAATCAAAATTTTCTAAAAAATGCAGAATGGAGGAAAGAACAATGAAAATGGAATTAAGTATATATTTCTAATGCAGGATATAAATGATCTGGAAGTCCATTGCTTCCAAAACAAACTAGATTAATTTACATTAAAAAAACAAATCTAATAGTTAATGCTCACCTTGAATACCCTGCTTTAATTACTCAAGAAGCTTTGCTGGTGTTATGATCTGCTGAGGTAGATTCTCCCACAAGTTTTATATTAAAAGAGTGAAATCAGCCCTTACTGAGTTGAAATTTAAATTTTCTTTTGTCCTTGCAATCTCTCTTGATTCAATTTTGCAATTCTCAGCAAAAGCTAGTGTAGCTGCCAGACCTTTTCACAAATGATCATCCTGGGTACTTTTCCCAGTAATGCCTTGGTCTTCCATTATGTGGAAAAGGTAGAACATAAACCTATCTCTGTTCTCCTCATGGCGGTGCATTGTTGTCATTGTATGTACATGCTTAAGGATGTTGATCTAAATCATGCATCTTTAAAAAATATAATGGAAGTCGACTTTTGATATGTCCATGTAAAATTGTGGTCGGCAGGGATTATTGCATTTGAGAGAGTAGAGAAGAAGAGAATAGTCCTATTTTACCTTTACACTCTGAGAAAATTGGATATTGGATATGCCATTGTGTTCTACCATTCCTCTAGGTACAGTAAGTGGAGTCAGCTTTATGAGTAGATGGGAAGGCAGTGCTGTTTACCTGTAAGTTAGGGCCCTGCAATGTTTTCATCACATTGCCTGAGAGCTACATTTGGAGGTTTAATAATTTTCAGTTTTGAATTTTATTATCCTTTAAGAGCTCACAGTTCAAATGTCAGTAACACTAGGAATCTATATCATATAACTTTGGAAGGCTGAAGACTTCAATTAGGTGAGCACAGAGATGTACAGAAAGAAGATACAGTTTTTTTTCTGATAGGAAGTCAGATCCGGTGTGTGAGGCAGGAGGGGAAGATGGGAGAAAATCAGGTAGAGGTACAGAAGAAGAGTGGTGTAAGCTCTATAATTATATTAGAGTTTTGCCTTTTGCCAGGCTTGTCCCCGTGGAAGTAATGCAAAGAGTGGGGGGCTAAGGAGACCATACTTACTTACGAATTTAAAAATTGTTTTTCCATGTGTTTAAGTGTGGGTGCTGGTGTGAGGACATAAGTTCATATAATAAACAAATTCCTACAAAGGAATATTTGCTCTGAGGAACTCAGTGAATCATCAAGAAGAAAAATTGGTTTCTCTTTAATAAAATGTCAAATGCAGGTGAAATTACCCAAGATGGAAAGTTTTAAGAATATGAAACCTTTCTTAAAATCAGTCTTTAATAAAATAGAATCTAGGTAATGAATAAGGATTCACATTAGAAGCTATTTAACAAAGAGACATCAGGAGAGGCTGATAATAAAACTTTCCTGGCAGTCAGTCTCTTGGAATTCTACTTTGTATAATTAAACCAAGTAAGGAAAAAGAAAGAAAAACAAAATATAATATGGGATCTTTTGACCTCGGTTCTAATTTAATTGGTTCATACTGGCAGAAATGTATCCTAAAGTCTACATTATTGTAATGGAACTGCTATTTATTATTTTTTATGTTTATTCAAGTTTTGGTATCAGTTTATTCACTGCTTCAAAAAAAACTTCTATCTTAAAAATATGAATGTGATATTTCAAAGTAAAAAGCCAGGGCCTTGATTTTACACGTACATACACATGTGTGCTCATACATGCTATATACACATTCATATACACATACCATACATACATATCTATACGTACGCACTTAAACATCTACAAATACCCACAAGCACACAGATGTGCACATGTATACTGTATATGTATTTATGCACACATAATATGCATATAAATCCACACACACATATATTAGGGTGACCTGGATGAGCTTAAGGCTTCAGGAGAGATTAGACATGTGAGACCTTGTATCCCCTTGCTCCCACCACCCTCCCCAAGATAATTATTTGACTGAGTTGAATGCATAGGGACTTCTGTTTCTTTGACTGAAGAAGGAGAAAAGATACTGATATGAGACCAACTGGAACTCAGAAAGAGAGGAGAAATGAATATTGGAGGGATAACGTGGTGACTTGGTACCATGTCAGTTTGGCTAAGCTGGAACTCTGTTTCCCAGAATTCTCACCCTGTATAGTTCAGAGTTAGGGATGGTCACAAGAGAAATTTGAGAGAGATACAGAAGCTGGTAGTAAAGCAGTGGCTGTTATGTTAGAAAGGTTTGCGTACGATAATAGTTTCTGTTCACATATCTCGTGGCTCATCTGCTGGTTCACTGTGGGGCATGGGCAGGGACTCTGGCTCTGAGGTGTTTCTTCTTCAGCTTCTCAAGTCCTGGGCCAAGTCTGTGCATCTAAAGAGTGAAGGATACCAACTTCTCCTCCACCAAGGCCATCAAGGATAGAGGCAGTGATGGAATCCTATTTGCCCTTGTGTGTTCTTGTGAGGTCTGGTTTGTCATTACTCTTTTCCTCTTAACGTCTAGCTTTTCTTCCAGGGGTTGAGTTTTGTGAAAATGAAGCCCAAAGTCTAATTATAGGCGTGCCTATATTATGTCATATCATATCGTATCATATCGTATATCATATCATATCTTATATATCATATCATATCTTATATATTATTGTATATATGCAAACTGAGCTCCTAACCTTGAAGATTCACTTATGTAAAAGATAGAGCACTGTTTGTGAAAGAGTAGAATCCTGAAAATTGGAATGGAGACATATGAACAGATTCTGATGAAGCCATATATTCCATCAACACTGCTTTTTCAAAAGCCCTTCTTCCCCTGTCTGAAGAAGTTAGTCTCACTTTCCTGAAGGACCTGTAACTGCCTCCCTTGAGATAGTTGCATTATAAGAGATTGCTATACTCCTCAGGACCTACTCTTAACATCTGTTACTACTTCCAGAACTATAATCGTATTTCAGTTCAAGGTTATCCTGGAGGGTGAGGTACAGAGAGTTTGCCGTGAGTAGTTATAATAATACGCACTAAAATAATTGCATAATTTTGCCAATTTATAATGATAGAAACCTGGAGAACATATATCAGAATAGAGACTCAGCAAATAGATCAGACTGAATTCATTGATATGGACACTTTGAGCAGATTTTCTGGATTCAATATATTAACATGAGCAACTAAGAGTAGCTCTCTCTAAGGATTTTCTTAATTAGTTGACTAAAACCTGAACCCAAGATGCCGTACATTAAATCAAAGTTAAAAATATCAGAACTTCCATGAAATACTGAGGGGAAAGCCTTTGAATAAAAGCTTTGGAAGGTCAAAGTGCTACAGTGGATTTATCCTGTAAAATATGCTTACCCACCCCCTAGTTATATTTCCTAAGACAGTGTAGAGGACACTTGCTTTATCAAATTTGTAGGAAATGTATTCATGAGGGAGACCTCAGTACCATCACAGAGGAGCTCTGTGGTGTCTGTTCTCTCTAGGCTAAGACAGTGGTAATTGCTGCCATTGGAATGAACTCCCTCAAGTCAATGGGAAGTGACTTGAGTTCTGAGGTGGCAGGGAGCTAATGTCAGCATTTAATTGGCAGAGGGAATGTGGACGTGATTACCATAAAGGACAAAGGAGCCAAAACAGTTATCAGAATAATCTGATTTATAGACATCTTTGGCATTGATAATTGAGCATGGTGTCATTAATTTCCTTCCCTTTCCCACAAGCCACTGTGGTCCTTTGACCTTTAATTGACCCTCTGGGAACTTAGGGCAACAGCAGAGAGTCGTGAGGAGCCTCTCTTAATCACATGCTGGCAGGAGACCCCTGGGATCATGCCAAACTTTTGTCATTAGAACCAATATGGCTTCTCTGATAGAGAAGATATCATTCTGATAGTGATATCTTTGGTCTTTGATGTTGAGAGTGTATTCCCTTATTGAGTATTTTTTGCCTCCAAGTAATTTCTCCTCCTGGTGTTTATAATAATCACCTGTTAGGCTCAAATGCATAGACAGAAGGCACTTGATGAGAGGAAAATAGATGTCACAGAAGTGAAAAAAATCTTCCTTCAGTCAATTTCCATCAGTTGATTCTAATTCTCACTTTATTCACTTTATAGAGAATAAATCTAAGTCCTGTCTTACAAGTTCTCTCTCAAAGATTTTTTTTCTGAGATAATATCCTTGTTTTCCTAGCAGCTCCTCATATAGCCTAATAAAGAGCTCTTTCTCCTGTCTGGCTGCCTTACTGTGAATTTCCCTTGAGGGTATGTTATGGGTTGAATTGTGTTCCCCTGTCAAATTTATATATTATAATTCTAACTTCTAGTACCTCAAAATGTGACCTTATTGGAACGTGGGATTTTTTACAGAAGGAATCAAGTCAAAATGAAGTCATTAGGGTGGGCCCTGATTCAGTATGACTGGTGTCCTTATAAAAGGTGAAATTTAGACACAGAGACACACACAGAGGGAAGACAATGAGAAAGAACATAAGGAGAAGAGGGCCATCCATAAGCCAAGGAGTGAGGGCTGGAGCAGGACGTTCCCTCACAGGCCTCAGATGGAACCAACCCTACCAGCACTTTGATTTCCAACTTTCAACCTCTAAAACTGTGACTCTAAAAACAATGACTTTCTGCTAATTAAGCCATAACTTTGTTATGGCAATCCTAAATAACAATTACAGGTGAGGTTGGCTTCTATATTTGACTCTATGTTACATGAAGTGATATATAGAAGGAGCTCTGAAATTGAATTAAGAAAACTTGGTTATTTATAGACTTGGCTTTCCCACTTTCAAATTATATGACTTTAGTAAGTCATCTAACTTTGCAGATCAAGTGTTTTCTCATTTTTGTAATCCTTTATTCTCAGGAATTGATCTTAAACCAAAAGGGTATTCTAATCAGCCTTAATCAAAATGCTGGTAGTTGACACTATTAGGTGTCCATAAGTTCCAGGGTGAGTGGAAAGTACCAGTTTATATCTGTCATATGGGTGAATTCTTGATTGTGCACCCTTTCATTCTCAGTAACGTTCCAGCTGGATGATAAATTGTATGGTCTCCTTATCCTTTGCCCTTTTCTTAATGCCAGTTTTGTCCAGATAGCCATTCTCTCCCCAACTTCAGGGCTGGATCCTGATTGGTTAATGTCAAGTATGTTAATCTCACTCCTTGCTTATGATGGGTTTAAGAACACTTGCTCACATTAATTAAGAAATAGCATCTCTAAGTAGTTATTGGCCTTGGAGAAAACACATGCCCTAATTTGGCCAAATCAGATTAAAAGGCAGGATCTATAGACCTTGACTTAGTGACAGCTTTTTTAAATCAATGAATGAGATAGTATATTGTCCCATTGTCACTGGCAGGAATAAAATTTCATGCAAAGTGGGCATAACACAGAGGAATGGGAAGAAGCCAGAGTCTTAATTTTAACACACCTAAAATCTGCCCTAATCTAGATTTCCTGATATATGAAATAATGTATTTCGTTATTGTTTAAGCTTCGCATTTAAATTACTTATAGCTAAATTCATCATAAGTGAGATAATGTTGTATTCAGGTACTATGATTGATGTGACAATTTAACAGAACATGGTGGCTTATAACAACAGGGATTTATCCTCTAATAATTCTGGAGGCCGGAAGTCCTAAGCCAGTTTCACTAAGCTAAAATCAGTACGCAGGACTGTTTCTTCGGCAGGCTTTAGTGGAAAATTCGTTTCCTCCCATTTCTTAGATTCTGGAGGCCTACTGCATTTCTTGGTTCCTGAGCCCTTCCTTGCATCAATCCAACATGCCGATTCTACCATCACACCTCCTATTTTTGAAGTCAGATGTCCCTCTGCCTCCCTCACATGAAGACATTTGTGATTACATTTAGGGCTCACCTGAACAATGTAGGATAATTTCTCCATCTCAAGAGCCTCAACTTAATCACATCTGCAAAGTTCCTTTTGTTATTTAAGGTAACATATTCATGGGTTCTAGGTGTTAGGATGTGAACAACTTTGAGGGACATTAATTCAGTCTACTACACAATACTTTTGACTTCAAAGCAGAATGACAGAGATTCTGGAATGGTAAGATAGGTGAGACAGGATGTTGACTAGGATTTTTCTTATTGTTCTAGAATTTCAACTGAGGTCATAAACCTGAGAAAGGTAAGTACATTCATTTCTTAAAGAGATGCCAAACTTGGGGTGCCTGCGTGGCTCGGTTGGTTAAATATCTGACCATTTATTTTGGCTCAGGTCATGATCTCAGGGTCATTGAGATTGAGATCCGTGTCAGGCTCCACGCTCGGCATGGAGTCTGTTTGAAATTCTCTCTCTCCCTCTCCCTATGCCCCTCCCTCTGCTCACACATCCACCCTCTCTCTCTAAGTAAATAAAAATAATAAAAAAATTCTTTAAAGAGATGCCAAACACATCCTATTTAGTAATTTAGTAACTAAATTACTGAAAGATAACAAAACCTATCTAGGAACTATCAACCCAATTGCCGATTTCTATTAGAGAAGAACACAAACTTTAAAGAGTGTTTGGAGAGAGCAGTTAAAACAGGTATGCCACTGAATTAATTAAGAGTACTATGGCGTTTTATGTTCCCTCCCAACTGAGTAAGTAAGAATAGGATTCTGGCACTTACCTCAAGCCAAATGATGGGTCTCTAAGAGACTGGAGATACCAGGAATTTGGAGAATGTAGGCTCCTATTTCCTGGCTAAATGCTTATGTAGCTTCAGAAACTTAAGTTTGTCTAGTGTACCCACCAAACTGAAGTCTGGCAGAAAAATTCTTCAGAGACCTTGACAGGTCACTTAGAGCAGAGGCATACATAAACAGAGAAACTGGTTCTGGCTTCCTGTCTGCTTCCAGCCTGGAGAACTCTTAAGCCATGAAGCTGGCTGGAACATCTTGCTGTGGCAGGAGGAGTAAAGAAGACAAAGCCCTCACAATGGTTTTCTACCACTTGATGGGTGAAGAGTACACAATCTCCTGTGGTCCAGTAGCTGCCATGGAAGGGCACCTGTCTCATTGAGCTTTTATCCAAGAAAGAAGCTTCTGTGGATAGGGAACTCCTGGGTAAAAGGCCAAGAGGGCAGGATCTGAGGGCATTTGGAACAAGCCAACTGGAGATGCATCACTGTTATAGGCTGGAAGCAACTTACAGGCTGGAGGTCCCTTAGTGGGGTTCCCAAAGAGGACACAAATGTGCCCCAGGAGGGCATCTGCTATGGAAAATTATAATTTGTCTGTTACAATAAGATATCTTATACACCTGACATATGAAATATCATAATCACCTCCATCCACTACCTTCTCCCTGGGAGAAACTGCAGCAAAAGACTGTGAGGATGCAGGAAGGAAGGGAGGAAACAGACAATATCACTTTGTCCTTGCAGTTACCTCTTTCAATGATCAAGTTTGAACTGTAGGGAGGGATGAAGTTTTGAAGTGAAAGTCATATTGAAGTCCTAATTTAGACCGGATGGGATTTTTTAGTACCTGAAGGTGAAACACAGTTACTTAAATGAAATTGTTTTTGATACTGAAAGAGACTGGATAGGTATGGGGTATGCCTGGGATATTATCTTGGAGCAGTGAAGGTAGCTGGCAACAGACAAGACTGGTTAGCAATGGCTGGAGAAAAAAGTAAAGAAGTTTACTCCTTTTGACGAACTGATATATAGGTAAGAATGTGTCAAGGAATAAAGAGTGAAAGTGTAACTCTGGCAGCCAAACAGAGTAGTAGATCCACTACTAAGTATATTTTGAAGGTAAGAGAACACCCAACATTAGAATAAATCTCTAGATCTCTTAAAAACAAAGCAAATAATAATCCAAGCCAAACCACAACCAATCTGACCAAATGCTATTTTTTTTTTCATTGAAAATTTGAATAACTTGGTTAGGTATTGATGGTTTGCAACTTGAAACTCCATCAAAATTGTTTTTGCAATTTTTTAAAAACTTTAGGTTTTTGTAATTAGTTATTAAGTGTAGGATGGCTTTTCTGAATTAGGGAGAAAGTCAGGTTCCACATTCTTTTTCTTACCCCAGTGTGTGACTCAAATGAAGAGGAGGTATTCATAGAAGTGAGAGCAAGAATACCGAATGAATACTGTGCATGGCATTTTCCTGTTCATTTTATTTAACAGAAATGTTAAAATAAGTCTCTCATGTGACACATTAGGTAACAGCAACCTAGAAGATCTTTTTTTTCACAGCTGGCTTTTACTGTGCTATTTCCTTTCATTTCCTATAAATATGTTTGGCCCACAGACCTCCCATTAGTTTTAAAGGGACTCAGTGTCTAAATATATACGAGAACATGAAAATGTGTCCTACTAAGGAAAAAGCTCTACTGCCTCATGCAATAGTGCTTCAGGGGAATCCTGAAAGATTAGTCATTAATTCCACTTCCTGTCCCGGTCAGTGATTAGATAAGGAAATAACACAGCGTTAGAATGAATCAGCCACACAGGGGACATTAATTAAACCACCAACTTTAGAAAATAACGTAAGATTTTTTTTTTCTTTGTTAAATTTAAGTGTAAAGAATCGAAGTGAAGGAGGAGGCTTTGTTGAAATCCCAAGGTAAAGCAGACCTGACATATTAAATGATGAAAACTGTATATCTGTTAAAAATACAAATATGTACATTTATTAGTTCAACTAATGATTTTGTGGCTACTGCTAGGCACAGTTGTAGATGTTGAGAATGTGAACAAAATGTGCAACAGAGTTTGTATTCATGTAGTTTACATTCTAAAGTGCAGAGATAGATAATATGTATAATAAATTTTATGTATATGTAAGTTTTACGTATGTGCACACACAATGATGAGTTCTATGCAGTACATATAACCAGGAAGTGAAGGGCAGGAAAAAGAAAGCTATTTTAAATAAGATAGTCCTGGAATTCCTCATCGATAGGGAACCGGATAAATATCTGCAGGAAGTGAAGAAGCTAGACATGGCAATTACTGGTAGAAGAGGTTTCTAGGCAGAAGGGGAAGCAAGTGCAAGTCTTTTTGGTAGTTACTATAGAGACTAGTATGGCTGGAGGAGACAAAGAAGGAAAGTGGTAATAGATGAGGATAGAAAGGTTGCAGTACGTAGATTATGTAAGAACTTAGAGACCATTGTAAGGAATGAAGCTTTTCCTCTGAGTGGAATGAAAGCCACTGGAAGATTCTGAGTAGTTCCATGACGTGAACTTCACTCTAGTTTTGAAAGGATCACTCTGGTTTCTGGGTGGAAGATAGACTACCTATGAGATAAAAGAAGACCAGTTAGGGGGCCATGGCAATAATCCTGATAAAAGGTAATAATGGCTCTGGGTAGGGTGGTAGTGGCTAAAATCATGAGAAGTGGATATGTTTTGAAGACAGGTCCAATAAGATTTGTTAATGCATTAGACATGGAATCAGGGAAAGAGAGGACCTAAGAATGACTCCAGGGTTTTTGGTCTGAGGAACAGGAAGGATGGAAGTGCTCTTTACTGAAGCTGGGCAGGCAGTGGGAAGTGCAGGTTAAAAGGACGTTCTGCTTTGGGTCTGTTAGGTTCAAGAAGTCTATTAGACATTCACATGGATTTGTCTAGCGAAAGCTGATATATGAATTTGGAGTTCTGGAGAGAGATCTCGGCTATTAATTAATACAAATTTGGGAACCAGAAGCATATGTATATGTATATATATCCTGGAAGTGAACAAGGATAAAAATTGAATCATAAGGGACTATGCATGAACCAGAAAAGATAAGAAGTGAACAGCGAAGCTGGAGAAAAATTAGGAGATTATGTTATTCCAGAAACCAATGGATGGAAGTTTTCCAAGAGAGCATGGCTGACTAGTCAAGTTGTTGAGTAGTGATGTAATCAAAGAGAAGTTGGTTGGTGTCTTTGATAAGAGAAGTTTTGAGTGGAGTGGTGGTAGATGGTGAAAGCATTCTTTTCTTTTCTTTTTTTTTTTTTTTAAAGATTTTATTTATTTATTTGACAGAGAGAGAGATCACAAGTAGGCAGAGAGGCAGGCAGAGAGAGACAGGGAAGCAGGCTCCCTGCTGAGCAGAGAGCCTGATGTGGGGCTCGATCCCAGGACCCTGAGATCATGACCTGAGCCAAAGGCAGAGGCTTAATCCACTGAGCCACCCAGGTGCCCCTGGTGAAAGCATTCTTATAGCGGGTTCCAAAAATGGGGATAAATTGGATATAGCAGGTGTAAGAAAATGTTAAAGGAGTTTTGTAGGACTCTAGATGCAGTTACATGGGGAATAACTGGAAGGGGATGTGAGGTCAAAGAGAGATTTTTTTTTTAATGGTTTTTAGATGGTAGAAATTATAGCAGTTTTTGTTTGTGCATTGGTAGGAATGTCATAGTGGATAGTAGAAAATTAATGATGGAAGAAAGAGAGATGGAGGTATTGCTGAACTGATGAGTTTGGGTAGGCGAGAGGCAATGGGATCTAGTGCACAAGAGGGATTGCCTTTAGACAGGAGCAGGGATAATCCATCTGAAGTAATGGGTGCGAAGGCAGACCACGTGGGCGCAGATGCTGGTACAGGAATAAATGTGGTGTGGGCGCCTTTGGAAATTCTTTTCTGTTTAATTTTCTCAGTGAAAGAGGAAGCACATTTTTCAAATGAGAGTTGGGGGGGCGGGTATTGGAGGCTTGAGAGAGAGGAGACTTCCATGTAGTCTTCCAGAAGGCTACAAGAGTGAGTGGGCTAGAGAAATCCAGGAGGCGAACTGGTCTGCACTAAGGGCTGACCAGTTGCTTGCTGTTCTCTAACCTGGCACATGGAAGACTGTTTTATCATTTCTATTAGATCATTTAAAGTGAAGCCAGTCAGCATTGTTTTATGTTTCCTTAGCTGACGTTCAGTACACAGGGGCAGGCACAGTATGAGGAAAATATGGCTGTTGTCAGGTTTGGGGTTTTGCCAGATCTAAGAAGCAGATCTAAGCCAGGGAGGCTGGAATTGTGGGTTATAGGGTAGGTGGGAAAGTGGACATGAAGGAGAAGGAGAGTATAAGGTGGGTTTCATTCATGACTTTTAGGTCTTGGTGAAGTCAGGGAGAGTTGGATATAGGTGTGATGGTTGAAAGTGTGATGCTTGGTACTGGTCACAATAAGGTGTACTCTAAGTATGACAGTGGGAAAGAACACCAGGCTAGGAGGACGTCATTGGAGGAGAGGACGATGAGGGACCGAGAAGTAAAGCAGGACGTTGGAAGGTTCATATGCATTGATACTAACATCGCTAAAGCCAATGTCTGAGTTGTGCTGGAGAAACAGTGAGCCAGAAGCTAAAAACTTCAAGGACTCAGAGAGAGTAATAAAATGATTCATTAAAACAAAACAAAAAAACAAACCAAAACAAAACAGTTATATGAATAAATATCCAAGAACATTCAATGAAGTCTTGTCTGGAAGAGCAAAAAAACCCAATTTAAACATCTTTTTTTCTTTTTAGAGAGAAAGAGAGCACGCATGCGTACGTGAGTGGGGGTGGATGGGGCAGAGGGAGAGGGAGAGAGAATCTTAAGCAGCCTCCACACAGAGTGAGGATCCCAACATGGGGCTCAATGTGGAGCTTGATCTCACGACCCTGAGATCATGACCTGAGCTGGAATCAAGAGTCGATGCTTAACCGACTGAACCACCCAGGCACCCCCAAACATCTTTCAGTAAGTGAATGATCAAGTAAATTATGGCATATCTATACAATGGAATGCTCTGCAGCCTTAAAAAAATAAAGCTAATAAACATCTACTGATCAGGAAATACGTTTATGATATATTATTTAGTGAAGAGATTGTCACATATTAATAGTAAGTGAGAGATTATCATGCGTTAATATGAATGGTAACATTTATTTTAAAAGTTAAAAAGCTGTGGTGTACACAGAGATAGGTGTATGGTACATGCACAGAGAGAGAAGTACCCAACAGAAGTTCCCGGGGTTGGAGCTGGGGAGGCTTTTAGGTCAGGAGGAACTTTTCATTTCTTTAGGTAAACTTTTTCTTTAGGTAACTTTTTATTTCTTTTGGTAGCCATATAAGTGTCTTTAATTTTTTTCTTGTAAAATATAATATATAAATAAAAGTGAACAAACCTTGAAGTAGAGATTGATGAGATCCCAAGCCAGCATTAGTGAGACCACCACTTCCATCAAGAAATACAAAATTGTCAGCACTCCAGAGGCATACCCCAGAGGGAGTGCATGCCTACTTCCTCCTTCCTCCTACTTCCTCCTTCCTTTTATGTCCTGCTACTTTCTGTTCCAAAGTTAAAAGCTATCCTAACTTTTGTGGTCACCACATTCTTGCTTTTCTTTAGACTTTATCATCATAGCATGAATTTTTATACACTGTGTCCTACCTATTTGTGAACTTCATATAAATAGAATGATCTAATATGAATTCTATTGTGCTGACTTCTTTTGTTCAATATTATATCTATAAAATCCATCCATATTGCAGGGTATAGAGTTTTTATTATCTACCCTGCATCTATCTATCTATCTATCTATCTATCTATCTATCTATCTATCTTTATCTATCTATCCATCTATCTATATCTATCTATCTAGATGAGAACATTTAAGTTCTCCTCTCTTAGCAAATTAGAAGTATATAATACATATAACACAGTTAATTGTATAATCAACCATAGTCACCATGTTGTACATTAGATCCTTAGATCTTACTTATCCTAGAACTGAAAGATAGCAGTTTATTTTTATACTGTATTCTATATATGAATGCACCACAATGTGTTTTGCCATCCTACTATTAATGGGCCGTTGGCTTATTTCCAGTTGTGGGCTGTCATGAGTAACACTGCTATAAATCCTTGTACATAGTTCTTGGTGCCCACATGCATGCATTTCTGCTGAGCACACTTCTAGCAGCAGACTTGCTGAGTAACGGGTTGTGTGGTTTCAGATGAAGTAGCCGATGACAAGATGTCTGACTCCCACCAGAAGTAGAATCCCTTTTGCTACAGAGTCTTTTCAGCATTTGGTATTGTCATTTAGACCTTTCACAAGACGTGTTAATGGCAGTGTAGGGATATTGCTTTATGGTTTTAATTTTTATTTCCATCATTTTCAGTGAGGTTGTTTTTTGGCTCTTTGAATAACATCTGGTTCAAAGTGCCTATTCAAACTCAAGAGCATTTTTGCCATTGGATCTTTTGACTTTCTTTTTTGATTTTTTGGAGTCTTTTTTTAGAATATAAATTCAAGATGTGCGTCTTCTTTCGGCTCAAGTTTTGCGAATACTTCTTCTCAGTCTGTGGTTTGCCTTTTTACTCTATTAACAGTGACATTTGACAAAGAACTTTAATATGATCGGATATATCAATATTTTCTGTGTAGTTCAAGTTTTTTGTGTCCTGTTTAAGAAGTCTTCTCCTACTTTAAGATACAAAGATAGTCTCTTTTATTACTTTTTAGAAAATATCCTGTCTTTTGTCCTTTACGTTTGGCTAACTAATCTACCTGCAATTGATTTTTGTGTTTGGTATGAGGTATAGGTCCAGTTTCATTTTTGTCTTTGTAGATATCCATATATCTATCTAATTGTTTCAGCATCATTTTTGGAAAAAAGTCTTTCTCCACTGCTCTGCAGTGCCATATCTACAGTAAATCACATGTTCATCTCTGCGTGAGTTTATTTCTTGGATTTCTATTACATTCTTTTGAGCTATTTCTATTCTATTCTCAGGATGCTAGTCCTTACTGTCTTAATTACTGTACCTTTATAACCACAACTAATATTCAGTGGAGCAAATACTTTCCACCCATTTCTTTTTCTTTAAGAATGTCTTGGTTAAGCTTAGCCCTTTCCATTTGTACCTTTCCGTATATATCTCAGTACTGGCTTATCAAGTGCCACTTACACACATACATAACATTTGAATTTTTATTAGGATCATATCAAATCTATAGATCAAATTGGGGAGATTTGACATCTTTATGACATTCAGCCTTTAACTGATATCCATGGTATATTTTCTCCTGTGTTGCTATTGTCTTTAATTTCTCATTTATTGAGCACTTCTTTGATTTCTTTCAATAACATTTTATAGTTTTCTGCATTGAGAGCTTCCCCATGTTTTTGTTAGATTTGTGATGTTAACACACATACCATCTGCAGTGGGTGTCATGGTACGCCACACACGCCCCCCTCCCCCCGCACCAGCTCCCTCGGGGGCTGGAGCACTTGCTTCCTTTTCTGCTGGGAGTATAGAAGTTCCTGGTGCTCAGCTGAGTCTCCCTAGAACTTGCCCTATATTGTACGATTGTGTGATAGAACAGATTAAAAGCCTGGCAGTCCCCCAAACAAAATTGCTGTTTCTCTCTGTGTTAGTTATCTACTGCTGTGTAACAAGTAAGCCCCAAACATAGTGTTTTAAAAGAACATTTATGTTCTCATAGATTCTGTGGATCAACAAAAGCTTAGGCGGGTCCTCTGGCTTTCAGACTCTCACAGGTCTGTATTCATTTAAGCCTCGGATGGGAAAGATCCACTTTAGGCTGACTCACAGATTGTTGGCAAGATTCAGTGCCCTGCTGGTTGTTGCATTAAGGCTTCAGTTTCTCATAAGCTGCTGGCGCAGGGCCACTCTCAATTCCTTGTTATGTGAGCCTTTCCATAGGGCAACTCCCATCAAGACAGCTGGCTTCATCCAAGTGAATAAGGAGAGAGAGAGTGCCAGCCAGAGAAAGCCTGCTACAAAGACAGAAGCCCTAGTCTTCAGTGACTAATCTTGGAAGTGATAGCCCATCCTTACTCTATTTTGTTCATTAGAAGCAAGTCATTTGGTTCAATCCACACTCAAGGGGAGGGGATTACACATGGCAAGGATTCCAGGAGGCAGGGATTGTTGAGCATCATTTCAGAAGGCTCCTAACAGATCATCCGTTTCTACTCTTTGGAAAATTGCATATAAGATTTGTGTTATTTCTTCCTATGTATTTCAAGTTATCTGAAATAGGAGAATTTACTTTAAATGTTTTTAATTTGTGGGACGATTTGGATTCAGCATCTTTAATAGTTAAAGGAATATTACATTTTTTTCTTTTGGTAGTGTTGGTAAGTTCTATTTTCAAGAAACATGACCTATGTACGTGTTTAAATTTATTAACTTAAAGTTGTTTATAATAGCCTCCTTTGATATTGATTGCAAGATCTGTAATGATGTCTACTTTTTCATTTCTGACACAGGTTATTTGTGGCTTCTTTCATTTTTCCTTGATCAGTCTGACAAAAAAAATCTGTGAGTTTTATTATTCTTTTCTGAGAATCAATTATTGGCTACACCGATACTTATTTTCTCTTTTTATTTTTTTGTGTGTGTTCTTTTCAGTGTTTGCTTGATATATCTTTTTTTATCTTTTCTTTTTCAAGCTCCCATAAATTATGTTTTAGATATATCTTTCATAAACATCATATAATAACGATTTTTACAAAAATTTGGGTTTAAATCTATAACCCATTAATTTTTTCTCTCTTATACTTCTTTTACTTCCCTTTGCTAGCTATGAGATTTTTAAAAAGTCAGGTTTATAGAGACATAAATTATATAAGGAAAACTACAATTTTAAATGCAGAGTTTGGTTTGTTTTGATGAGTGAATACATTCATATAACCGGCATAATTAAGATGTAGAATATTTCCATGATACTTAAAAGATGCCTTGTACCTCATTGCAGTCAATCCCTTCTTTAGACCTTTAGACTCTGGTAACTACTTATCTGATTTCTGTCCCCATGACTTTGCATTTTTCTGAATCTCATGTACATGGAATCGTATAGTATGTAGCCTTTTGTTTCTGGCATCCCTCATTTACCATAATGCTTTCAAGATTCATCCATATTGGTGCCTGTGTGGCTCAGTTGGTTAAGCATCTGCCTTCGGCTCAGGTCATGATCCCAGGGGCCTGGGATGGAGACCCACATCAGGCTCCCTGTCAGGAGGGAGCCTGCTTCTCCCTTTCCCTCTGCCTGCTGCTCCCTCTGGTTGTGCTCTCTCTCTGTCTGTCAAATAAATAAATAAAATATTTAAAAAAAAGATTCATCCATATTGTTGCATGTATCAAGAACCACTTCTTTTTCATTGCTGAGTAGTATTGCTTTGTATAGATATATCGCAATGTTTTTATCCTTGTTTTAACTGATGGACATTTGTTTTTTTTGTCAGTTCTGAGGTATTATGAATAAAGCTGCTATAAACATTAGCACCCAGATCATCTGTTGGCATGTTCTTTTAGTAATCTTAGGTAAATACCCATAGCTAGAATTTGCACCTCATACAGTAAGGGTAAGTTCTGTTACATAAGAAAATAGCAAACTGTGTTCCAAAAACAATACCATTTGTAATCCCACCAGCAGTGTATGAGAATTCCAGTGGCTCTGCAGTCTTGGTATCACTTGGTAATCTAGTAGATGTGAAGTATCTATTTCATGTGGTTTTGATTTGCATTTTCCCGGTGACTAAGTGCCCTTTACGGCTAAGTCCCCAGAAAAGAGAGTTGCATCTCATCAGTGCCACTAATATCCTCTGTTCCACCAGCCAGCTGTGCCATGACACAAATGCCACAGGGCCCCCTGGAAGATCCAATAGGACACACACCTAGCAGGGCGCTAAGAGATGCTCCCCAAGCTGGGATAATGGGGCATGGACAACACTGTCACACCTACATTTTTTTATTTGATTCTCTGACAGGATCAGCATTTCCTTTTTACAGATGAGGAAGTTGAGGCTCGCCAACTTTGTATAATTTGCCCAAAACCATAGAGCTGATAAGCAGAGCTGCCAGAATTCAAGCTCAGGTTTTTGTGGTTCCAAAGCTCATTCTTGAAATGACTCTAAAATTTACAGCCAATAAATATCCCCTCAAGGTTCTTTGCTCCAGACTGAATAACATCTTTTCTAAAATCCTTATTTTTTAAAACTTTCATTAAATTCAAGGTTTTACTGGATCTTTTTTTCTCCCCAAACTCCCTATGTCACTCTGGTTTCTACACTACAGTGTTGAATAATTACATCCAAATTTGCTCCTTGGGTGACAATTACTGTCACAATTATGTCAAGCTATTCTGATTGGGCCTATTGACTCTGAGTAAATGAAACACGGGACTGTTGGCAGGGGTTGGCACAGGCTGTTATGATGTAGCTTAATGCACCCTGAGGGTTCATGGATGGGTAAGCTGCACCTAAGCAAGCCAACTACACTTGATGGCCTGTCTTTTCTAAAAGAGGTACTGAACATGTTTATTTCAATAATGCACTTTCCATAACAATTTAACATTTAGCACTCATGAGTTGCTGTTCGACCTTTAGTGTTCTAAACAACACGATTCAGTTTAGAGGGTTGTTGTTATAGATGATCAATCCAAATTACTGCAAATTAATAGTTGTGGTCAATATGTGGTTATGGTCACTGCCCATTACAATTTATCCCTGAGTTTTGAGTTACATTAAAAATATGGGGATTCTTTATTGTTCCCTTTCTATTTCATACCACAAGTAATTAGCCTTACTGCTTTTAGCAAAGTTACACAATCATATTATACGGCACCTGTTGAAATATTTTGCTATCCTTTGACAATGTGTCCAGAATGGATCACTTTTAATGAACTTTACTAATTGTACAGAGACAATATCTTGGGGGGGTAAGAGATAGTTTGTAACATCAGCATATTTTGGCACATATTTTTGGCAGCAGATGAAGTTGCATTTATTGAATTTTAAACTGGAGGGCTTATTATGCAAATGCTAAGCTGGGTAGGACAGAGAAATTTAAACATAAGTCTGATTATTTGGTTAGCTCTTACAGTATAGAGGGCAAGGCTGAGAATATAATTGAAAGGAGTAACATTTAAAATTTTTAGTGTGCTATTCTTTTTTGCCTTCCAAGCCTTCCGACCTCATTTGCCTGAGATCTAACTACCTGGTGGATGGGAGTGGGTAGTCAGGAAGAGATTATAATTTGTTAAGGAAGGAATACCAGGAAGAGACCAAGAAAATGTTCAGCCTGTATTATTCCATCATAAGGTCATGTAGCAGGATCTCAGGGCTAGCCTTCTGCCTTGAGAGAGACTTTTCCAATTTTCCTGATCTCCTTCATCGGTAGACCCACAACCAAGTAAGGAGGACTTAGCTTATCGAGCTCTCTTGTGGTATAGCAGAGATATACCAGCCTGCCATTTAGGACTGGCTCGAGTTCTGAAGATGTCACTGGAGAAGAGAATAAAAACCTTCCTTTTTTTTTTTCTATCCCCAGAAACTTTTGAGAAGGAAATGTATGACATTATTGAATACCTTCTATGCGTTTGGCTGCTCTACCTACTTATATGTATATAGATATGTATTAACACATTTAGTCCTCACAATGACACTGTGAGGTAAATTCTTATTTTCCACGGTTCCGGGACTGGGCCTCAGAGCCAGTCAACAACTCATCTGAGATCACATGTCTAATGAGTAGCAGAGCAGCCCTGGGCTATCTTGCTCCACCAGCTCCAGAGGCGATGGGTTAGTGAGGATGATGTGGTAGGCAAAGAGGGCAGGCAGCTTTTGTCCCTACTACCTATTTACGACAAGGACATCACCTCTGAGCCTCATCGTGCACCAATTTCAGGAATGGCCAAGGCAGCGTAGCTATAGGAAGAAGAGGGAGATCTTCCAGTATGGCCTTCCCAAGCTGCCTTTGGCGGCCTACGTGAGAAGCTAAACTGAGAGCCAGTAGCCCGGCAGGTGATTTTGCAGGCACAGTCCACACCAGGCTCCTGGACCAGAAGGAGGTGGTGGCCATCAGGCCGAGATCTGTGGCCAGCAGGAGCAGAGGACAGACGGGGTTAACCAGGATATAGTACTAGGCGCTGACAAAGCCGAGAGACTGAAATGGGAGTCCCACTGACATAGAGTGGAACTCTGCCGCACAGCAGCAGGGCAAACAGCACCCAGGAGCCAAGGGTGTTGCCATGGAGACCTGGGGAAGCAGAACACAGTGCATTAAAGACTCTGACTCTTTATTTCTCCCAGAGGACTCAAAAGCCTATTCCCCACTCCCACCACCACGCACCGCATGTCGTGACAGGCAGAAGGACAGGGGAGCGGGGCTAGCTCAGGGACCAAATGATTTTTTTGAGAAGTCTGAATATGTCCATAGGGGAAGTTGGCACGATTGGATGAGACTAAGTTTTAACTTGATTAAGTAAATGTGTTAACGAGTCGGGAGGGGTCTATAACAGAGGGCCAGACGGAGTATAAAATATAAAGAACTTTCATTCTCTCCTCGAATCTGAATTAAAGTGCGAATGAAATTTTATAAACCTGCTACAAAATAAGGCTGATCAGAAAAAAAGAAAAGAAAAGAAAATACTTTTTTAATCAACTCTGTGGGCAAAGGGAAATGCACCCATAAAATAATCAAAACAATTCATGGAAGGAAATGGAATTACAGAAAGAGGACAGCAATATAATGACAGTCTTATTGATGGTAGCCAGTTGTATTAGAACCTAATTTAACAAAGAAGAATTTGCAAGACATTTAACGTCAATGCTCCCTCACTGTGACATAAATGTACATGGTTGTAAAAAAAACAAAACAGAAACAAATACCTAAATACTGTGAGTAGGATGGGAAAAACTATAAATTATAAGGAGAGAATAATAATTTCAATTTCAATAGGTTGTTCCAAGGCCACCCACACCTTTATTTGTCAGACAGGACTATTTTTCTCCCCATTGCACTTCTGGGTCTGGGCCAGAGGGTGGTGGGCGGAGAGAGAACAGTCGCCTTTACCATCCTCCACAGCACTTAACTACCTCATCTCATTTCACATTTGCCTGTCTGCACCCACTGCTCCACCTTGTTCGGGCTCTCCTTTGCTCTTACTTGGGCTGTTGTGAAGGCTTCATAACTGCATTTACCTCCTCTAATCTCTCTTCCTTTACTCCATCCTAGATGACTTTGCCAGATTCGTTTTATAGAAGTACGGTTTTATCGTTTCACTCTCCTGCACAATATCTACACAAATCTCTTAAGAGCTCTCATTTGGTGACTGAATTGGGTAAAATTCACCAGCGTGCGAGGTGCCTCTCACGACCGTAGCAACTCTGTTACCGAAGGTCCCAGTGTTCCTTTCCTTGGAAGCGTTATAGTCACTACAGGGACCTGTTCCTTTGTTCCTAGAAGATCTATAGTTTTGATGGTTCAATAATTCTAGGCGCATAGATCAACAAACAGATGGAGGAAGAAAAAGAATTGAAGAATATAGCCATGTGATCAGGTTAGGGGGAAGCAAGTGGGACCTCAGAAAAGGAATCATATTAGAGAGGAGATCTCTTAGGTTTCCTAGAAGAGGCCTAATCAAGACTCTAGCTCATTTGGAAGGCCACAGGAACACAAAGGATCTAGTGAAATGGAAGATATGCTATTTAGTCTCTACTTGTGGTAATACAAATGGGAATATTGTGGTAATACAAATGAGTAGATTTTTACAAACTCACACCTCCCCTACCTTTGATATCCTTGACCTTGATCCTTTTTTTGGTCCTATCAGAGATCGATCTTTATTTTTCTACCTATCTACTATCTATCTACTATCTCTCCGTCTATCATCTATTATCATCTGTCATCTGTTTGTATCTACCTATTTCTTATAAGTTTCATTGAAGTATAATTTGTATAAAATAAAATTTATCAGCACTGGTTGTATAGTTCAATGAGTTTTCATAAATGAACTCAACCAGGTAATTACCAGCACAATCATGAGAGAGCATTTCCATCACCTCCAAAACTACCCTCCTGCCTCTTTGCATATAACCTCCTCTCTGATCCCTCTCTCCACAATCACTGATCAGCATCCTAGCTCTCTAGTTTTACCTTTTCTTGAATTTTACATACATAGAATCATATTGTATACATTCTTTTATGTTGGGTTTTTTAACTTAACATAATGCATTTGGGACCAGAGAACCCATTTTTATATAAATCAGTAGCATCTGGGCTGTGAAAAACCAAGAACTTTGGACTCAGAAGGCAATGATTTTATTCCTAGATTTTATACTTACTATCTGTATGTCTGTGAGCAAGTTAACGAGCTTCTTTGAACATTGACCTCTTAACCATTAAAATGGGGGCAAATATTGACTTCATAGTATTGTTTTGAGAATTAATGTTATCATAAAAATATTTACTATATTAATAAGTAAAAATCCAAGAAAATACTACATGGCTGACATATTTTTGGCCTTCAAAAATGGCACCAGTATTATTAACAATAGCAGAGACTGCTTGCTGTGTCCCAATATCTGATCTTCCTAGGCTGACCGTATGTCCCAGGCTATATGTGATGTCTTGGCATAACTAATAATGGTGCCTTCTTGCAACTCAATAGAGTCTCAGTTTGGAAGATAAATTACATGATCACTCTATGTTTCCCCTTCTTCCTCAGTAATGAAATCCCCAAATTTTGATTGGCATGAGGCCAACCAGAATAAAGATTATTTTTATGACTTCCTTTGTAGCCCAGGGGTTATTTGACTAAATTTTGGCCAATGACACATAAGTGAAACTGTTGGTAAACTTTTGGGAAGTTTTTTTTTTTTAAGTCCTGGTGTATTATATTTATTTATTCTCATTTCTCTATCTTGATATAATTTTGAATCTCAAGAAAGATTGTAAGAATAGTACAAAGGATTCCCATATACTCTACCCAGAATCCCACCCAAATGTTAACCTTGTACCACATTCTTTCTCTCATTCTCTCTCCCCAACACTTATTACTGTCAATTGTTTTGGTGATTTTGATTGCATTTCCTGATAGCTAATGATGTTGCTCATCTTTTCTCCTGTTTATTGATAAGAGATTGTTTGCTGAATCAAAAAATTTGGATTCAAATCCCTCTCCAGTTTTTAGTTGTATTATTTGTCTTTTTATAGTTGAGTTGTAAGAATTCTTTATATATTCTGGATACAAGGCCATTATCATATATCTGATTTGGAAATATTTTCTCCCGTTCGATGGGCTGTGATTTTACTTTCTTGATAATGTACTTTGAAACACAAAAGCTTTTAATTTTAGTAAAGTATAAATCCAATTTGTTTATTTTTCTTTTTCTTAAATTTAGATATAATTGACATATAACATTACATTAGTTTCAGGTGTAAATATAATGACTAGATATTTGTATATATTGTAAAATAATCACCACAATAAGTCTAGTTAATACATATCACATTCATAGCTATAAAAAGTTTTTCTTGTGATAAAACCTTTTAAGATCTTTTGAAAAATTTTGAGTATTCTTACGGGTGAGGGTATGTCTTTGTCTTTCTTTTTACTTACCCGTGTTTACTGAGAATGGTGGAGAGGGGAGCACATAGTGGCCAGACCTGGAGTAGCCATCTTGGACCATCAGGTGAATTGGCAATGGGAATTATGCCAAGTGAGCCACAAAATAAAAGGATCTTATTGTATTTTACTTGAGAGAGGAATGAACTTCTCTTTGTTTTTAAAGCTAGTATTATTCTACATTTTTTGTTATTCACAGACAAACCTATTTCCAATTAATACATTAATCCTTTCTCACATGCTACTCTCAAATCTTGATATCCTAACTAACTTACCTTGGGCAAAGTGTCTCAAAACTAAGTGCTACTAGAAGATAATCTCTCCTTTTGCTGTCTGTGAAGTATGCAAAAGATAAATGTCCTTTATGATATTTCTATTCTTCAGGTAATTTATTTGACGGTTTGTGACAATTTTATTTATGCCTGTGGGACCCACTTGGTTGAATTAATATTCACGTAGACTCCAAATGCCCTTTTATTTTTCTTCTCATGGTGTGGAGCAACACTCAGAGAAATCATCTAATGAAGTTAGGTGAATGGTGAGGGTCTTCCACAAAGGAAGCCCCAGAGCCTCTTTATTTGCCTTCTTTTATTTGCACAGGTGCTCTCTCTCTCATCTTTCAGCTGGCCAACATTCAGTTTTGTGGTCAAGGTTATTGTCTTTCAAACATATTACCTGTTCTTTATGCCAGTTACCAGAGGCATACAATTCATGATGCATGGTAAGAATCAACATGTTTATTTAGATATCACTGGGTCTTAGACTTTCAGAGCTGGAAGGTATGTTAGCAATTATCTGGTTCAAAGACTTATTGCATATATGTTTTTGTTTTTGTTTTGTTTTGTTTTTAAAGGGGGGAAGGGCAGAAGGAGAGGAAGAGAGACTCTTAAGCAAGCTGCATGCCCAGAGCAGAGCCTGATGCTGGGCTTGATTTCATGACCCTGAGATCATGCCCTGAGCCAAAATTAAGGGTTGGACCCTGAACTGACTGAGCTATTCAGGCACCCCATTACATATGTGTTTTAACTGTTTTCTTTCTTTTACTGTTTATTACAACCAAAGATTCTTCCATCTTAATAGTATCTAGTCAGTTTGGCACAAGTTAACTGCAAGAAAAAATTTTTAAGTTGTCAAAGTATAATTCATAAGAAGTAAAGAGTAAGCAGAAAATATAATTAAGAGCACTGTGAATGTGAAATCTTAATTCAGAAGACACTTTATCAACAGGCTCATCTAAAGTTGGTGATGAGTTAAGTATGGACTGATAATTGGGGAGGTACAGTGATTGAATACTTGGTTTCTACTTAATTATAGAGGGGACATTAATCTCCATCAAAATAAGTAGTTAAGCTTCATAAAAATGCAGAGAAAGAAACTCCTTCCCAATGGCCCATGACTATTACCTTAAATATGCGTGCCTATATTCTTGTATGCAGGCAGGTTCTCACTCTGTAAAATGTAAGGAGTATAATGAGAAGATTAGAATTCTGTAACAGAGACACAATGGCTTCTTCAGCATTTAAGTGTGCACAGAGAAATATGGTCATATTCAATTCATTCATTCATTCAAGTGATGTTCATAAGGATATCGAACCATAAACAGGACCAAATAAAGATTCTTTCCTCTTTTTCTCAGCTGTTGGAGACAGCTTAAGAAAGAGGCATGGCTAGAATTTTATTTTATTTTATTTTATTTTTAAGATTTTATTTATTTATGTGACAGAGAGAGACACAGTGAGAGAGGGAACACAAGCAGGGGGAGTGGGAGAGGGAGAAGCAGGCTTCCTGTCCAGCAGGGAGCCGGATGTGGGGCTCAATCCCAGGACCCTGGGATCATGACTTGAGTCAAAAGCTGACACTTAACGACTGAGCCACCCAGGCGCCCCATGGTTAGAATTTTAAACCAATTGGAATTTCATAGTCAAAGAGCATGTTTTTGTGCAGTTTTGAGAGACTCCATTAAGTAATGGTCTCTTTATTAGCTTCAAATGGTTCCAAGAAGTTGACAAATCAGAGTAGGGGATGAGGGAAGGAATAAACACTCATGCATATTAACATAAAGTACTGATTCTGTTGTGAGGATTTGTGTCTTTCCAAATTAGAGGGCCTTTGGAAAACATTTCTATCATCCTCATACGTTTATTTATTCTGTCTCTCAGAGTTAACATTTGCCTTTAGAAAGGGTGTGTGTGTGTATGTATGTGTGCTTGTGCATGTACTTTCACTTATTCTGAGTTCAGGATTTCTTGATGGAGAATCAAGAGAATAAGCAGTCTCACATCTTGTGCTGCTGGAAGATCAGGAAGGAGAATAGATTTAGAAGATTCGTGCCCATCTTGGACCACCATTTTGTGGGATTTTGAGTGCCAGTGGGTAAAATTTTCCATCCTGCTGACACATCGCGCTCCCACTCTCTTGTTAATCTAGGCCTGTGGTTCTTAAGCCTGAGCATGCTTCAGAATCACCTGGAAATCTTGTTATGCCCCAGGCTGCTGGTCTTCACTCCAGGTAAGTTCCTAGGCAATGCTGATGCTTCTCATTTGGGGATCACATTCTGAGAAACACTGATCTAGACTAAATAATGTAGACACAAAGAAATGACTTTCTGGAGAGAGAAGCCTGGATCCTAGGAAAAAATAATCTCTATTGGTAGAGGGAAAGAACTTCTGAAAGATAATTGGTGTTTTATGGGTATTAAATCACTTGACAACAGTTTATTTCTAGAGTGGAGGTTTCAGAGGGATGGCATGACTTTCGGGGTCAACCAAATAAATGTACAGAAGAAGCTGTTCTTTCTTGAAGGGCAGATCTTGAGGAGAATGTTTTAGAAATGAGTCTCAATTTTTAGACTTGAACATAATGATGCAGGCCATGCGGTGGAGATGTGTTGTTTTGCTGCTGGAGACCCATACACTGACTTGACCGGCACCATCAGATATATCCTGGCGAAACTTGTTTTAATGGAGACCCCCCAGATTCTAGTCCCAGTTATTCTAACTTATTATGTTTGGAATGGGGTCAGGAGTATATATGTTTATATTTTAGAGGATTCCCAAATGATTGTGATGGAAAGACCTATAAGGTACTGAATTAGGAGGGTATGTAGGCTCATTCAAATATCTACATAGGGGGAAATGCATTCTTTCTAGGATCACCAATTTATTGGAATAATCATAATTCAAAAACTCATAATTATGTTGAGTCAAATTAAAACCTTTTTAAAACTGATACTTTCATAACCAAGTTTTGGTTCCAGTTCAGCTTTCTTTCTTTTTTTCTTTTAAAGATTTATTTATTTATTTAAGAGAGAGAGAGAGAAAATGAGCACAAGTGAGCAGGGGAGAGGGGTAGAGGGAGAGGAAAAATTTCCAGCAGACTCACCGTTGAGCTCGGAGCCCAATGCAGGGGTCCATCTCATGACCTAGGATCATGACCTGAGCTGAAATCAAGAGTTGGATGCTTAACCGGCTGAGGCACCCAGGTACCCCCCTAGTTCTGCTTTCCATATAGTAAAGTAGAACAAATCTATAAATTCTTCCTTATGACAACTTTGCAGTTTTTTCTACACTTTTTTTCTGAAGGTTACCTATCCGTGATTTGGTCAAATGTTCATTTAAAACATGACTTACAGATCTTCTATATCCACATTACACTCCAATTTGTCAAAGTTCAATTTTAATTTCTGGAATTCAGAATTGAAAATGGTGCTCCATTTCAATTTAGAAATCTGGCCATTGGACATTTCTTAGTACAACCTGAGTTATATAAGCTTTTTTTTTTTTTTTTTTAAGAACATATGACACTATTGGATCATATAAAACTTTCAGTCAGCTAATTTTCCCAAACCTGTGTGTGTGTGTGTGTGTGCATGTGTGTATACAGTTTTAAAACCGGAACACAAGGAATTTGGTAACTCCAAAGTAGGAATCATAATTTTGTATATCTACATGGGGCTAGCAGGTGAAAGATAAAAGTGTGAATTAGGCCAGTGTAAACAATTGGGAATGATACAGTTTATAGCAAGATGAAGAGATCATATTCCACTGAAGGGCTTTAAAATTCAAAAAAATTTAAAAACACTGCCCTACCAAAGTTGAACACAAACTATTCCAAATCAGAACTTTACCAGAGGGCCAAATGAAGTCATTTTAGCTCCCATTGTTAGGTCAAAAAGTTGAGAGGCATGGAAAATGTTTCCATAGATTCTTATGTTGTTGTTGATATTTTTTTTTTAAAGATTTTATTTATTTAGTTGACAGAGAGAGATCACAAGCAGGCAGAGAGGTAGGCAGAGAGAGAGGAGGAAGCAGGCTCCCCACTGAGCGGAGAGCCTGACACGGGGCTTGATTCCAGGACTCTGGGATCATGACCTGAGCCGAAAGCAGAGGCTTTAACCCACTGAGCCACCCAGGCGCCCCATGTTGTTGATATTTTTAAAAGAGATCTTTAGGAATTTGTGCCATTTTACCATCCGTTCTTTGAGATCTCCAATTTTTGAAAACATGTTAATAATTTGAGTTTACTGTCCATAATCAGGATAAGTTACACAAGCACATCATTCTGTTACTCATTTCCCCCCAGTTATAGAAGGGAGGTTGCTATGTAAAACTAGGAGTAAAAAAGACAGTTTCCACCATAAAGGATTTCCCCAGTAGGCGTCAACCTTGAGCCTAATTGAAAATGTTTACATGTTTCCAGCACTTGTGTGCTTATGTTTATTTTTATATGTATTCCTTCCAACCCGTAAATTGAAATTTCTCTTGGGCAAGTGACCTTCTTTTATTACTTTGTAGTCTTCCCCTAACGTATCACAAGCTGTTACATTACAAGGGCAGTTCCTGTTGTTTGCTTACTGAATTCTAAATCGATTTGTGAAACCTATGAAAATGGTCTTTAGAGCCCCACCTTTACATTAGAATAAAGATATTCCAACTCTAGAACTTTGCTTCAGCTGTACATCTGCTTTGATCTGCTCCTTCCTCTACACTCTGTGCCGGTCACACTTGGGATGGGTTACAGAAAGTTGAGAGAGTTCTTCCAGGATGCTTGTTGAGGTGCTCCTAACAGCACCAGTCTTCTGGGTTCATGCCACTCGTTCTCACCTAACTAGCTGCTATTTTCAGCGTTGAATTTAGTCTTAAAAAGACTTCTGAGTACATGGTGATTAAGGCCCTCACCATTATTAACTTTTAAACTCTTCAGACCTTCTCTTTTAGCTTTAGGGTCTAAAGGTAACGTTGGAGCTTATTAAACTCTTAAATCCTTCTGCTAGAGGAAGGAAACCTTGTTGGGCTAGTTGTTATAGTAACCATGGCTTCCTAAATCATGTTTTCTTTTACAAAGCCATTGTCTTTGGCTAAAGAAGCTTAATTGGGGGGCAATGAGACAGGAGTGTCGCCAGCCAGAGGAAGCCCACAGCTTCTATTAGCGCAGCTGCGGATGCACTTTCTTATCTCAGCCGCGGCAGTAATTCCCCCAAGACTGCCTTTGATTTAAGGCAAAGCTCTAATTCAAACCTTTTTCTTCTTAAGCTGTGGCTATCTGCAGGAGTTTATTTATTTATGTTGGTATGTGCTGCAGGGGATTTGGGACTACATAGAGCTTGATGAAATCTGGTTTGAAAACCTCAGAAAAACAAGGTGAAGGCAACCTGACGATTTTGTGTTCGAGAAGCCAGAAGAATAGCTCCATGCTGGGGTTTTTTATTTCACTAATCGGTATAGTAATGGGAGCATGAAAAGTAGCTTTCTAAACTCTCCCCTCACTAAACTCTCTTTGCACACTTAACAAAAGGCACAGTTGCCTCAATCACTTTTTTTTTTTCTGCAGTCAAGAACAGATTGTAATAATTTGGATCTTTTGGGGAGTATCCTTTATCCTGGAATATTAGATCATGGAGTGACAACGAAAGAGGGGCCTGTGGGTGGTTGCCTACGAGACATCTACAGTTTGTTTTAATTAAAATTGGAAAAGAGGTACCAGAATATTCATTCTTCTTTATATCATTTAATCTAAGTGAGAATCTGTGATTAATATCTCTTGAGAAAGCTGTCATGATTTTTTAATGTAAGTGAGTTTGAAGAACCCCAAAAGGATGGGCATTTAACTAGCAGTTTTAACATATAGGCTGTTTGAGTTGGCCAGGTTCCCCACACTGGCTCCGCGCTGTGGAGGGCTGGTCTGAGCCGGAGGCAGTAGTGAGAAGGGAGAGTGACTGATTGTAACATAGTTCCAATTTTCTCAGTGCCCAGCTATGTGATCTTAGACAAGTCACGTAGCTCTCTGTGTTTCATGGTTTGGAATTATAAGATAATGGGTGTGGAGTTAGATTATACCTAATCGAAATTTCTTCATAAAGATGGTATTACCAAATGCAGATGGTTTATTGAAATTAAAGGTTCATTATCATGAGAGGCATTAAAGAGTATTTCAGAAAACTCAGAAGGATCGCTCAGTGTTTATACTTACAGACACTCGTCTGCACTTGACTGCAAACAAAACTGGTTATAGCATGAGAGAGATGGCTAGTTATGATCTGAGGGTTGATTGGAAAAGATGATTTATTCCACTAGTATTTTTCCAGCTACTAACAGCCATTCTGGAAGAGGTATGTTTTAAATGCCAAGTTCATCAATTAAAAGGAAAGCTGTGACTTCTCAGCCCGTATTTGCAATTTATTGGAATTGTGGATGGAAGGATCGGACTATAGAGATAGCATAAATTGGAGTGTCTACAGTATGTTTATTCAACTACAGTTGTTAGCTTATTTTACTTAGGTGAAATCAACCTATCCATGGATTCTTTCTTTTTTTTTTTTTTTTAAGATTTTAATGATTTGTTTGTCAGAGAGAGAGAGAGAGAAGGAGAGAAAGCACATAAGCAGGGGGAGTAGTAGGCAGAGGGAGAAGCAGACTCCCTACTAAGCAAGGAGCTGGATGTGGGACTCGATCCCAGGACCCCAAGATCATGACCTTAGCCGAAGACTCTTAACCAACTGAGCCACACAGGCATCCCTATCCATGGATTCTTTCAACAAAAAATATGAGCACCTCCTATGAGTCAGGCACTTATGTTGCTCTGCTTCTTAAACTAAAGGGCACATCTCTATTTCATATCTTCTTGCAACTGGTTACATATTTTCATTGGTGAATGTGTTTGTTTTTTCCAAGCCTCCGCTTCAATTATAAAACATTGAACCACTTTTTCTATGGAGCGGTGGGTTCTCTATTGGCGTCTTGGACATATATTATAATTCTTGAGTTATTTTTAGGTATTAATGCTCAGGCCAGTCCCACACACACATATCTTTATTCAAACTTCTGGGCTTCTGCTTCTTCTAGGTTCTGCTGACTGTGCTGGAGTGGGAAGAAGGGAGAGGTAACAGGGCCAGGGTCCCATTATTTAACTTTCTCCATTTTGTGGATCTCTCTACTTGGTTGTCATGACGCCTATGATTAACCTAGCCCTTGGTGGGGCAAGGGTTCAAAGCCTGGCTCAGTCATGGGGAACAGATCCTATTAAACTTTTCCCTATGCACAATCCCTGACATGGGGGATCCGGGTCTGGCCAACCTTTTCCACCCTCTCTCCGTAAGTGTTTCCCTCACAGCCTCCTGCTGCTGAGATCACTTCCCTATAGAGCTAAGCGTCCTTGGAAAAAGCTCCGACAAAGCTTTTAAAGCCCAGCTACCCTTTCCAGAACTCAAGGGGAGGTGCAGGCTACACTGTGGCTGTCTCTCTTTCCAACTCTTTTTCCCTTTGGGTAGATTCGAAGGAAGGTGAGCACATCCTACCGCCTTAGCAGATAGCCAACAGGGGAATGAGATGATGGTTTTACTCTGATGAAATCACTCAGAGTCTTTACAGTTTTGGCCTTTGGGAGGAGAAGGAAGCTGCCGGGGAAGAAAGGGAATTGTGACCAGGCGACAGAACTTGTAGGCCTCTGAGGACTCCAAGGCATGTTCCTCCTTTTCCTGGCACTCTCATTTTATGGATTTGGAGGTGAGGGTTGTAGTGTTAGGTGACCATACTTGGTTGTGCTATCCTTTGGAAAATCCTGCGGGGAGATCTATGGCCCCATTTTGGGTGGTTCTCTTTAGAAAATGGAGTATACAGCACCTTATTTTCAGTTCTAGGACTTAGTTACAAATCAAGGACAAAATGGAAATATCCTGTCATCATGCCACTGCAACTCTTGATTTAAAACCATCTGTCTCCATAAGGAGTGAATTTCTTTAGATTTTTGCTGTTAATACAGAGAGAAACTTAGATTATAGTTTTAGCTATCAAAGGTTAGTACTTAGCGGTGAAAATTTCTTGAGCAGGTAAAGTTAACCAGAAGTCTGAAAATTCTTCCAAATTTTAAGCCCCATTGGCTCATCCCTTGCAAATCGATATTGTATTGGCTTCAACAGATTGTCTCCTAGTAGAATCCAGAGACCAACAGAGTAGGAAAAACTTTGTTTTCAGGAGTCTCATAATTCGTCAGCAGTTTGGAGCATGTGACTTTCTGCTTATAAACTTATTTTGCATCTTTGATCTCTATGGGACTTCAAAGTTCCCCACAGCATATGGCATGGAGATGGAAAGAATACATGGTCAGTTTGTTAAAGGATGTCTCCAAATGAATATTATGCTATAAATTTATGCAATTAGTGATTATTTAGAAGCAAACATACTCCTATTTCAAATCACTCCTTCCAAAACTTCTTCTCTTTCCCTCTTTGATTTTTTCCCTTAGGAATTATAGTAGTCTAGCATACTGTACCTTTTGCTTATTTATCTTATCCTCTGTCTTCCTCCATTAGAATGTGTGCTTCAGGAGGCCAAGGAATTTGTTTTGTCCACTGTGGTACTCTACCCCTAGAACAGTGTCTGGCACTTAGAAGGGATTATGTATTCATGAATGAAGAAATGAATGAATGAATAACACATTTTTTATAGTCCACATTTCCAAGTGTCCACAAAACACACATATGTTCTTACTGCCAAATATAAGAAGCACACCAGAGCATTTTAGCTAAGTTACCACAATCTGTGTTGGATTACTTTTAACATAGCCTATTTTGGTACTAGAAAAAAAAATTTTAATGTGGGGATTTGTCATTATTTTCACATGGTTTTAATCTAGGTCTTCAACTTCTCCCTGACTTTTATGGAAGCTAAGGCAGGAATTAGAATATCTTGATTTTTTTTTTTTTTTCAGTTCTTAATGATGTCATTAGTGAGAAAAGAAAATATGAAACTATCTTATTACAAAAAGGCTCTATTCTTGGCATTTCCAGAGCCAGGACAGAGGCCCAGCATACAGGGTTGGGGGTGTGGTGTTCATTGCATTCTTTCTTGTCACTTAAGAATGTGAGCTAAGAGACATGGTAGAGACTCGAAGTTAGTGGGGTTGCTGACATTGAAGGGCCAGCCTGGATGTGATGAGCTGTGTGTGGCTGCGAGGCAGGGATCCAGGACTCAACCAACTAACCACTAAGGCAGAAATGCAACCTGAAAATATCTCCCCAATACTATATTCAGATGAGAGTCAGTACATCAGACCCAACAACACTTTCATTTTAAAATGCAAGAGTAGAATGATGAGTCATGCTTAGTGGTATTAAAATAGATTCTCATTTGTTTTAGTAATTGTTTAAGCATGGTCATTTCTGACTCAGAATAGACATTGATGAAGGACATTTTCAACTTTACATGCTTTGGGGCCATGTTCCTGGGGTCCCCGAGAAAGCTATCCTTTTACTAGGGTCAGAATGACTTCCCCAAACTCCAGAGCATGGGCTCTACTTCTGCCCTGAAAACACATAGTACAACTGCTTCATTAGCAAATAACCTAAAAGAAACACTTCCAGTTAAAGATAAGGGTAAAAATCTCCCTAAGTTCCAATCCCATACCTCCAAAGCCTGCAACCCTGCACATACTCAATGCATAGACAGAGTTTGTCATTTTCTGAAATGTCTTTCACCCTGATGATTTGTAACTCTCGATGTAACAAAAAACATGGAGAACGCTGTATTAAACATTCCTTCCTGGGAGCACTCTCTTCTTCCTGAAGATTGTGTGTCCTGGGCAGCAGCTGTTCTTAATTGATCTCGAATAAAACTCTCTTCCTTTTTTTTTTTTTTTTGTAAGGAATTCTAAAATGTTTGTTCATTTTGCTTCCGACAACAGCGAAAATGCTGGTAGCCTTGAGACACATTTCTTTGCTGGACGGTGTTGGTATTTCTGCTCCTGTGAATAGTTCTTGAGTCCTGAAACATGACAGGCTCGGCTGAGAAAGTGAGAGAGCCGCAATAATGTTGATTTCTACACTCACAACATATGATTAACAAAATTCAGAGTTGACTCCCTGTGGTTATGTTGTTGTTGTTGGTTGATTGATTGTTTATGAAATGAAATTCTGGCAGGGATCTAGACGACGCAGTCAAGAAATGATAGCTGGGGGATGTCAACATGTTCCTGTGACCCAGGCACAGCAGGGAAGGAGTTAACTGGATAGAGACTTGGCCTCACTTGTTCCAAGAATAATGCATTTGGCTTTATACTGCAGCTGTTGTGAAAACACTTCTGAATAAGAAAATTATACGTCAGGATACCATTGTGTGACTGGGAACATACTCAATTTACCTAAATAACCCTTCTTCCTCTAATTCTGCCCCTTTTTGCTTCCTTACTTCTCGTTTGTTCTTTTTATTGCTTTCCCTTATTTTCAGATTCTATTGCCTGGTGTCCACTTGTGTTTGAGAGGCCGAGTTGAAAATGTCCTTAATCCTTTTCCATTCCCTGTATCAAAGGTAAAATAATAGAGCCGTGAAGGTCTCCACTGAGCCTCTTCTCTTCATCGTCTGCTCAGTTTGCCCTACCCCTTTTTAAAAAGAAAACAATTGCATTTATTTGATTTCTTCCAACTGTTTCTGTTGTTGTTGTTGTTGTTTTCCATTTCATTTTATTGTTGTAAGCACTCTTAATTGGCTGAAGTCATAGAGAAAGCCACTTAGGGTTTGGCCTCCAGCCAATAAAAGTCTATTGTCCTTTGGACTAGAAGAATTTCCGTTACTCGTTTTACATCTGATTAGTTGTAGAATGAAGCTTAATAAGACAAAAAAAAAAAAAAAATCTAATACAAGGGGTTTATATTTTCACCCTCTTTTAAGCAATGTAAAATGTAATATAATTAAATTCTTAAAACCACTTTCATCTCCACAGCGTGGAGGGCTACACTGAATGTGGTGCGTGCAGGAGTGCAGCAGGCCCGAGTTTCAGTTCTGAGCAGCCTTCTCGGTAGCTCCCCGGGAGGCATCACTCTTCCAAGCCTCAGGGTTCTCATCTGAAAAATAGTTCTGCCAGGGGCTTCGGGATGTGGGCTCTGATTTGGATTGCCTGCCTTCACAACCCAGTCTTGTCCCTTAACTGAGCAATCTTGGGCATATTATCTAGTCGTCTTGTGCCTCAGTTTTATAAGTTGTAAATGGAATAGCAACAGAACTCCTGCACAGAG
This sequence comes from Potos flavus, assembly GCA_028534135.1. NCBI lineage: Eukaryota > Metazoa > Chordata > Mammalia > Carnivora > Procyonidae > Potos > Potos flavus. Next base: position 102,598,794 of record CM052899.1, read on the forward strand.
TTGTGGAAGCCAAATGACTACTGAAAGACTTAGTGATAATAAAGCACTTAAACTTAAACTAGCCATCTGGCAAACCATAAACATAAACCATACACACATGGGTGGCGGTTGGGACACACACAGAGAGAATCTTAAGCAGGCTCCACACCCAGCGTGGAGCCCCACACAGGGCTCGATCTCACAACCTGATCCAAATCCAAGAGTTGGACGCTTAACCGACTGAGCCACCCAGGTGCCCCTTTACCAAATTATTTTCTGCATTTAATTCTTTTATTTGTTTGTATGTTTAAGTCTAGCTCATTGCTAACTGGCTTCTGTATCATAAGCTGTTGGCATCTGCATCGTCGCCTGTATCCTACTTGTAATAATTGTTACGAGCCTCGTAACATTCTTCCTATGATATTCCAGGGTCCAATAGTTGACTTTTGGTGGAAAGCAAAAATTTCCTTCAGTGCCCACTAAATGGCATACACCGTACCAAACTCTCAAATGTCTTCAACGTCCGTGGCCTGGGGAAATTTCACTTTGGGGAGTTAGCTGGTTGAACAGCACTGCCTCCCCATCTGATGAGCAGCAAAACTCAGAAAGAGAAAGAAGCTAAAGAGTGAATTAATTTGAAGACAAACAGACAAGGGGAAATGTTAGCTTAGGGATGGCTTAGCTTAGGGTTAGTTTAGGGACAGCAAATGTGTGCGTTTCCTGAAGCCTGTGTCAGGGCTCATTGCTGGGCTCAGACACAGTTTTGTCATGTTTTCAGCCCAGTTCTCCATAAGGCTGCAGCCAGCATTGGCCTCCTGGTTGTTAGCCATCTGTTAGAGATAAAATAGTATGGTCTGCTTTGCTTTTCTGAGTTGGACAAATGTCACCTTTTGGAACAATAATTAGTTCTTTAAGTCTCTCTAGTCCTTTCTGAACATGGAAAAAACCTTATGTTTGGATTTTCAAAGTCCGAAGATGGTCCTTTTGAACTAGAAGTTTATTTTCCTTAGGAAAATTCGAAAGGTTTTAAGCATGGGCAAAGGAAGGGTTTAGGGAAATGATGTGTTCATATTAGTGAATTCTTTATATTCGTATGTTCTTCTGACATGAAAAAGTATCAAGCTATCTTATTTTTGTAAGAAATGAAGAATCCTTCCTTTTACCTTCCTTTTACCTCATGGAGTCTTACTAAGGATCATATATACTGGGGCTCATAAAACCGTGGCACGAATCAGTTAGAAATAAATTCTTCTATTACCATTTTCAGATAATGTTATGCTTTAGAATCTTGGATCAGATAGCCCTTGTAGCCTGCAAGAAGGAATTAATTTGTGCTTTATAACACATCTCACTATTTTTATCAGAACTTGGTGGGCCAAAAGTCACTTAAAATGACTGAAGTGTATTTTTAAATTTTTTATTTTATTTTTATCTATTTCCTAAGAAATATTTCTAGGCTTACTGTCACTGCTGTGTCAGTCCGTGTTTCTTAGGCCACCTGAAAGCAAAAGGACAGACTGCTTTATACCACTGAGTACACACAGACCATCCATAGCCCTAGGGGTCCCTTTACTTGTACGACTTTGTCATTTGTTTTCATTTTCTTGCTTTCTTTCTTTTCCTTCCTTCCTTCCTTCTTTCCTTCCTTCCTTCCTTCCTCTCTCCCTTTCTTTCTTTCTTTCTTTCTTTCTTTCTTTCTTTCTTTCTTTCTTTCTTTCTTTCTTTCTTTCCTTTTTTCTTCTTTCTGTCAGATTTTACTTATATATTTTAGAGAGGGAGGGAGGGAGCACAAGCCAGGGAGGGAGGGGCAGAGAGAGAAGTAGACTCCCCGCCAAGCAAGGAGCCCGACGTGGGGCTTGATCCCAGGACTTTGGGATTATGACCTGAGCTGAAGGCAGATGCTCAACCGACTGAGCCACCCAGGCACCCTTGCTTTCATTTTCAACAATGATACGGGCAGCGCTGGCCAAAGGATGAACACGATTATAGTACGAGGCCCCGATGCAAGTGCAGGAGAAGACAGGTGGAAGCTGAGGAACAAGGAACGCCGTAGAAGAAATATTTCCTGCAAGATTCAAAGAGTGGAGCAGCTCATTCCCAGCAAACATTCTGTCTGTGCTCCTCAATTGAGGCGCCACTAGCCTTCACTTTTTAATAGCCACTACAGATGATCTAGTGTCCAGAAACTTCACGGTCAGAAAAACTGAGTTAAATAATTCTTCAGGTTCGTCCTATTTCTGGCTATCATTCCTCACCCCACCGCCGTGGCAGCCACTCCCAGTGTTTCAGAAAGTAAGTCCTCCTGTGAGAAATTGGAAAGGCATGATTGAAAATAAAGGGTGAACATGCCTTTGCACATTACACCTGCCTCCTGCAGGTCCTCGGTGTCGCCTAGCTTTGCATATTCCACATTTTCTGTCTGCAATTCACTTCCCCTTTGTTTATTGCCCAACTTCTGCCCATCTTTCAAGGCTCAGCTCACAGCATTTCCTTTAAGAAGCCTTTCACGTACTTCCCGTCATATCCTGGGAGAAGTAAGTTCTACAGTTTTTGTTCCTATAGCACTTGCACATAATGCCACTGTCTTGGGGGAGACAAAGATCCGTCTCCATCGCCAGGATTCGAGGTCACCTCTGAAACCCTAGGACCAGGTGATGTTTAGTATGCAGTTCTTCCTTCATAAAGTTTGTGAGTGGAGATTACATACTTAATTGTCAACTCTCTGTAAAAATGGTGCCTGAGTGAGGTAAGGTGGTGAGGTTGTAGAGTTGTGTACTGTAATTACTAATCAACTTGCCTTGGAAAGCAACCATTCTGCTCCATTCCAGTAACATGTTCGCTGCAGTCTGTCCTTCTTTTCCTAGCACAGCACTCCTGTTGATAACAGTGGCTTTAGGAGGTGTGGTCGGTAATGGATGAACTCGGATTTGGAGCTGTCTCAAAGATTTCCTTTGGATCTTCGGTGATGTTTCAAGCCCTTCGTTTTGGCAAGCCAGTCATTTGCCAGTTGTCAAATAGGTTGAGTCATTAGTCTGGCCTCGTCATCTGAGAGCCTCCAAATGATTGATATGGCTCGGCTACACTTCCCGGTGGGATAATTAAATGTCCACTCAGCTCCATTCACCTGGTTTTATAAAAAGTAAAATAATATGGAAAGTTATATTATTCCTTTTTTCTACCCGTGAAAGCAGCAACCTGGGAAAATGAATTTGAACAAGCTGTTTGCTCTAATATTTAGTCCCTGAAGGACAAATTTCCTATTGGAAAAAACCAAACCTCGCGATTCTTTTTAAACTAACAAAATCATCTCCATTTTTCTACCCTGCATAGTGATTTTGTGTACATTTTCCTTTCTTCTTCACAACTGCCTTGTGTAGTAGAAAACGCAAATGTTATTTTCTTCATGTTGTAGATAAATATCTTGAAACTCAGAAATCATTTTAATGTCGTATACAGTTCCTCTGACTATTAATCTCCTACCAGCCTATGCTATCAAACATCTTGTACAAAAGGGACGTCTGAATATTGCATAGCTGTGTTATTCTCCCATTCAGGGTCCATTTCTAAAGCGTATAGGTTTTGACAAACTTTTTTGCCAAGATGCTGGAATTTCTTAGGTGAACCTGTGGGGAAGGAGAGCAAGCAAGACCGGGTCATCCCATCCCAGAGTAGTGAACTTGTCTCCGAGGTGCTGTAACCAACCGTCCAAATTGCAGGGTCGGATGGAAAGTGATAACTCAATATCGGATGGAATGAGAAATCTGTGAGACATTCCCTCCTCGCCGACACAGATGATTCCTTTCGAAGGCCAGGTGCTTATTGTCTCCAGTATAATGTGGCTTTTGGATGCTATCCAATCAGCAAAGTAGAAACTCATACTTGGCAAGGTGAACCCGGCCATGGTTTCCTGGTGTGCTGAATCAATAGGAAATGACTTTGGAAAAATACAGCGGCGACCACAACAAATGGTTTTGAACGTTTTCAGCCAAACACTATAAAGGGAACTGCCAAGAGTTTCCCCTGTGATATCCCTTTTTGGATGATAACATATGACTTCGAACTTTTGCCCCTTCCATACTATGTGACCTTCATTCTTCAGACATGATTAAACCAAAATTCTTTCTACAGCTGGACACTGGTCCCTCTAAGGACCTTTAGTTGTCTTCATTCTTGCCCGGTGAGGTCCCATATCCTGATGCTATTGTCAGCTTCTTGGAGCCCATTCTCATTACTGTATTTTTTCAATGCCTCTGTTTTCTTTTGTTTGTTTTGAATGTCAAGTGAATATCAAAACAGAGTTACCATGTGATTCCTCACTCATTTGGGCAGCTGGGCTGTGAGCGAGGAGGAGTGGGTGGGGATGGAGGGAGGAGGAAAGGCGGATTGAACAGAGTCAGAGTTGGAGCGAGCAGGACTTGGGGCTGTCATCATTGTGTGGACATAAGTGCAGGGTGGAGGGGGGGTGAGTAGGGGTCAGTTTATTCTCCTAGGTGTTTTTGTTTTCTGTTTGTTTTGCCATTTTGGTTTTGAAGTGGTAATATTTTGATTTTGCGACTATTTTATAATGGAAAACATTTTGAGTATGAAAAAAATTAGACCATAACAATTATGTGGGGATTGCCTTCTCATGTACATACAAACTCATATGTCTAAAGACAAGCTTTCTTCTCATTGCATCGACACTTCTGGACAATTCCAGAGATTTCTAAGGCACAGAAAAACTTTTGATGGACTCTGCTCCATTTTGGGTTATAAAGGTTCAGATGTCAGACAAAACTAAACAGGATACACCAAGATCTAGACATTCCCACACTGTTTTCTCCTTTTTGTCTCTTTTTACCAGTTAAATGAATGTATTTTTAAACTTCATCTAAGACTCTGCTAAAACCAAGTAATATCAAAGTGTCTTGCCAATCAAGATCTCATACTTCCTCAATGTTGATGATGATGATGATGACAGAAAATATTTCTTGAGCACTTACTATCTAGCAGACACAAAGGGTAGCCTGTTACATAAAGGTATTGCCTACATTTTTCATTTGCTGTTCTCAGCAGTCTGGGGTAACAATTACTCCCAATTTAAAAATGAAAAACTTGAGGTTTAGGAAGACTAAATTGCTTAATGATATCCTGCTATTTAGCAGGAGAGCTAGGACTGAACTCTGGTCAGTTATTTCAAAGCTTATAGTCTCTGGGACCCTGGGTGGCTCAGTCAGTTAAGTGTCTGACTTGGGCTCAGGTCATAATCTCATTGTTTTGGGACCAGCCCAGCATAGGGCTCCCTGCTGAGTGGGGAGTCTGTTCCTCCCTCTCCCGTCGCCCCTCCCACTGGTCTCTCTCTCTCTCTCTCAAATAAATACAATCTTTAAGAAAAAAAAAGCTCATAGTCTCAACCTACATGCAATATTATACAGGAAATGTTATTGTTGTTTTTCTTTTTCCTGAAGGTATTACCAGTAAAATAACATTCCACAAAAAAGTAGAGTTACCCATGTATTGGGCAGCTTTATCCAAACTCTGACGTGAACACTCAACATGTGCAAAGTAGGACTTGGAGAGTTGGGGTTACGGTCCATTTCTGCAAAAACTTCAGAAAAGTCCTCCAATTCTCAAATACAATACAGGCTGACCATTGTACTTCTTATTTTATTCTAGGATTGTCCATTTTGGCTGATGGAGGTTGTCATAATTATGTCTGTAACTGTAAATGTGTTTCATTTGCCTATTGTGATTTGAAAACATGGTCCAAAGGGCTCCATGATGGATTCTGGATATCTGAAAGAACCCAAAGAAAAGTAGCAACGTATAACATTTTAAACAGTTGATCAGTTAGTTGGTCTTTAGAAAGTGTATTTCTGTTCCTTGAATATTGATAGAGAATGAGATCTTAAGTCAGGTTATAAATGCCCTCACTTGGGAAGAAAATGTCAAGGGAATTCCACTTTGACCGTCCTTGAGCCTGTCATTTTAAATTGCTGTCTTTGTTACACACTTCTTCTCATTTCTAAATTTAACCTTAAATTCTATGTTAAGAAGCTAGCATTTTTATCACATGATAAAAAATTATCTCTTTAAATCTTGGAAAAAAGAGCTTGAAGATTTCTGGAACTATAAATATGGACACACACTTCAAAATCTAGATTTCTTTGGGTTTCTCTCCCCATGGAGGATTCTATTTCTCTGTTCATCCTACCTCTACCTTCCATTTTGAATGTTTTTGCTTTAACCAAGACTCTGCATAGCTTGTTGCTGTTGATTAAAACCAGAGAATTTACTGTTATGAAATTAAAAAGCATAAACCTGCTAAATGACCTCCCTTGGGGAAAATTTAAAGCTGGGCCATGTATTTATAGTAACCTCTATAATTTAGGACTTAAATGAACACTGCTTGTAAAATAAAGAAATAGATTTAAGTCCAACTTTAGCTCTTTCTAATAATACTACTAACAAAATACCTACCATTTACTCTTCCCTATGTCACCCATCATGCATGAGCTACATGCTTCCATATACTACCTTCTAATGCTTACCACAAATTGTGGGTCAATTCTCCGTGTCATATTACAGAAAAGAGGACTATCTCGATCAAGATTAAGCAATTTTTAAGTCTCAATGGGGAAAAAAAGATTTGTCTAGCCTTCTTCTCCTATTAACATTTAATATTCAGCAGTTATTTATTGAGCATTTACTACATGTCGGATTGAGAGAAGGAGCTGGACCTTCGAGCTCTTAGAGCATGCAGGTAATCTGGGGGAAACTATGGGAACAGGTGGTACGTAGCGGCGAGTACCGGTCGGAGATAGCACGGGGTGGGGCTACCCGAGTACTTAGCAAGGCTCTGCTCACCGCGCATGAGCAAGGGGCAGGAAAGGCTGCCCAGCAACCAGTGTTTAGTTGAGACCCAAAGGACAAGTAGAAGCTGGGCAGAGATGGAAAGGTTGGGGGTTGGAGCGAGAGAGCAATTGCAAGCGGACATGGAGGGAGCATGGAGACCCAGATACCAGAGAGTCTGTGTAACGAGAGAAGCACAGATGGTTCCACCGCCCGGGGCTGGCGAGGATCAAGAAGGACTGCAGATGCTGGGCTGGGAGCCAGGACGATCTTGATGTCGGCGAGGATTTCTCTGGTTGTGAAGTGGTCTCCGTGGCTGCAGTTGATAGGATCATTTGCATCATTGGGTCTCCTCACTCTCCCAGAGTTCAGAGCTGCCCCAGCAGAGGGCCAGTGCTCCACACCCCCCACTGAAAGCATTTCTTCTCAGTTGCTGCCCTTTCATTCTGCTTGTTGCTTGTTCTACTCTTTGCACCCACGTGCTGCTCTTTGTTATCTTTTTCACAGGAGTGAAATTGGGAACACTTGATTCTGAGGATCCCGAATGCCTAATGGTCGTGTTTCTTGAATGTCAATGTGAGTTTGACAGTGCTCTTGGCATTGCCCTCCTGCACACTTTTCAGTGTCTGCTTCTCCTCCCTCTGCCACCATTCAGTACACATTTTACAAAAACCCAGGAAACATCATGAAATACAGGCTGTTGGGAAAATCGCTAAATGAGATCAAGCTGGAGTATGCTGCTTAATTTCCGTGATGCCTGGTAGCTATTCAAATGAGTACTTTTTTTTTTCATGGTATGTACTTGTTAGCAGATGGATACACTTGTTTCAATATAATTTCTAAGAGGCATATTTCATTTTCTCCCGAGTGAATCTGCAAGGAGGGAAAAGTTATCACCGGAGACATTAGCAGCTGGTGGCTACAGGTAGGGATGATCAAATTGACCAATGAGAGAAGAACAAAAATCCATGCTTTTTTGATGTTAATTGCTGGTGGTGCTCTTCTTTGAAACACAGATGATAACTTTTCAGTATGCAATCCATTTGACTGAGAGAGCACTGGGAACTCTGCCAAACTTTTGTTCCACCACAATTTGTCTCTTAAAGCAAGCATTTGTACAGCACTGGCATCTTCATTAATCCCTTCAGGAGTTGTGCTGGGAAACAAGAATTGTTATTCCCATTTTACAGATACTGAAAGTGAGAGACAAGGAGGGAAGTAAGTTGTTATAAATATTTTAGCATGTTATTAGGCCTTTAAGTTTCCAGTTTGTCATTAAGCTTCTTGAATTTTCCTATTGACCAAGTCGTGCTGTGTCTTTCTAAATGAGCGAAGCAAATTCTAAAAGGGGCAAGATATTTAGAATTTTGGGTCAACGTTTCTGCCACATGGTTACTCAATCCCAGCAAAGCCCTCTCCTTGCATATTTCATTTTCTCTTGTCATTTTCTTTTTGGCAATTATATTCTAAAGGCTAGTAAAGAATAGAATATTTCTGACTCTACCTCCCTTAGGTTAAGTAAAGAAGAAACAGTCCTTCTTTTTTCTCCTTTATACATTAAAAACAAAAAGACTCATATGTAAGAGCAATTCACTACAGGCAGAAAAATGAATAGTAGCCAAGGCTCATGCTAAAGAATTCTGGTGTTGCAAGGAGGGTGGGATGCACAAATAGCTATACATTAATATAATATTAACAACCACTTAAATGTATTGAGTGCTCACTGCATTTTAGGCACTTTACATACATGATTTCATTTAATCTTCACTAACATTAGACCTCTGAAGAAGGTAGTATCATTAACCTCATCATGGGTATGAGAAAGTCAAGGCTTAAGGAGTCTGAACAATTTGCCTGAAGACACATAACCAGGAAAACAGAGGTGGGTTTCAAAATCCTAGGCTCTGACTCCTAAACTGATGAGTCCTTCTCTGCTGTTCCTTTTCAAAATTGTTTAGCTATTCACCGCCCAATACGTTTTAGAATCAATTTGTCAATTTGTACAAAATATCTTGCTTGTCTTTTATTTGCAGCGCAATGTCTTTAAAGATTAATTGGGGTAAATAAGACATCTTAATGGTAATAAATTGTTTCATCCAAGACCAAGGAGCAGCTGTGCATTTGTTCAGATGTTCTTTTATGTTGCTTAATATTTGCAACAAAATGTATTTGCTTTTTCTTCATAAAAACCATGTACATTCTTTGTTTAGTAACTTCTGGTTACTTTATAAGCTTTGCAGCTAGTTAAATAGTCTTGATTGTGGTTTTGTTCCCTGTTTTGTTATTACTGATATAAAGAAACACTGTTTTTTAAGTTGACATTGAGCCTAACAACCTTGTTTATCAATCTTAATGACCTCTGGTAGTTCTGGCCTCTGTTTGCTTTCTCTGTAGATGATCATATCATCTTCAAATAATGACAGTTTTGTCTCTTCCTTTCCAATTCTAGTACTTCTTTTTACTTTTTCTCCAAGCCAATGTTGAGCAGTAAAGATAAGAATGAGCATCCTTGTTTTCTGACCTGACAAGAAATAAATCTCAAAGAAATATTTTATATGACTTTTTCTGCCAGAACTAATCAAGTTCAGCATCAATTCCTAGTTTTATATCTTTATTTTCTTTTTAAATCATAGAACATCTCTGACCAATTAAGTTAATTATGTGATTCTTCTCCTATAGGAGATGTAATGACTCTGATAGATTTTTCTGTGGTGAAATAATATTTACATATGATTTAAATATGTAGATGAAAATGGAGAAGCTTGAGATAAGCCCTATTTGATCATAGTTCTTTCCTTTTTTATTAAAATCAATTTGGATATGTCTAGATAATAGTTTATCTACAAATTTTGAATCACTGCTATAAGCAATTTAGATGTATATTACTTTTCTCATATAGATCCTCACTTGGTTTTGGAATCAGAGTTGAACTAGCCTCTTAAATGAATGGGCAGGTTTCCTTCTTTTTCTGCTTTGTGGAGCAGCTTGAATGGAATAAGAATTTTCTAGTCCTTTTTTGAATTTTCCAAAGCATCACCAGACAACTTGTCGTTAAAGAAACACTAAGTTTATCTGAACTCACTGCAGTAAGGAAGAAAGTGCCATTTTGACAGAGTCTTGGAGTTTCAGAAAAGTCAGAGGTGGGATATTTATAGGGCTTGGGGGTTTGAGCTGAAGTGGTTTAAGATGGGTCTTTCAAAGAGAGAAACTGATTGAGAGTGGACTAAGTTTGTGATATAATTTAGGTTTGATGAACACAGTGAGGCAAAGATCTTAAAGTGAATATTAGTGAGGAAACTGTTGTTTGATGAGCAAGGTATTTACTTGGGTGAGTACACTGTTTTCTCCAAGAAATTGATCTGCAAGAATTTCCTGAAGCAAATGGCTCACTGAGAGGATGACGTTTGAGCAAAGACCAGAGATGACGTTTGAGCAAAGACCAGATTCCAGATATGGAAACTCATTCCAAGCAGAGGGAATAGCGAATGCAAAGGCCCTGAGCTAGGAAGAATGTGTTCAGAACAACAAAAAGCCAGTGCGGTAATAGTCAATATCAGAGCAGAATGAGAGAACTGAATCACAGAGAACATCATAAAGGCTTTGAAGTTTACTTTGAGAAATATAGGAATCTACTAGGAGCTTTTGAGGGGAAGAGTTACATGATCTAACTTAGATTTTAAAGAGGATTGCGACGGCCATTGTGGTGAGAGTAGATTTTAGGGGGGCAAGTTAGGATGCTATCACGATACTCTAGGCGAGAGTTTATGTGATGGTTGCTTAGATGAGAGTGGGAGGAAGTGAAATCAGGATCTATTGCAAAGGTAAAGAAAATGGGTTTTGCAGGTACATGGAATGTATGTTGTGAGAGAAAGAGAAGAGTAAAAGAAGCAACAAGAATTTTGGCCCGAGCCAGTGGAAGAATACAGTAGTTGATGTTGACTGGGAAGGAAAAGGCTCTTGGAGGTGCAGGTTTAGAAGCTGTAGGTAAAGAATTTAATTTGGGCCATGTTGATGAGGTGCCTTTTAGATATGCAAGTAGAGATGTTATATAGGCAGTCAAATATATAAGTCTGGAGCTCCAGGGAGAGGTTGAAGGTAGGAAAAGGAATTTGAAGTTCTTAGCGAACAGTGGTATATATGGTCATGAGACTAGACGAGATCACATCAAGAACTAGAGTGGTTAAGAAAGCTCAGGCAGTGGACACTAGGCTCTCCAATGTTTAGATGATAGTAGGAAGAAGAGAAACGAGCAAAAAAGACTGGAAAAAGCCCAGCCAGTTCAGTGGAAAAGAAAGCTAGTAGAAAGATTGGTGTTCTGGAAGCCAAGTGATATAATTGTTCCAAAGAGGAAAGAGTAATCAACTTTGGTCAAATTTGAGGATGGATCTTATTTGGATCACCTGACATAGTACCGTGGAAGTAATTGGAGACCTTGAAAAGAATAGTTTGGGGGAGCTGTGAAAGGAAAACTTGACCGGAGAAGGCTCATGAGTGATGGGAAGAAGGGGATGGGAAGCAGGGAGTGTAGACCACCCTTCTAAGGAATTTTGCTGCCAGTGGGAGCAGAGAGAAGCTAAAGAGGAAAGTGACATCAAAGAGATTGTATATATGTTAATGGGAATGATTCAGTAGAGAGGGAATTAATTATGATGTTAGATATAAAGAAGAGGATTGTTTGAGTAATAATTAGTCTATTTCTCCCCATAATCCTATCTGCTCTTGCTTGTCTGTTTAAGAAATACATACGTATATGTCTATATCTATTATAAATATATTATAGGTATAATATTATAAGTAGATAATGTCTAACACTATATTATATATAATATATATTTATGTATTATATATGTATTATATAATGTATATAAGATATATATGTATTATATAATATATATAAAATTTTAAATTTCCTCTTATTACAAGTATATTATAATCCTTGTGGTGCCGTATGCTCTTCGTGCTTTCTGTTTTTAAGGTTATTACTACAGCTGTCCTTTGGTTCAAATTTGCCTGAAATATCTTTGTTAATCTCTTTATTTTAGATCTTTCTGTATTCTTTTACTTATAAATTTGTCTTATAGATAACCTATTACTGCTTATTTTTTTAGCCTAATTTGAGTATCACTATTTTAATTTGTGAATTTGGTTCAATTATATTATTTTAATTTTATATTACCTCTAATTTCTGATATCTTATTTGATAATTGTATATTTAACCTTTTTTTCTTGACATTTCTTTGAATAGGTCAATTTATCTTATACAAGTTGAAAATTGTATATTCTATGTTTATTTGGACTGGTTTTCCCTAAGGTATTATGGCAATACCCAAGCTTTTTTTTCCCTGAGGAAGGCATATCTTTGCATGTCTTTACTGCATTTGCTCTGTTTCCATCCTCGGGTAAATTTTTTTTTGGATGGTGTTGTCATTTAGACTTTGATTTTCTGGGTTTTATGCCTGTTTCCTCTTCTTTTTTAATCTATCTTTTGGTTTTATGCTTCTTGTTTGGTAATTGCTGATTTACGTCATACCCCCAAAAGGTATTACTTTGTTTTCTTGTCCTTCTCATATCTTATGAAAGTATTTTTATGTTGATTTCTCTTTTTTCGTGAGTACCTCCTTCAAGAGCATTTTAAAAGTGAGTTCTTGTACAGCAAATTTTCTGAACCTTCTATGTCTTAATATATCTTTAGTCACTCACTTAAAAATTAATATTTTAGCAGAATATATTCTAAGTTCAAATATCCAATCCTCTCACAGTATGAAAATATTACTTCTTTTCTTGCATCCAGTGTTCCTGACATGTGATATCAATTTTATTGTTCATTTTTAGATTGTCTGTTCTTTCTCTCTAGGACATAGCTAACAGAATTTTCATTTTGTTTTTGATGCTCTTGTAATTTATGATAATGTGCTTGGATATGGATTTCTTTTATTATTATTGATTTTTCTCAGCACACTTTATTTTAGATATTGGGAAAATAATACAAAATGCAGTCTTGCTGCATAAGCATAATACCAAATATATTGACCTGCATGAGTGATTTTTCATATCAGCCTATCTACCATGCAGGAAACAATGATTACATATAGCTAACAATGATATCTAACCATTTTTTGATTCTTATTATGTCAGACTCTGCACAAAGAGTTTTTTGGCTTTTTTTTCTTTCATGTTTGAAGCTTTTATTTAAATTCTAGTTAGTTAACATATAGTATCATATTAGTTTCAGGAGTAGAATTCAGTGATTCATCACTTACATGTAATACCCAGTGCTCATCACAACAAGTGCTCAGCAACATGCAGAAGAATGAAACTGGACTACTTTCTTACACCATACACAAAAATAAATTCAAAATGGATGAAGGACCTAAATGTGAGATAGGAAACCATCAAAATCCTAGAGGAGAATACAGGCAGAAACCTCTGTGCCAAGAGTTTGACATGCATTATATTTTAACTATTGCAATAGTTTTATGAAATAGATACTACTGTTTCCATCTTTAGGAGATGAAGGAATTAAAGCGAAAGACATTTACATGACTTGCTCAAAATCACTTAGCTGACAAATGATGAGGCCAAGGCAGGGTCTAATTCCAGTTGTTGTTGTTGTTTTAACTCAAGATCTTTCTCATATCCCTTTGTTATCCTGTATCTTTAGTTGTATATACATTGTGACAAACTGTTTCTATTGAATTGATCAGTGCTCTCAACAGGTGTGCTTTAGGTTAGAAATTTTTTTTTCGTCCGAGGAGGAATCTTATTTACCTACAATTTTAAAAAGTTGCCTGATTGTTTTTATCAGCTTGTGGAGAGAGAGACAGGGAGGGGGCCAGAGAGTGAGGGTTTCATGCAAATGGCCTTGAGAGAAATGTAGTAATGTACAATCGTGAAGATAACTGCAGCGTCTGGAACAGGGATATGCAGATGAAGTGGTTTAGACGCACTACGTGCTCGGTCCTCTTTCCCCACAAACTGTCATCCCTGGTTCCTGCTGAAATGATCTCTATTAGTAAAACAAATGTAAGATCCACATTTGAAAGAAGGAAGATTGCTAACTAGGAGCTGTGGGCAGGGTTATAAGCCTCTCTGTCTTTGTCAACGAGAGGATGCATTTGTCATCCACATGTCTCATTAACAGTTTTTCCAATGTTGCTTCTCAATGTCTGGGTCTGATAACAAGCTAGTGTCAGACTCAAAAGGGTAAAAATGGTGGGAAGAGATTAAGTGGTGCTTCTAGAATCACTTTCTTCCTAGACAATTTCTCTGAGGTCAAATGATACTCTCCAAAAAATGCATATGATTTAGATTAAAAAAAAAACCAAGAACAAACAAAACAAAAAAACCCAAGTACCATTTCAGTTCTTTGATTAGTCAGTCGCTTTTCCTATTTCTCTCTTTAACTTCTTATAATTCGGTATTGAGTTTGAGAAAGTATTAATGCAGGGAAAGAAATTTTGATGACAACAAATAAAACTTGTGGATGAGGGATTTTATTTATAGGTGTTCATTTATTTAAAAAAAGGCTATTGGGAAAAAAAAAAAAAAAGAGGCTCTTGAGTCCTAAACTTATAAGTGACTTGATGGGATTCAAATTGTATTGGCTCCTGAGACTATAACTCTTACAGTTATGTCTGTCATAATAACATTAAATAGTGTTTATTTTTTTTCTTTTTTTTTTTAAATAATATATATTGAGATGCAGTTTCAAATTTGGAATGCATTATTTACGGTCCTCTCAGCAATCTGTGAGGTAGGTACTATTATCCTCACTTTAAAGAGGAGCAAACTAAAGGGAATTTCCCAAGGACACTCAGCTATGAACATCAAGCTAGGATTCAAATTGAGACCTTCCTTAAATGGCCACACGCCGCTCACATCACTGCTTGTTCCTCACCTCACCCACAAGATAATGCATCTTTACTATGTTTCCTGTGCTGATGCATTGCTTTTCTTAAAATCCCTCTGGTCTTTTTTTCTTGGTACTGTGTCAATCAGTGCCTTGGTTATGAGCAGTTTACATGTCCAACTCCTAGGCCAAAGATCTGTGTTTCTATATTCAGCACATATTTAACATTCAGTGGATTTCTAAATAAAATATTTCTTTGCTCAATAACTTCGAATGAATACAGACGTGTGTCAATTTATTATTGTATTGGAGGTGGGATGGCAGGAATTACTCGCAAGCATAAAGACTATTGACTTTTGTATGTTCCAGGTTCTTTTTCCTTGATGTAGCTGATTCTAAAAAGAATTATGCCTTCCATACCATGCAACCCACCAATGGATTGCTGGATTGCTACCAAAAACATCTATAGATTCAATTCAGGTAGGGGGCTGCCTTGGATCCAGCTAAAGCATCTGATGTGTTTTCTCCCCTGGTATTACATGGTGCCTGTAATGATTAGTTCCCTGGGATTTCTACAATTCAAAGGCTAATTTATAGCTAAATCAGATAATATGGTTTAGAGCACCAAGGATGCCTGTTGATTCATCCACTGTCTAATGTGGTTGTTGCTTGCCATAGGAGGCTATTTATTTATTTATTTATTTATTTTTAAAGATTTTATTTATTTATTTGACAGAGAGACAGAGTGAACAGGGAGAGCGGGAACACAAGCAGGGGAGTGGGAGAGGGAGAAGCAGGCTTCTCGCTGAGCAAGGAGCCCGATGTGGGGGTCGATCCCAGGACCCTGGGATCATGACCTGAGCTGAAGGCAGCCGCTTAACGGCTGAGCCACCCAGGCGCCCCACATTTTATATCTGTTAAAATGAAATGAAGTTAAAAAAAAGAAATTAAGTTAAAAGTTAATTTTTCTGTCACTCAAGCCACATTTCAAGTGCTTAGTAGACACATATGGCTAGTGGCTATTGTACTGGACAATGACACTATAGAACATTTCCATCATTGCAGGAATTTCAACTGGACAGGGCTAATGATAACGAAGACAGAAATAAGGTTAAGATTAATTATTTGACAGAACTTGCTGGTCAACATCACCTGAGTTATAGAATGAAATGAGGCATGCTGCATTGCAACTCCCTCTCATTTGTTTGTTTTCCTAGGTATCTGTTGGGAGAAAGGGATTCAGTCTTGTGCATACAGTATCTCATGTCATACAGCTCACTCCTAGGGGCTCAGTAAATATTTGCTCAAGGTTTCATGAATAAGAATCCAAAAAATAAGATGAATAGAGATGAATACCTGCAGGTTATAGAACAGAGTGGATATCCTATACACTAACAATGTAACTGTAGAAAGAGAAATTAGGGAATCGATTCCATTTATAATAGCACCAAAAACCAAAAGATGCCATGAAATAAACCGAATCAAAGAGGTGAAGGATCTATACTCTAGAAACTACAGAACACTTATGGAAGAAATTGAAAAAGATACAAAAGGATGGAAAAAACATCCTATGCTCATGGATCAGAAGAATAAACATTGTTAAAATGTTTGTGCTGCCCAGAGGAATCTATAGTTTCAACATCATCCCCATCAAAATACCAATGGCATTTTTCAAAGTGCTGGAACAAACAAGCCTAAAATTTGTATGGTATTGGCACAGAAACAGACACATAGATCAATGGAACAGAATAGAGAGCCCAGATATGGACCCTCAACTCTATGGTCAACTAATCTTCGACAAAGCAGTAAAAAATATCCAATGGAAAAAAGACAGTCTCTTCAATAAATTGTGCTGGGAAAATTGGACAGCTGTATACAAAAGAATGAAACTCGACCATTCGCTTACACCATACACAAAGATAAACTCTAAATGGATGAAAGACCTCAGTGTGAGACAGGAATCCATCAAAATCCTAGAGGAGAACATAGGCAGTAACCTCTTCAACATCAGCCACAGCAACTTCTTTCAAGACATGTCTCCAAAGACAAGGGAAACAAAAGTGTAAATGAACTATTGGGACTTCATCAAGATAAAATCTTTTGCACAGCAAAGGAAACAGTCAACAAAACCAAAAGACAACTGACGGAATGGGAGAAGGTATTTGCAAATGACACTATAGATAAAGGGCTTATATCCAAGATCTATAAAGAAATTCTCAAACTCAACACCCAAAACACAAATAATCAAGTCAAAAAATGGGCAGAAGACATGAACAGACACTTTTCCAAAGAAGACATACAAATGGCTAACAGACAAATGAAAAAATGTTCATCACCATTAGCCATCAGGGAAATTCAAATCAAAACCTCATTGAGATACCACCTTACACCAGTTAAAATGGCAAAAATTAACAAGGCAGGAAACAACAAATGTTGGAGAGGATATGGAGAAAGAGAAACTCTCTTATACTGTTGGTGGGAATGCAAGTTGGTACAGCCACTTTGGAAAACAGTGTGGAGGTTTCTCAAAGAGTTAAAAATAGACTTACCCAGTGACCCAACAATTGCACTACTGGGTATTTACCCCAAAGATACAGATGTAGTGAAATGAGGACCACATGCACCCCAGTGTTCATAGCAACAGTGTCCACAGTAACCAAACTGTAAAAAGAGCTGAGATGCCCTTCAACAGACGAATGGATAAAGAAGATGTGGTCCATATATACAATGGAATATTACTCAGCCATCAGAAAGGATGAATACCCAACTTTTGCATCAACATGGACAGAACTGGAGGAGATTATGCTAAGTGAAATAAGTCAAGCAGAGAAAGTTAATTATCATATAGTTTCACTTATTTGTGGAACATAAGAAACAGCATGGAGGACATTAGGAGAAGGAAGGGAAAATGAAGCGGGGGGAAATCAGAGGGGGGAGATGAACCATGAGAGACTATGGACTTCTGCAAACAAACTAAGGGTTTTAGAGGGGAAGGGGGTGGGAGGATGGGTTAACCTGGTGATGGGTATTAAGGAGGACACGTATTGCATGGAGCACTGGGTGTTATACACAGACAATGAATCATGGAACACTACATCAAAAACTAATGATGTACTGTATGGTGACTAACATAACATAATAAAAAATTAGTTGGACAAAATTTAAAAAAATGGAATAGTTGATCCAAGTGTTTCAATGTAGAAGAGATGACAGTTGTCCAGACTTCAAGGCCTAAAGCCACTTGTCACCAGAAAAGAAAAAAGAAGCCAGAGCTTAATAGCATTGTCAAGTTCAGTTGACTCTGATTTGGAGATGGTTGTCAAGTCATGGTGAACATTTTTGCTTCTACAAGTTGAGTGAGACTCTGAAGAGGAAAATAATCTTTTTTTATTCAAAGTCTTAATTTATTTCCTTTTCTAGACCTAAGTCAAAAACAAGTTTGGAGGGGTTATTAGAAAGTTATTTACGGAGCTTTGTTTTTTGGGATTATGAGAAAACCATGATAAGTGGATCATTTACACCCTTGGAAAATAAAGCCATGTTTTATATTACAGTAAAATACAGTATGTTCTGTCCTTACTTTCATATCTCACATGTTTAGTAAGCATATTGTATATAAATAAGAAGAGTTACAATTGTGGTTGCAAGAGCAGAACAAATTATCATTATTATTATTATTATTTTGGGGCTGGCACAGCTAGTGAGGTCTGGGGTATGGAATCATAAGATTCCTTTTGGCACTGTAGAATAAAGTTGAACTTGGAATTTAGTTGACATTTATTTGCCTATGATTAACCACATATTTTATGGCAGGCAATGTTTCATATGGTCACTTATAAAAACAGAACTAAAAATGTGTGTAATTGACCTCACAGTGTAATTGTGTGATTTTCGTATTCTGTGGATTGTATTCTTCTCAGGGACTAAGTCATTCTGTGGTTGTCACAGCACACTTGCCTCTCTGCCCAGAGCTGCATCTCCTGACCCAAGTCTGTGGGCCTGCCCTGAAGTTGTTTTTCCACGAAGAGTGGATGACTTTTGTATATCCAACGAGATCCTCTCATCGGTTTTCATTTTGCCTCGACAAGTACTTCTGAGTTAGTGATCTACAGTTACAGTACAGAATGGGAACACCTGATCTCGATATGGATTGGATTTGACTTCTACTCTTGACTTCATTCACTGCATGCTCTCAACAACTGATACATGAGGTGAATAGCTAAAGTCACATCCTTGGGCTTTGATAAAGTCTGACCTGTGCCTGTGAGTGTGACCTGGGTGGGTGGCTCAAGATAAGAACATAGTGGCATTGTTTTGGTATGATCTCCGGCAATCCTGGAGATGGATTTAGAAACTAGGACGGCCTTGGCTCTAGGTTTCCTTAAATTCTCTTCCACCCAATATGGTGCTACACCAGAAAGGAAGGTGGAAAACTTGAAATTAATCAGCTGATTACTTTAAAAAATAATTTATGATTGTAGTTTTTACTTATCTAGATACCTTATCTGGGAATTTGGGGGAAAAGTAAATCTTTTTATACAGTAGGCAAACTGTTTAAAGTCAAACTGAGTGGAAAGAAGCAGTTGGATATTCATATAATAAGATTATATTAGAATAGTGACAAAGTGCTTATTTCACAATTTTGTTCTCCTTAATTCCTTTATATGGTTTCCCCACTTCTTTTACTACAACAAGTAAGGTTTCTTAACTGTGCCCCACCATTCATATTAAAAAAAAAGAGACTCCAAACCCAATTCAGCTCTGTGGGAATTGGGAAGAAGAACGAAACCAAAAACAGCTTATCCTGCCATCCTATACATGGTCAGGAAAATTCTGAGTTAGCGTTGGTGGGAACTCACACAAAACCACAAGATCTATTTTCCCTTTGTTTTAATAGAAAACTGGCATTAATCTGTGAGTGGAAAGGAATAGATCAAGCTGCTGAGCTATAAAGAAATCTAAGGAATAACTCTAGATTACTGAATTTTCCATTTCAGAAGGACTTGCTGCTTGTCTGACTAGGTATGTCTGAGATGGGCAAGAGAACAGTTCCTCTCCTGAACTCGCTGGCAGCACACCATACATTCTCTTCCCATGGAAGCTGCATTATTAAGAGATCCAAGTGAGTCCTGAGGGTGTTAGCTGAGATCGACTCTGGCAGGCAGCCCTAGAAAACTTAGCTGGAAAGCTCTCATTTAGAAGGGACCTTGAAGTGTTTGTGACATGGCTGGAATATGTCAAGCTCTACCACAGACATAGAGGCCTGAGGGGAGGGACTATTTAAAGCTTTATGGTCACACTCAGATGCCTTTCTAGAAGAGGTGATTCACTTCTCCTGACAGGTGTGAAGGGGTACTTGCCGCTCTCAGAACAGCACAAACATCCCATTTTAAACCAGAGAGCCATTTATGGCCTCTTCGATTTAGTTTTGTGATGCGTTTTTTTCTAATATACTTAAATCTCTGCATTCCAGTAGCAAAAAGAGTTCA
This sequence comes from Potos flavus, assembly GCA_028534135.1. Classification (NCBI taxonomy): domain Eukaryota; kingdom Metazoa; phylum Chordata; class Mammalia; order Carnivora; family Procyonidae; genus Potos; species Potos flavus. The sequence goes on from CM052899.1 coordinate 102,618,942, forward strand.
AGGTGCATGCGAAGAGAAGCGTGAGCCTAACAGGTCAATGACATCAGCTCCAAGGTACAAAATCAGCTGCTGTTAGAGGGCACACATCTCTAAACCTGACTCTACCCCGCAATCAACGACACGGGCCACCGTAAGCCTTTTCAGCTAAAGCGAATTATTTCTTCAATTCTCCAAAAGGATTTTTCAACGACCCCGAGAAGTTTGATGTTCTCCATAGGATGCTAAAACTGTTTTGGGAAAATAAATGCAAATAGAAAAAAAAAAAAATGAAGAAGATTTGTCCCGTTGGAGAAATACTCTCAGAGCTATGGCAATAGCTGAGAGATTTCCTTAGTGAAGTTATGAGCGGTTTTCATAAGTATGTTTGGGAGTCCGTTCACTTTGAGCCCCTCTCTTTAGTCTTGACAGTTGTCTGCAGGCATAAGTCTGTTAAAAATTGTGGTACCTTAGGGTCTGATTTTTCATTGCTTCTAGAACCAGCCATGTAAATAAACCACCCTCTCCCCCATTCCCAACCCCCAAGAAGCTGCATTTCCCAACTCTGAATTCAAAATGTTTAGATTCCAGCTGAACTGGCTGCTGAGATGATCCTTTACCCAGATGATATTGCTACCTAGTTAGTCTCATCCATGGGTGATTTTATTCCTTAAGGAGACACTTGGCAGTGTCCAGAAATATTTTTGGTCATCAGAACAAGGTGGGGGGCTACTGACCTCTAGCACTTAGAGGCCAGCCAGAGATGATGCTAACTATATGGAAATGCACAGGACAGCCCCCACCACAAAGAATTATCTGGCTCAAAATGTCAGTAGTGCTGAGGTTGAGAAACTCTGTGCTAGTCTGTATGATGACAGACCATCTGGTCAATTCCTGTGCCAGATGACCCATTCACATGGAAACCAGCCGCGCAGACCCGTTCACTGTGGAAACTCAGCCAATGAGGGAAGTGATGCTTGAAGAATCAGCTATCCTGTGAAGACTCTCCCTGAGCCTTGCCTCATGGTCTAAAATGTTTCAACCTGGGGAGACTGTGTTCAAGAGGAGCTGTACTCTCTCTGCCACAAATGATGGATAAATACATGAGTGGCTATCTAGTATGCCTCCCTCTACTTCAAGAATAATTTACTAATACTTTCTATTTTTATATCAGCTACAAATTACTGCTTAGTTAATTTGTGTCAGGTACATACTAAGTGCTTTGCAGAGGCTAATTTATTTCAGTCTTCCAGAATACATTGATACCGTCATTATGAGCTTCATTTGTACAGATGAGGAAATTGAGACTAAGAAACAGGTCACAATCTTTGTAAATATTGACCTTGTCAGGAAAAGAGTTGCTGTGCAAGTATTCTAGAACATAAGCTCCAAGAAAGCTTATAATTGTTTTGTCTGGTTTTCTTCAGTGCATGAAGTACACAGTAGATACCAGATTTACATTGTTGAATCAATGAGTGATACTACCAGAGTCCAAGATTTCCATGGTTTTTTCCATGGTGATATTATCTGTTAAAGCTTTGTTGCTTCAAAACACAAGAATTCCTTTCAGAATTAAGTGAAAACAAGAATTCTATAGCAGCTAATGGAATACGAAGAAATATTGAACTATAAAGCCACAGGAAGAATTCATTGTAGTTCTGGGAGCTTCTCAGACTTCCATTCTAGTGCCGGGCCCACCCCCCAGCTCTGCCTGTGCCTCAGTAGAACAGTCAGAAGAGATTCCACCAGGCTCTGTCCAGTCAATAAGTTGTCTCCCCTGGGTCAGGTGATATTTGGTCCAATAAATTGTAGCCAGGGGTGGAGCGGGGTCATGCTATGCACACATGACTAACTTAAGCACTCACTGTCTGAGGGAGAGCAACTTTCAGAGAAGTGTGAGGCCTCCTGAGATGTCTGGAATGCTGACATTGCTGCCTCGAGAATGTGCCTAGGACCCAACGCGGCTTGATGTTGGTACCTCCTGACTTAGCATACTCACAACATAGCAGCTGTCATTAGCTCTGGCAATTGTTTGTGCATTTGGAACTTGGTTTAGGGAGAGTACTGTCCAAAGAAAGCCCATTATTAAAGTGATTAGTTGTTTATACTTGATAATCAGTAAACACTTGTCATTGACAGATGACAGTTGGTTTCAGCTGATGTGCTGGCTTTCTGAATCAGATGGGCAAATTCGTGGCCTTAGGCGTCGCTTTCAATTTTAATGTATGGAATAGAACATGTACGGAGCGAATTCTTATTTTCCATGAGCAAAAGCCCATATTTTAAGTACTTCGCGAATGAGATTCCTTGGTCGCTGGTGAAGTGTGTTGCTGTAGTTCATGTGCATTTAATGTTGTCACTCAGGCTTTCACAGTAGACTTAGAAGGAAAATGATTGTGTGATTCAAATTAGATTGAGAAGCAGTGGTCACCTGCAGAAGAAAGGACCAGAGCCTGAGGAGTATTATAGAGTAAGGAACCACGTTTTCTTCTCCCTCATTCAGACTGGATTCTAAATCATCATCCTAATCCATCAGGTAAGAAAGGGATTTCAGTGCACTTTTTGCTTTAACCAATGGTGTAATTCCAGCACCATTATGACACAGTCATCTGTAATGTGTAGATGCTGGCTAGGAATACAGAGCTGGGGGGCGCCTGGGTGGCTCAGTGGGTTAAAGCCTCTGCTTTCGGCTCAGGTCATGATCTCAGGGTCCTGGGATTGAGCCCCGCATCGGGCTTCCTGCTCAGCAGGGAGCCTGCTTCCCCCTCTCTCTCTGCCTGCCTCTCTGCCTACTTGTGATCTCTCTCTGTCTGTTAAATAAATAAAAAAAATATTAAAAAAAAAAAAAAGGAATACAGAGCTGGTGATTTCAATCTGCGCTCACTAGATTGTAAAGCTCCATTGAGAGAGAGGACCAGGTTGCTAGCTTAGTAGAAAAAGCCCTAGAAGACTGGACTCAGTAAGACAAGATTCGAGCCTGTAGGGAGAATTTGTCAGCCTCTGCTAATAACGAGGCAAACACCTTTCCTAATAATGAGGTGGGTTACTTTTCACAGCAGTGAGGAGAGTAGATTCTACCATGAGTCCAAACATGTTCCTTCTCCTGACTTTTCTCTTCTCTTCCCCTATGCTTCCTGCTCTAGCTCATTACAAAATGTTAAGAGCCAAATGACAACCCTTGAAGTGAGGGACCATCGATCACCATAGCAGCTAAAGTTCGTCATGGAAACTTGCTTTGTGCGGCTTTATTCCAAAACACGTAGCCTTTATTATTATTTTATTCCCCATATCGTGATTTTTAAGTCTCTAGATGCTTTGTCCTTTGATTGTTTCTCTGACAACATTTCTACACTCTGTCCCTCACTCACCCCACTTCATGGGTGTTCATCAAACATCTCAAGCATTTTCCCATGTCTGGACCTTTGGACTTAACTGGACCTGGAAAGCTCTTCCCCTATGTATCAGTGGAGGATTTGGTTCTTCATTCTATTTAATTTTTGATCATCTTTCTTCCCCTGATCACAATATATAAAACTGCAGCTCTGTCATTTTTATATCCTCTTTCTGGTTTGGTTTGTTTATAGCTCTTACATCCACTTGGCATAAAGTTGTAATATATGTACTTTTTAATTCTCTCCCCTTAGGAGAATGTAAAGGTCTATAAGGGCAAGAGATTCGTTAATTTGCTCCCCTACTGTATACTAAATCCTTGAGTAGTGCCTGGCACACAGTAGCTTCTCAATAAATACATATTGAATAAGTAAATAAATAGGTAAAATAAAATTATAGACATATTTTCCATTTGCATCAGGAAATGCATTACATTGGCATTACCTAAGTAGCATATTTTATTCACGGATGTAGGATATTAGACTAGCAGTGAATTCTATGAGTAGAATAATTTAAATTTGACTTCCATCAGGGATCTATTTAATAAATCTGCCAATATTATTTTTTGTCATTTGTCATTTTGTCTTTATGGCAAGGATTCTGGACTCACTATATCAACTTGTCCTATGAATGTGTCCCAATTTCTATTTTGTTTTCAGGTCACCAATTATGAAAACATAGGAGGAGGAGGAGGAAAAAGTACATTCTATTCTCACATGCAAAATTTTAGCTCCCTTAAAATCAGGGATAAATACTTTTTACTTTTCAATCTAGGGAGTCCTTAAAACAAAAGGTAGAAAGCACAAAGTGATTCTAGATCAGCAGATCAGGGAAAAATATACCTTAAGCATTTGATTTTAAAACAAGTGATGAGCATGGAAAATTAGCTATGGAACAAGAGTTAGGCAGAAGTGTAAGAGAGACATGGCTTGTCTTTAAGATTGTCCCTGTATTTAGGTTTCTTTCATGCATCAAATGTCCTATTTCTTTTGGATTGTTTCTCAACGTGTATGGTTTCTATATCATTCTCATCCCCACTTTTCTTGACACTTCTTTGCTGGAAGCTTTTTCTTTTGGAATATGGAGAATTTATGATGATAAATGACTACTAGTAATAATGCATTAATCACTATCAAATAATTCAGATTATTATTAAATAATAGTTCATATAATTCAAATGATTAACAATTATTCTGACAAATCAACTTTTGCTACTGGACCAATAATAATAGGAGAGACCTCAAGGTCTACAATCCAGTTAACATAAATGTGTTCTTCCAGTCTTCTGATGGTGGTGTGTATATTTGGCATTACTGGTACTCAGAATTATTTATTGAATACTTCATGATGACTTTTGTAGTACTAAAAATATTCAGATCTTATTAAGGATGTAATTATAAACTTACATGTAATTTATAAACTTATAAAATTATAAACTTACATGTAATTATAAACTTACAGAAGGAGAATTTGGCCAGGTCATAGGTAGTAGGAAGAGTTAGGGCTTAATGACATAAGGGGAAGATAGCATATGACTGACCAAATAATGCCTTCAATTTTCCCAAATGGAAAATTATTGTTCACCATCTTGCCAGGCATAATTTTTCCAGAAAGCAATCCATTTTATTATCAACTAGCATAGGATCAAGTTTAGAAGTTTAGCGAAGAGGATAGTTTTTCGTTCGGATATATCAGTATTTAGAAAAAACAAACAATGGCAATGATAATTCCTATAGCTCTTTTAGCTTTGCATCGATATTCATCTCTGTACTATCTTAGGTTATAGAGATCTTAGTAGAAGCCAACTGTATCCACTGCTGATGTCCAAAAAGAGCTAATGAATAGGAAGGGCAGCTACCAGGAGCCAATTTTGCATGAGGGACTGAGACGATACATAGGGCACAATTGCTCGATTGATGAAGTAGCTTATGATTGTCACTGATGTTTGTCTCTCTATTCGGTCATCCTATTGCTCTCTCAGAGTCTAACAAGACGTAGTTCTGATCTGCTCCTAGTTGCAGATCTGCTCTTGACTCAGAATAAAGAGTTAGATGCTGACTTTATTTCTGGATCTTTTTTTCCCCTTCAAGATGAAGAAAATGCCTTGCTGGGATACATTTTCAGCTATTTCTTCTGAAGAAAGTAAAACTAGGTAGCATAATGATCAAAACAAGGGTAGGCAGTCTAAAATGTAAAGCCGCAGATGAATTTGTTATAGATTGTTAGAATGACAAAATCGTTTTATAAATAATGTAGTTACTCAACATGGTCTAAGTGTGTTTTTATGTCATTTTAGCAGTAGAAAGCAAGTATGGATTTCACTTACACTAGTCTAACATTCCTTTGTCTTTTCTTTCTCTCCTGACCCCCACTTTCTTCTATCAATTTCCTTCAGGCTTTTCATTTATCTGCTAGTGATACCCTTCCTGCTTCAAAGTCACGAAAAGTAGGATTTCTCATATCAACTCCAGACAGCATTTTGCAGTTTCTCCTTTCATGAAAGGATAGAGAAGGGGACTTACTTCCTCATATCTAATTTAAGATGTTGATTTTGCAAAGAAACTCTACAGCAGTGATTTCTATTTCTTACGCTGAGTTTCAGAGGTTGGTTGCATATCTATTTCTGTTAGTTTGTAAAGGGAGGTAAGTCTCTGAACAGATTGGGAATTAGAGATTCTATAGGCTTTAAAAAAGAAAAAACTCTCTCATTTTTGCTAGAGGAGTTAGTGGCTGACTTTAAAACTTAAAATGAGCTTCATATTTCTGTTCCTTCGGGGCTTATTCTGCATCTTCTAATGACCAATATGTGCAGTCTTAAAGTGAGTTCCATGTTTTTCTCAGTTTTAGTATTTCTTCCTCACACAGCTGTCAGTGGTACTGCGTGTGGGCTCCTCTGTGGGCAGAAGCTCTCTCTGGTTCGCACTGTCTGTGCCCTCGAATGCAGATGGAGCAGGCTCTTTCTTTATCTCTCTCCTCCCACTCTGCCCTCTAATAAAAATTTATTCTCAGTTTCTACAGCATCGTGGGGAGGCTGATTAGCCTCCAGGTCCCAGTCTCTCTGTTTACAAAAAAAAAAAAATAATAATAAGAATTTGTCTGGAAGTGACGCAAATGGATAATTTAGAGTCCTCAACCATGCAGGACAGGGAGGGCAGTGATGTAGACAAACCTGGAGAGAATAGAAGCTTGAAACCTCATTGCTGAAGAAATATGGAACTGCCTCCAGAAGTTCTTTCCAATAGCACACTTACAATCCTGGGTGAATCCTAATGCTGACTTTGTTTGACAGTTGTGATCAAATGAATTATAAACTTTGGGGCATTACATACCTCTGAAGCCAAGGTTATTTAGATTAAATTAACTTCAAAATGTGCACATACCTCACTTTCCAAGTACTGGAAAACAGAAAGCATGGCAGTTTAGAATTACAAGTATCTAGTGTGAATCACTGTTCTTAAGGAATACCTATTCCTGGAAAATGCCAAAGTCTATTAGAAGAAGCCAGTTTGCTCCCCATCCACATAACTTCTGTATCAATATCAATAGAACATATTTTACTTTGAGCTAGAGAGAAATATGGGGCAATGCATCCTGTAGGAGGACCAGGAAAAGGCAAGTTTCTATTTGGAAGAGTTATGGGAAAGCAACACTTTACAAAAGAAATTAGACTTTGGAAATGGTATATGCTTCTGTAGAGGGGAGAGAGGGTGATTTGTTCTCTACATGGTTAACATTCATTTACGTTTTCAGCTTCCAGAAAGATAAACCAGAACTGTATTAATTTATATATTTGTTGGCATCAGTCTAAGTCCTCTAGTAAGTGGCTACTGTGAAATTTAATAAAAAGAAGGCTCATTTAAGATGGAGTTGAGAGGCTAGCAGGGAGAACTCTCACACCCTACCACTCATTGTCAACTACAGACCCTAACAGGAAGAGACTACCCCAGCAGGAAGAAGAAAGTCGTCCCCCCCCACCCGCCCCCCAGCAACGGCCCAGCCAGTGAGAGACTGTCACAACTCAGCCAATGAAAAGTCACTATACTTTGAACTTCCAGCTTACTCCAATGGACCTTTTGTTTGTAACAGACCCTTCAAGCTTCCCCCTTTCCTCTATAAAATAGCTATCCTCTCCTTTGTTCTCTGGGGTGCCCATGGTTTTGCCCTAGCTTACTTGGCAATTTTGCATTGCCATTCTCTGCTATTCCCAAAAAAAAAACCATTTTTGCTGATAAAATAACTGACAGTTTTCTTTTTAAGGTTAATATCCTGACAGAATTAGAGGTGCAACTGATTTACTGGGGTTGGGGTTGGGGGGCGCTATCAAAGTTAAAGAGGTAGGGAGAGACTGTAGAACGTACTGCATGCCCACTCAGGTGGAAAGAGAGGGGAAGAAAGAATGAGTAAGTTGGAAGAGTCAAAGAGTGCACTGCCACTCCCAGAAAGTCTCAATGAGGCTGATGCGCTGCCCAAAGCAAAAACTGTCCAGTAGAGAAGTCCCACCTGGGACAGAAATTGCTGGTGTCCAGATCCCTCCGTGCCAGGCTCAGCTATTGGCTGGGAGCAGCCTGAAGGGGCGTGGCCTACGGGTGCGGAAGTAGCACCCTCACAAGACAGATCTGTTGGTGTCAGTTAGCCAGCTCTTTGCGGCAGGTTCTCTCTTGAAGGACGACCTGAGCAGTGCTCCTCTGTGCCTGCCACACTGTTACTAAGTTTTCTATGTCATGCGCTTTGGCTAGTTTTAGCCTTTAAGTTCGTCTGTTGAGGTCTGAGAGTTTTAGCAAATATTTCATTAAATCTCATCCATTTATTTTTCTGAAATTGCAATCTGTACCCAAATTACTCTGCTCTTTTGGGCTGTCTGTTTCCATAAGATGTGTGACTTAAGGAAAATGTGTCTGAGAGTCGTGACTGATCTCCGTCCTACAGCTAAGGCTGTGCAGAATATGTGCTATTTCTGATATATTTTTTTGCGAGCATATTTCCTAAATCTTTTCTTCAAAGTGTGTCACACACTGTTTACCAAGTAAGTTCATCCTTTTCTCTAAGATCAAGAGCAGTTTTTAGGAAGTGCACTCCCCCCCCCCCCTTCACCTCCAGCCTATTTGAGAGGACAGAAGGGAGGGGATGTTGGCTCTGGGTGGGAAGAAGATAGATAGATGGCTTTTCTGCCTGAGCCCGGTTCTCCTTCCCAAGATGGCAATAGCAACATTCCAATTCTAATATAGTCCCATCAGGAGAAAGCATCTGAGATCTCTGACTCAGCTCTAAATCTAAGTACACCATAGGGCCAGCATGTCTGAGAGGGATGCTCAGCCCGCAGACACCTGCAGCATTTCATCTGCTTCTAGAATTTAGCGAACTGTAAACCAATTGGCAAGGCAGATATAAATTGCCCTAAAGTGGCTCCTGGGTTTTGCTCACTTCTTCCTCTCCGAGTTCATCAGGACAGAGTATTTTCACTCTGAGAGGGAAGAACTGTGAAGAGGCGCCGGGAAAGCAGCTTTTAGCATTGAAACGACACCTTTCTAGATTAAAAAAAAAAAAAAAAAATGCATATTACGGGTGGTTTGAAGACTAGAGATTTAAAAACTGGCTTTGGGACAGCTGCTTTGAAAATGTCCCCATTCTGATGTAGTTCCTCTAGAATTTCATCTCATGTCCACTAAAGCCAGGCCTTCCATCCTTTATCCCAGAATCAAATCTGTGTGTGCTTACTTGTGTAGACCCTTGGCTAAGGGTTTTCCTCCAAATGACCTGGGGACCACTCCCTTCTGCAGAGGTAGGGATGGCTTTCTAGAGATGAACATTCTTGGGTTAAAATAAATTACTGTGATCGTTAAGATGATTAGTATCCTTACAACTCATGTTAGAGAGAGTACAGCTAATAAAAATGTTTTGGAGACTCAATTCTAAAAAGCAGCTGGTAATTCTGTTTTGGGATGCAGATCAGAAAATTAGTTGCAGCTACCAATAGTTTTTATCCATATCGTTCCGACTGAGCTACCAAGAAGTCTATTAGGCAAGAATTATACTTATCTGTTCTCTTCACTGCTCTAGTGAAACTCTTGTCAAAAAGAATTGTGTCAACTTGGTGCCCAGGGCAAATGTTTACTGTTGTAACAATTCTATAAAAGCAAGTTTTGGGACCTGAGAGCACATGCCCTGAAAAATTGCTGATGGACATCTGCTCAGTACAGGACTGCGAGTGTGGGTCTCTGTGCTACAGTTTACTCAGATACTTGGCTAATAGGCAGAGATTTGATTTAGTGCTATTTCCCTAAGAGGCAGCACTTGAGAGTCCCTGTTCTGCTTATGACCTCAGGCAGACACTTAGCATGCTTCTTGGTTGCCCATCTGGCCTTAAAAATATACTATCTCTATTATATTTAAAAAAAAAAAAAAAAAGGGACGATTCTGCAGTGGAAAAATCTGAGTATTTCTGGAACTCAGAAGATTTAATACTGGATGTATTACCCTTGAGTTAATTGCCCAATAGTTTTGGGTGAACCTAAGTTTTTATTTGAAATTAGATTCCCTAATGGAGTTAATGAAATTATAATGCTGGAGAAAGTGAGTTGATTCTTTATAACAGCACATATAAAACTAGGTCTTCATTTTAGTTCCTTACCAAATCTTTAAATTGAGGCCATATTTTACTCTATTTAGTTTGCTATTCTTCTTTTGGCACTTTGGTGAAATAGTACATATTTAAAGATTGGTATTTTGGAACTCTGCAAACCACATAAGTGTTTTTGCTAGAAGAAGTTATTTCTGTTAGTTGCCTTCTTTACTTACAAGTTGACTGTAAAATATCATGAAGTTTATGCCCTATATAAATTGCTTTAATTATGTTGAGTTTATGTAACTTCTTCTTGTTTGTATAGGCTAAATGGGTGCATGAATTTTTTTCTCAAGAACTCAAGAAGCCTGTTCAATGCTACAGAAATAAATACAACTACAGTTAAATGAAAGTATTTAGTCTTACTGGCTTTACTTAAGTCTTGATCACCAAGATCATTGTCTTTGCATGTGATAATTCATTTTGGTAATTAAGTGGGAAAAACAGACCGGTATTCTCATCAGCACAGTCCCAGATGGCAAGTATAATTCTTAGACTTCCAGTTTACCAACATAAGAATTCTTCCTACCCTCTCCTCTGTCCTACAGAAACAAACATAGCCCAGATGCTGTGATAAATGTGTGGGATTCATCCTATATTCTTGCAGGAACATTTGTCATGGCCAACTCTAATTTAAGACCAAGAAATGCTTTCAGCTGCTTTTATCCAGTTGCTAAATCAAATAACAGTATCAGAAAGAAATTCGAGGAATTTTGAAATGACTGAGGAGCTAATATATAATGAAAAGCTCAGTATCAAATAAAAATGCCAGCATAATACCTATAACACTCATTTTTGTTTGCTTGGTATTCTGCAGTCGCATTGGACTTTGTCAAATAAAATATAGCAAAACCTCAAACAAGTTTAAAAATCTAATCATTGGCCACTTTAATTATATGATTGTTGTCTGGTCAGCTGATAAGACAGTTGCATGTACTATTTGAGCTCCTTCTGGACATCCTCATGGTATGAATATCTCTTTGTCCTTTTTGTTTTAATATACTTTCATTTTACTGGTCTTAATCATTCACAGTACATTGAATCTGACTCGAACTGAAGAAATGTCACACTTGCGTTCCTTATTTATAAACATTTCAGGGTTGGTGATAGTGTTGCCATGGTGAAAATCCAGATCTCCTAAAACTCCTGTGTTACTGTATAGTATGTAACTCTTGGCTTGTCGGGGACTTGAGTTATTTTATTTTGGTAAATATTTGTAGACCATTCAGAAAGTGTCTTGTTGATGGTATGAGGGACGTTTTATTCATGAGTAGATAACAAGATGAGAAAAGTGTTGGGGAGAAGAGGGCAAAACAGAAAATACTTAGGGTAATCCCACTCTGCCCAATGCTTGCTGTCCGTTTGCATGTATTAACTGGATTATTTATAGGCTTGTTGTATGCAAAATTTGGGGTTGAACAGGTGAAAAACATTATATGACCAGTTCTCTAGGAAAGTATTTATGCGTTATAGATATATGATGAGTTTCTTGAGTGAATACTATAACCAATGGTACATAATTGTCATTAGTGAGAATTGAAATTATATATTTTCTAGGCTGTAACAAAGTACCACAAACTGGGGGGCTTAAAACAGACCTCGATATACACTATCATACTTCTGAAGCCTGGGAATCCGAAATCAAGACGTTGCCAGGGCCATCCTCCCTCTGAAACCTCGAGGGCGATCCTTCTGTGGCCCTTCCTATCTTTGGTGATTTGTCAGCTGTCCTTGGCGGTCCCTGGGTTGTGGCTGTGGCACTTCAGGGACATTCTTGTCTCATGTCTCTGTGTCTTCACACAGTGTCTCTCCTCTTCTCTAAGGACACAGTTCATATTGGATTAAGGGCCCACCCTACTTCAGTATGACTTCACCTTGTCTTGATTACTCCAAAGACCCTTTTCAAATAAGGTCACATTCATAGGTACTGGGGGTTAGGACTTCATATCTTTTGGGGGGGTATCTTCAATCAAAAATCTATGTGTTTTGATTTCTCCAATCTAGAGTATCTAGAGCAAATGGAAATTTACTGTGAAGATATTGGGAAGTGACATAATAAATGCGAGACTGGAGGACTGGGCTAGGAAAATGGATGGGATCAGGGGTCCTCTGGGGGAGGAGCAGGCAGAAGTGCAGCCAAGGTCATGCCGCATGAACAGTCTGACCTCTAGTCTGCCTCCACCCCATGATTAGTTTGACTTCAACCATTGAATCAGCATCTCAGGAATGGATGTCTGATTGAATTTAGGAAACTTACCGTGCCAAGAGTGAACTAAAGAAGAATCTGCCACCCTCGGCTTATGAAGTGGGAGGCTGCAGTGGGAGAAAGTTGGAATTACTTTCTTGTTAAAACTGTAGTCAGTTGGGAATTTTCTCAAAAGAATGACAGCAGTGCCAATAGGAAGAGGAAAGATCCAGACAGTGGATCACCAAATATGACAAATGTTTGCTGCAGGAAGGTAAAGCCTATGGCACCAAACTAAAACGATCAACTTCTCAGGGATTAAAACAAATCTCAAGTTCATAAAAAAGCAAGATTGGGCTTTGTCTTCTAAGTTACCCATCGGCTATCAGTACTAGAAGGAATGCCAGTAACAAACACAAATAATCTTAAAACAAGGAATTAGAAGATGCAAGTTTTGAGAGGAAAAAAACTGTAACGCGGATCCTCTTATGTAAGGACAGCGGAAGGAAGGGGTGGCATCTGACTCCCTAGGGGCTTGGTTTTTTATAGCAGGTGAAGTTACTGTGTTTATACAAACCATGGGAAAACTAAGTAAGAGTAGAGAATCTTCTGGGTCAAGGCGATCAAATGCCACACCAAGTTGGGTAAAGGGCATCTTCTTTTATTCCCATGAAATTTGGGCTGAGAACCAAGCGGGTCACCTGTGGGCGGCAGGCTGTCATCTTAGGAGGAGCAGTGTCTTCGCAAAGCTGCTAGCGGCAGACACAGCAGAAGCACATGTGATGTATTATCGGGTTCCTCCAAGTAACTACAGAGATGCCTTCGGAAGGATGAGAGCTATCATGGAGATGGCATTGCTGGCTAAAGAAGAAGACTACAGATATTTTAAAGGTAAAAGTTCAGTGTATTTCTAACAAAGGATGCTGAGCACACTGCCCAATCTAATGCTTCCCTTCTCTGTGGAGAACAAAGATGTAAAAAATGTACCAAATGATTAGTGCCTACTTTTCTGGTAACCCTGATAAGGCCATGCCCTCTCCTTGGGGGACATCAAACTATGGTGGTCAGTGCCTGCCAGGTAACTAGCATCATTTCAAGAAAAGCTTTTTCCCAGGTGTCTATTATATTTCTTCATAAAACCTCTAATGGCCCTTGGTCTTAAGAAAACCTTAGTGTCTGATTCCAAGGTGAATAGAATGGGTCAGAAGGCTGTCTGGAATCTCCTCTGGGGACCATCGCATCCAATATATAAGACTCTGTCTTAAGGGCTGGTGTCAGGCGTGCTTTACTCCACCCAGCCTCACCGTCTAGGAAGGAAAATAGATCTGAGCAAATGATACTGTTACACTAGCTGGGTCACCGGTGAGCCGTATTCAATTCATCAACTCCCTCCATTTGTTTCCTTTTGTGTATCCACTATATTTCAAAGCTGAGAAAGTTATAACCCAGCCACAGACCTGATAAATATTTCCTTTGGTGCCAGGTTTTCTAAAATTTGTTTTTCTGCAATCTGAACCTTTAAAGTATGGTTGTCAGATTATAGGATTATTAATAATGAGGGTTGAACATATTTAAAGAGGAAATGATCATATTCAACATAATCTAAGATTTTTTTTTGTGAAGAAGAGAGCTAACAAAAGAACTAACTGATGAATAATTTAATGCTGTTGCCTTGATGGTAGATGTAAGTGAAATTCTTCCTGAATTTGTAATTTGGTATTTTTGGATTTTGATGAAAAGTGAGTTTAATGAGGGTCGTTTTATTTAACTAAATATTCTTTTTTTTTTTTTTTTTTTAGATTTCATTTATTTATTTGACAGAGCGAGATCACAAGTAAGCAGAGAAGCAGGCAGAGAGAGAGGAGGAAGCAGGCTCCCTGCTGAGCAGAGAGCCCGGTGCGGGGCTTGATCTCAGGACCCTGAGATCATGACCTGAGCTGAAGGCAGAAGCTTTAACCCACTGAGCCACCCAGGTGCCCCTTAACTAAATATTCTTGAGAAGTGACTTAAAGAGGATCTAAATTCTACAACCAGGTAGTTGATGAATAAAGCTTTGGTTGCTCACGTGGCAACACTGGCATTTAAGTTACTTAAAATTAAGCTATGTTATTATATATGCTTAGTTTACATGAAGTTCAAAAGGATTTTATATTGATTATAGACACCTGAGTAATTGGAATCTCGTATTAGATTGGCTTGGAAGTTGAACTCATGCTCGGAGGAATGTCATTATTTTATGAATTGGGTAACCCAGAAGGTGACCTGGTAATATTTATTCATTAAAAAAAAAAACATCAAATAAGCACCTGAAATGTGAATCGAGTTCTTGAAATGCGAATTAAGCAGCAGGGTAAATAGACTAAAATATTTCGGTTAAGAATTACGTTATCAGATAAAATTTTTATTAGAGAAAAACCGAGTTAAAGTAGACTCTTGATGTGACTCAATGTACCAGTCAGAGATCAATAAGAAATAGAAACCATTCTAGATATTTCAGTCAAAAAAGAATCTAATACAGGGAATTAAGACCTTATAGGATCCTTCAGAAAGCTAAGAGAAGTTGTTCAGGTTAACATGACTGTAGCTCAAATCCAGTGGTCAGGAGGCAGCTTGTGCCCATTACCACCACTGATGCCACTATCTCAAGCTCCTGGAGCTGGTGACCAGAGCCTCGGATGAGGATCCCGCTGGCCACAGAGACCAATGTGGGTCTACCTTACTGGCCAGTCTCCACAGCAGCAGGAGGTGCTCTCTGTCTCACCTCCATCTTCCAGATCTCTTAAGAGACTAGCTCATTGGTGGAATGTATATCACACATAGCACCTTCCTGTTGGGGTGACTGACAAATGCATAGTTTGTCTCCCAGGCCCTTTAATACAGGAGGCTTCATAGAAGGGGATGAAAATAGATGCTAAGCTCACATCTAGCACACTTAGTCTGTTTTGTGTGCGTGTGTGGGTTTTAAAGATTTTATTTATTAGTGAGAAAGAGAGAGAGAGAGAGAGAGAGGGAGGGTGCACAAGCCTGGGGCAGAGGCAGAGGAAGACGGAGAAGCAGACTCCCTGCTGAGCAAGGAGCCTGATGTGGGACTTGATCCCAGGACCCTGAGATCATGGCCTGAGTCGAAGGCGGGTGCTCAACCAACTGAGCCACCCAGGCACCTTCGTAATTCGATTTTATATCTGATATCTTTTGTATCTTGGTCTTTAGGTACAACTTGGTAGCAACTTCCAAGTTAACATTCTGGGGTGTGTGCTGAAGGCCGATGCTTAACCGATTGAGCCACCCAGGCACCCTGATTTTGAAGACGCATGATTGCCTCCTGTAAGTTTTTTAGGAAAGTAAACAAAAACATCAGGAAAATTTCCTCAAACTATTCTACATTCACAAGTGTCTAACGCCTAACTTTGTCAGAATATGACACAGGCCTCCATGGATTAAAGGGCTTTAGACATATAATCCAAAATTTATTTTTAAATAAAATTTTATCTTCCGTATTTAGTAGAAGGAGAAATATCACCATCTTGATCATAGTGTTCCTGATGACACTGAATCCATCTTTACCTAATTGCTTGTTGTATTTCAAGATAACAGATCAAAGATGCTGATGCTGATGATAATTCAATGTTTATTGACCATTTACTAAGTTTTAGGTGTTTCATAAACATAGCTTATTTAATTTTCACAACTACCCAGTGAAATGGGATACTATTCACTCCATTTTACATGAGGAAACTGAGAATTACATTTAATTACCTAGTCCAATGTCATATAACCCACCAAATCTTATTCTCTTGTCTTCTCCATCTTGGCAAATACTGTCATCTACCAAATTTCTCAAGTCAGAACATTCAGGTATCACCCATATTCCTTTTTCTTACCCTGACATCAACCCCATCAGCAAGTGTTGTTGCCTCTACCACCAAAATATGTCTAAAATCTGCCTTCTCTATCACTTCAATTATCACTCTAGTCTAAGCCACCACCATCTTGTGAATACCTCACAACATCCCTGACTGATCACCTTGCCACTATTCTTGACTCTCTGCCATCCATTTTCTGTTCTATAGTGAGAATGAATTGTTCCGCTTAAAACATTTGAGTGGCTTCTCACTACACTTAGAATAAAATTCAAACTTATTACATGATGTTTCTCCTGCTTACCACTACAAACTCATCTCATGTCTCTCACCCTTATCCACTGCGTCCCAGCCACGCTGACTGTATTAGTTTACCACGGCTGCCATA
Source organism: Potos flavus (assembly GCA_028534135.1). Lineage (NCBI taxonomy): Eukaryota > Metazoa > Chordata > Mammalia > Carnivora > Procyonidae > Potos > Potos flavus. The sequence continues at coordinate 102,635,360 of CM052899.1, forward strand.
ACAAAGTATCCAGATTGGATGGCTTAAATGATAGAAATTTATTTTCTCACAGCTCTAGAGGCTAGAATTTGGAGATTAAGCTGCCCAGCAGGGTTGATTTCTTCTGAGTGCCTTGAGGAAAAGATGTCTTCCACATCTCTCTCCTTGGCTTATAGACGGCCATCATCTTCCCCTGTCTTCACATCATCTTCCATCTGTACATGATCTTCTGTAAGGATACTAGTCCTATTGGTTTAGGACCTCATTTTAACTTAAGTACTTCTATGAAGACCCTGTCTTCAAATTTGGTCACATTATGAGGCACTGGGGATTAAGATGTCAATATGAATTTTTTGGGGGACACAATTCAGAACATAAAAGTGATACTTCCATTTTCAGAAAATGTGTCATTCATTCTGATCTTGGGGCCTTTGCACTAGATATGTTCTCTGTCTTGAGTGCTATTCTTGCTTCTCACCTTAAGTGTACTTACCATGATAAAATAAAATAAAATAAAATAAAATAAAGTAAAATAAAAACATCATAGTCAAGGTACCATAGTAGATAGAAGCCAGGCTGAGGAGAATATATGGTGATCGTGAGGAAGTTTCCTATGTTAATGGCTGGTCATTTGCTGGGATTTCCCAAGTCTGCTTATGTAGAAAATCTGTGAGGTACTGGGCATGACTTGCTATGTCTGATTTATAGAACACCTCATTTTACAACATTGGGACAAACTGTCAATGTTTTGTGAGGGTGCTTAAGGCTCCTTAGCATGACTATAGATGCCTTCACTAAGTAATCAGGCATGAATGCCAAAGCAGCATCAGTTCATACTTCCTGGAATCCCTTGTCCTTCTTTTGCTCCAATGAAGAAAAGAGAAAGTACTAGGGGCAAAATTGTACCACCCTTATAGTTGATATATCCTGTCCCTCCACACCTTGAGAAATGGAAGAGATAATCCATAAGAAATTGTTGGTAAATTTGCTGAAAGCTAATTTCTCTAAGAGTCACTTATTACTATACAGGGCAAAAGGCTATCTGAGAAAAACTATCCCACTAGTTTCCATGGACACAGACATTGCTTCAGCATTTGCTACATTTCAGTGCACAACATTTCCGAATGGTCTTACTCCATTTCTGTGTGGAACCAAGCTTGATGTTGATTTGAAGACATACAAAGAATTATACAGAAAATACAGTGTTTTATTCTGAGACATGTTTACTAATTCATTTGCTTGAAGACAAGTGATCTTCGTTCTGACTGAAACTGACTTTGGTTATTTGCAAAAATCAGAATGTAGTATTTCACCTTATGCTAACCAAGTGCAAATCCTGAATGCCAAATAAGTATTGTGCACACCACCACTCCTGTCACCCCCCGACACCATCCATCTGTAGCAAACATCTTTAATTGGTCTTGACACAGTTTCCCACCGAACTCAGGTTTCAGGCTCCTTCTAAACACATCACTTCAGGCATCCTTCAGCAAGTTTTTCTTTTATCATTAAGTGGGAAATGAGGCCAGCTTACATTTATACAAAATGTAAGTCAGTAGTTTTCAAACTATATAGATTTATTTCAGGATTACTTAGTCTTCAGTACTTGGATGTCTAATATGCTATTCTAAAAGGGATTAAAATAAATAGAGCTTTCTAATGTCATTTGATCATAGAGCCCCCTTACCCCCCTTTTTTTTTGTACAGAGCCCCTTTTTAATGCAATATCCATGAGTTCTTTGTAACACAACTTGGAAAACACTGCTGTAGTACTTTACCACTGATGGGTTTTTCCACTGAGGCTTTTGATCTTTCTGGGAGATCTAGGTAGTCATTCAACACTTTGTAATCATTGTCTTTTAAAATGATATAGATTTGGGTCAGATGCTTTAAGACTGTGCCTAAGAGCCAGTCAAATAATGAGCCAGCCCAGTGTATCACAACAATATTCACATTTCAAAGAGGATTATTTTCTTGCAAACTGTCTTCCTTGATCAAAATGTTCTGAGCACTCATACGTCATTTAAGTAGACTGACCACATAGTCCAGCTTTATGCCTGGGGCAGTCCCAGTTTACACTTGCTTTTCTATTATAATCATTAACACTATTCTGTTTTATCATCAAAAGTGTTCTCTTTGGATAATAAATTAATTAATGATCTCCTCACATTTAATTCTCAATCTATGCTAACATTGGTATTATTACCTCCATTACCAATGATAAAATAGGTCTCGAGAAGACTGAAAACTGGCTTGGTTTTGCAGAGCTAGGACATAGCTGAGCCAATATTCAAACTAGATCAGTCTTACCTCAAAGCTCATGCTCTTGAATGAAGTACTGCACTGCTCATATAAATATCCGATGTCATTTAATAACCACGAGATTATAGAAGACGTATTTATTGTCTACATTTTGAAGATGAAAATATTAAAAAATCTTGTGCTGTAATTTATAAATTCGAGGTATATAGTATTGAGAATCTTACTTTTTGTTGTCTTTTATATGGTAATCCTGCATTTCGAGGTCAGCCCCACACAAAAGGCAGGCCAAAATGGCTGGCAAGAGCAGCTACAGAAAGGGCTGCAAGTAGGGCCTCATACCAGCTCTGGGCCGATCAGCTGGGACCTAGTAGGTCAGGTCACGATGCAGATCTCTTTCTTAAATATTTACCCATTTAGAACAGCAATATGCAGTAAAATTCAGGTAAGTCCAAGTTATTAAAATCAGACTCTTTCACGTTATAGGGAACCAGAAGGACCTCAGATACTTAGAGGTATAGAGCAAATAGTTAGTGTACAAGTAGGATATAATGATGACTCAAGGTACAAGGTCATTCTCATTAGAATACTGAGAACAGTCTCATTTTCTAAAAATTGGAGTCACCACCATTGGCAAAATAATTGAATGTTAGATTTATGAAAATATATTGGAGTCATCCATTCTTTTGAGTATTTAATGATCCATTTAAGCTTAAGCGATACGCACTTCAAAACAAAGCCATTCATTGTGCTATCATAGGGGTTTCTACTTTCAGAAAATTCTGTATAAAGCTGTTTTTATTTTAACAACATTCTTTTAAGTGTTAATCCCATTTTACTGTCTAGTCTAGATCAGGGTTTCTCAACCTTGGCACTATTGACATTTTTGGACTGGTTAATTCTTTGCCTTGTGTATTATGGGACATTTATTAGCATCACTTGTCTCTACACGCTAGATGCCAGAAGCACCTTCTCCATAGTCATGCCAATACAAAATGTTGCCAGATATTGCCAAAAGTCTGGGGCAAAGGGAGGAAAATTGCCCAGTTAGGAACCACTGGAATAAGTGTTTCCTCTATGTCAGCCCTGGGAAATTGACAAGGTAGAAAATAAGGGCATTAATATTAAACATAAAACGCTGATAACATTCAGTACCAGTTGAAATTTCCTTAGAAGTCAGAGTTCTGGTAAGTTTAACTTGGCAAAGTTGGGAGTTACGGCTTGGAAACAAACTCGACTTAAGAAAGAAATGATAGAAAAGATAAGGTATATTAGCTACTGGCTGCTCAGGCTTCCGGAATCAGGCACGAACTCTTCAAAAGATCTCCCATGTAGGTCTTTCCTTTCTGGCAGTGGTTAGGGCTCTCTGAGAAATGCCCCAAATCTCCAAGGAAAGTCCACATCTTTCTATTTCCTCGCCCTTTGCCCTGACCTCTCATCTCTTCTAGCATGAATGCAAAGCTTCGGTTGTGCAGCTCAAAGTTAATGGACAGTATTCTACATGTTAGGGATGGAGTCCAGAGATGAAAAAACACTTTTCCATGGGGCATTTTCAGTTGGGGTCACTCCTAAATTTGGATTAGTCTTCTACCATGCTTGCATTCTCTCTACTTTTCATCTCATCCTCCAGTGCAACAGGTAATGATATGGATTCCTCCAGATCCCCCAATTCCAACCTTCTCTAACCATCTTCCAAATCAGTGAAGGATGGGAGGAGCCATGGTAGAGGAAGCATGAGGAAGACTTCGGTTATTTTAGGGTTTCTTTTTTCCAGGTCTCTTTGTGATGATAAAGTGGTAAGATTTCAAGGGCCAGAGTATCTCAGGAAAGAGGCTATTAAAGGGGCTTTTTGCCATAGTTTTAATCTAAGTTCGCTCATTTCATAAAGGTAGTATTTAGAGGCCCTGGTTTTCAATTTCCATCTATGTTAAAGACCTGAATAATATTCAAGCCTCATCTCCTTCCACTCTTAATTGAGTCTCAGGTAAGAGATAATCCAATTGCTTTATAATTAGAAACGTTGACATTTTACATGTCACTGGATTTCACACTTTTAATAAGAATAAAGCCATTGATGAAACTGTAGGTATCAGTCACATGCCAGTATAGAGGTTTCTACTTTAGAGATAAGACATATATTTGAATTTAGAGATGTAGAAAATTATATAAAAACAGTCAGTTTTTCCATTGCTTTTCTGAACTCTTTGGGTGGGACAACCCACATAAATGGGGGATTTGTAATCATTGTTTGGATAATAATTAATCACTGTGTGTGAAAGGGCATGCCATTTCTTGAAAGCTTGGATGTGAAACTATAGACTAGATTTTCAAGTGCCATAATCAAAGCATCGTCTGTTAGGGATGAATCAAACATCTGTATTATTTTTTAAAACTTGAGCTTATTTGAGAATGTTCATAGTCATGAGAAACCTGTGTCAATGTTTTGCAGAATCACTTTAAATAGATATTCTTATCACTGTTTAGAAGCTAGAAAAAATCATTTGTGTGTTTGCTTTGTGAGGCTTAAGCAGTGAAATTAATGAGTTTAAAATTTTTTTCAGGAGCCATCCTTTTGTAAACTGGTGAGCAGAAGAATTTAATGGTTAATTATTATACACTTATTTTGGTAAGTCAGACATAGTTTTAAACATTAATTTTATTTGTAGGAATCGTACATGGAAAATCATGGAATGATAAAACTGTTCTAAACTAGCAAGTTGTTTCTAAGAAATAGGTTGCTGAAATAGTAAGCCTTTTAATAAAGAATGTAGGTTGTTGAAATGTATATTAATTTGAAATATAGAAAGTTAAAAAAATATTCTCAAGGTTATACGCAAATAGGCACTAACTAAAGGAAGGTTTCTGAAAACATGAGGTGACAATAATAATTAGAGCTTTGAATGCCAGAAATTCAGGAAATGGACCAGCCACTTAAAAGGCAAATATGTATTTTCATGGTCATTCTAAGGACAGAGGAGTCAACTGTTAAGGTTAGTGCTTCAAAAAGGCACAATAACTTTGCTACAGAACATTTCACTTCTCTGCTCTTGTTTTCCTTTAATTTTCAAAATGGGAAACAGCTGCTTCAGTGGCAAAATGCATTGTGAAATGCAAGAATTGTCAAAGAATGCAACTGCTCTATGGCATTGAATATGAATCTTGATATACCTATCTGAAGCAAGTTAATGCCAATAAATTGTGGCAAAAACAAATTGTGACATCCAGAGGTTTGCTTCTGCTTTCATAGTATGCTGTTTTCCCTGAAGACAACAGGCAATCCAAATGCAAGCTTACTTCACTCAGAAAGCACAGTGTCTGCAGATTTTTGGGTTTCATTATAATAACCTGAAAGTGAGATCAGGAAATGTATTAGTGAATAATGGATCATCAATCGAAATTGATTAGCTAGCAAAAAATCACCCCTATACATAAATCTTTCTAAGGAACAATCACCGTTAGCTTGAAAAATACACATGTTTATCATTTCAGGAGAAGACAATGAAATATTTAAAGTATTCTGTTTGCTAGACAAATGTTTCCTTCGAGTCTCTAATAAGCCTGCTTTAAGCTTTCTAAAAAATATAGCTGATATTTTACCTTCTTTAGTAATCTTTCTTGCAACAGAAACCAAATTCCTTTTCAACTTGGAGTCGAGTAGGAAGCTAAGAGAAAAAAAGAGAAAGATACAGAGCTAGGATTTCTCCATTTTAAGGTGGAACAAAGAAACATGATAAAGTCATAGTTGCTTTTTGTAGGAAAATAGCTTCATGGAGGGAACTGGCAAGACATTCCTCCATCTTCAAGGGAAAGAAGCATTGTAAAGCTCACCAATAGCAAAGTCCTTGAGTTCAAATTTTATTTCCATTTTGAGGGAGAATAGCCTAAGTGCTCGGAATTTATATTCTCTCTTACCCCAAATATTGTTCTCCAAAAATATGCCATGGTTGTATAGTCATTCAGAACTTGTAGAAGGATCTTTGTTTGACCAGGAAATTTTCATAAACTCAGAGGCCTCAGTGGTACCCCATGATTCTGCTACTGTCCAATGAATTTAATGGGCCCATATGCTTTAGACTGTTTGGTCTATAGCTCACTGGTTGCCACAGGATGGTCCAGAAATGCAAATCTGTCAATCAGTTCTTAAGGGTAAATGACTTTAAGGATTCCTTATGATTTACTCAAAACATAGGAGAGCTTAAAGGTTTGTTAAAAATTAATTTGTTGTGAGAACTTACCAAGGGTTCTAATTCTGGATTTTAGCAAGAAATCCAGCTGCTGCATGATCCTAGGCCATAGTGAAAATTTCCTACATCACATATGTAGATAGTTGGAATAACACGCTTGTTTTTGAAAAAGAATTTGTGGTCAGGGCATTATCAGTGTTGCCTTGAACTAGTCTTAGTTCTCAATGGCTACTCTCTTTGCTTCATGTTATTTTTAGCTTCTCTTAGCAATTCATTTTCAGTTAACTCTACGTGTGAAGTGATGCTATTTATATGAACAATATTTTGGGGTTACATTTTTTCCTCAGCTAGACTTTAAGGATAGTATACATTGTGGTCCAAATAGACTCATCATATTACTGTTGCTAAAAACAAAAAAACAAAAAACAAAAACATGTAACCATCACTCCTCTAAGATTTATTTGGTCTGTACATGGTAAATTCAGCCATACTTTGGCCTTGGCACCTTTTTCCTTTGAGTTCCTTCTTTGCTTTTTTTCTAAATAGTCCATTTCCTTAAATTACTGCTTATGCAGTAATTTGCACACAAAAGCTAATATAACCTATTTTGATCATATTTGTTAAAATGTTTCCAAGCATAGGATAGAAGGCTCTTACCTTCTTTCTCAGCGAAGTTGTTTTTTTTTTTTTTTTTGCATTTTATAAAAATTAACATAAATACAACCTACCTTATTGCGGAAGGGTATGTTATATAACATATTTTCATTGCGGGCATTCTCATTACCTAGAAAAGTAAACTCTGTTACTATTTCTTCTGTCTTTCACATATTTAATGATTCATTTATTCAGCACTTTTAAAAAACGATATATGCTCTGAGTAGGATATGGGTAAAGGGAAAAATTACAGAGGAGATAGAAAGGGGCATATTGAAAAGGTTTACTTGGCAAGTATGCTGTTAATTTCTCCTCCCCATATAGTTGACTATAGGATGCTGAGGAGTTGCTTCTGCTCAAACACAATCTAGCACCTTTGAATAGCAACCCGACTAGATTATGCTGCCTCCATCTTCTTCATTTTTTCCCCATTTATTGCGATCAGCCAATTGCAAAGTACACTTTTTTTTTTATTAACATAAATGTATTATTTGCTTCAAGGGTATAGGTCTTTGAATCATCAGTCCTACACAATTCACAGCACTCACCATAGCACATACCCTCCCCAATGTCCATAACCCGGCCACCCTATATCTCCCCCCC
>CM052899.1:102643538-102659949 GCA_028534135.1 Potos flavus
CCCCCTCACGACACCCCCCCACCTCTCAAATTCCTTATATCAGAGAGATCATATGATAATTGTCTCTCTCTGATTGACTTATTTCACTTAGCATAATACCCTCTAGTTCCATCCACATTGTTGCAAATGGCAAGATTTCATTTTTTTTTTTGATGGTTGCATGGTATTCCATTGTGTGTGTGTGTGTGTGTGTGTGTATCTTCTTAATCCATTCATCTGTTGATGGACATCTAGGGTCTTTCCATAGTTTGGCTATTGTGGACATTGCTGCTGTAAACATTGGGATGTATGTGCCCCTTCGGATCACTACATTTGTATCTTTAGGGTAAATACCCAGTACTGCGATTGCTGGGTCATAGGGTAGCTCTATTTTCAACTTTTTGAGGAACCTCTCCATACTGTTTTCCACAGTGGCTGTACCAGCTTGCATTCCGACGAGCAGTGTAAGAGGGTTCCCCTTTCTCTGCATCCTAGCCAACATCTGTCGTTTCCTGACTTGTTAATTTTAGCCATTCTGACTGGTGTGAGGTGGTATCTCACTGTGGTTTTGATTTGTATTTCCCCGACGCTGAGTGATGTTGAGCACTTTTTCATGTGTCTGTTGGCCATTTGGATGTCTTCGCAGAGTACACTTTTTAATGAAAACTTGGTCCTACTACTCCCCATTGGCCACTGCTCCTCCTGCCTTTACCACAGCTTTCCATTTTCCATCCCAGCCACGTGGCTTGCTTCTATCGCACTTCTCTGTTCCCACAGTCACTGCTTTGGTTCGGGCTGTGGACGAGTGCTCCTGGGTTAGTCAGAGCTCCCAGCTGGCCTCTGGCCCTCTTGACCCTGCCAACCTTCTGCACACAATCCTCCCCACCACATTAAAGTGAATCACCCTCTCAAGTGTTATTCCAATTTCATTTCCTGTATCAGTAACCCCCACTTATCAAGCATCAGCTCCCATTTACATATCATCATCAGTCTTTATAGCAAACCCTAAGGTAGAAGTCTGGTCTCCATTTTACATATGAGGAAACTGAGGCCTAAAGAGTTTAAGTGGTTTGCCCAAGGTGGTAACTGGTAAGCTATGAAGGGTTGGGTCCATCGGGGTTCAAAGCACATGTTTCTTTTACTGTGTAACAATGCCTCTACATTGCTATTCTAGAATCGCCTCCAAGTTATTTTGGATGTCAAGTGGTTTTGCATATACATAGAAAATCTATATGAGTTTTTGCACTAAGCTGCCTAATCATATTAAATTTACATTAATATTGAAACTAGTTTACCATGTACTTTTTTGTAGCCTGAAACTCTTAGTAAATACCAAAAACTTACCATTTGGATGGTGCACAATGGTGAGTTTATCTAGAAGACAGAAAGAGCACATTCTACTGAGTTTTGTTCAATATTTATCTTAAACTTTGTTTTTTTAATTGTTTGACTACTTCTTGTCTTTGATGTGACTATGAAATTTCACAGTCTGATTAAAAAAAATATTGATTTCCAGCCACAAAGTGTGAAACCATGTCTTTTACTACTTTTGTCTTTTTTCCTTCTGATGCTTGTCCCAAGGTATTATGATTTTAGTTATGTTAGACACTTAATAAAAGCTGCTACTCTGCTTCGATTCGTCTAGTCTGAGCTACTCCATTCTTTTTTCGAATTAGCATTATTCAGTATGTATAGTACAACTCAAACATTTTAAAGTATATAGGTTTATGACTTTTGACAAATATATACAGCCATGTACCCCTCACCCAGTTAGGATAGAGAACATTTCTCTCTACAGAAAATTCCCTTATGACCCCTGACATCAGTCCTCACTCCACCATTACCTCTAGTGACCCTGATCTGATTTCTATTGCTATGGATTGGTTTTATCTAGAATTCCAGATAAATGGAATCTTAAACCATGTACTCCTTCATGTTTGGTATCTTTCACTTAGCATAATATCTGTGAGATTCATTCATGTTGTTGTGTTTAATAGTAGGCATTTCCTTCTATTGTTGAGTAGTAGTCCACTGTATGAATATACCATAGTATAATTATCTCTTCTTCTATTGGACATTTGGATTTTTTCTGGTTTGGCCATTATAAATGAAACTGCTATGAATTTTGTGAGCAAGTCTTTGGATACACATAATGTTTTGTTTTGTTTTTTTAAAAATCCCTAGGAGTGGCTGGCCTAGGCCATAAAATAGGTGCACATTTAACTGTTCCAAAGTCATCACACCCCTTTACACTCCCATAAGCAATGCATGCAGTGCATATCCAGTTGTTCCATAGCCAAATCACTTCATTTTGGCAATATCTAAAAATTCTAGCCATTATATTTGATGTGTATTGATATCTCACTTAGTTTAATTTGCATTTTCCTCATGATTAATGGCATTGAGCATATTTTCATGTGATAATTGACCATTTGCTTTTATAAACTAAGACCTAGGTGTGAGATGTGCTCATTGGTGCTGGGCTGTCATTGCTTCTAGGCCTTTTCAGCAGACAGGGCTAAAGAAATACATATGTTTATACATACAACTATATTTCTCTATCATTTGTAATATATATATTAACAAACATGAGTTGTTACATTTACTTCCAATTTCAGTCTAGAACCACAAGATTCATTCGAACCTTCCTTCTTTCCTTAGTAGTTACTCCTCTCTCTGACAACAGGAAGCCTCTTACTACCCGTAGTGCATTTATTTATTTACTCAATCCTAGAATATACAAATGGTAGTTTAGAAATTGCTAAACTATACCCATATAGAAAATAAACCCACTAACCGGAGTACAGAATACATTTTCATGTACTGATATTTTTTCTTTTGTTTCTATCTTTGGAATACACTCTTTTCTAAATTTATTTCTGCCTCCTTTCAGTGTTGATATGTTATGTATTTGTAATACCTCTAGGTTGGTTTTCTTCTGCTCTTATTGCCTCTTTCCCAGCCTCATCTTAGTTGAATATGTGAAATATTATGTTCAGAGGAGTGCAATTATTTTCGCTTTGTAAGTTTGTTTTTTAATTAATTTGTTCCTTTTATCTAAGTTGTTAAATGTATTGGCAAAAAGTTAATTATATTTCCTTAGTATCTTTTTAATATCTGTAGGATCTGTTGTGATAGCCTCACTTTACTTTCCTGATGTGGTAACTCTTGTTTTCTCTTTTTTCCAGTTCATTTTTGTCATGGTTTTATCAATTTTAGTTATGTTTTCAAATAACAAATTTTTGGTTTTGTTCATTTTTCTATCATCTCTTTCATTTTTTATTGATTTTTAATTTGATTTTTCTAGTTTTTCCTCTTACCTCTTCTTGAATTAAGTTTGCTTTTTATTTTCCAATTTCCTGAAGTGGAAAAGTAGATCACTGATCTTAAGCTTCTCCTCTTTTCTACTATAATATTTATAGCCATAAATTTACCTTGATGTACTATTTTAGTTGCATTCCATGCATTTTGATATGCTGTGTTTTCATTATCATTCAGGTTGAAATATTTTCTTGTGATTTTTTTTTTCTTTTTTTAAGATTTTATTTACTTATTTGACACAGAGAGAGAGAGATCACAAGTAGGCAGAGATACAGGTGGGGGGGGGGGGTGAAGCAGGCTCTCTGCTGAGCAGAGAGCCCGATGCAGGGCTCCATCCCAGGACCCTGAGATCATGACCTGAGCCGAAGGCAGAGGCTTTAACCCACTGAGCCACCCAAGCACCCCTTCTTGTGATTTCTTATTTGACCCATGGGTTATTTTGAAATGTACTTAATTCCTAATGATTTTGAGATATTTCTAATTTCCTAATTAAATTCTAATTTCTTTCTGTCATGGTAAGAGAATATAAGATTTCAAAAGGCTGAAATCTTTCAGAGAACATATTCTGAAGATTTGTTCTTCTTCTTTTTTTTTTTCCCCCGAAGATTTGTTCTCTGAAGATTCTGAAACTTATTGAAACTTTTTAAATATCCGAGCATATGTTCTATTTTGGTAAACCTTCCCTATACACCTTCAACAAACACGTATTCTAATTTTTTCCCATGTCGTGTTCTGTAAATATCAATAGATTCCCTATTTATTCACTCCTTAAAACCTTATTTTTTGTTAATTTAACTGTGGTTATAAGAGTTGCTTTAAAGTCTTTTGTCTGTTAAGATTAACAATGGAACCATTTTAGATGCAATTTTTGTTGATGGCTTTTTCTTTTCTATGGATTATATTTTCCTATATCGTTGTATAGCTCCCTTTTTAAAAAAAATTAATAATGGACATTATAGACAATCAGCTGTATATTCTGGACTCTGTACCATTCCTCTAATAAGTAGTAAGTGTAGGTTCTTATTTTAGCAGGCAATTTGATGACTGGCATGAACTTGTATAGGCCTGGTTTTACGTTTTATCCAGTGTTGACCTATAGCCTATGGTGTTTTCTAAAGCCCTCAGTGGGACTGAGCCTACAAACGCTGCCTTCCATACGAACCTTGTATGGTATTAGGCTTTCTTAAGGCAGGTCTAGAGGAGGTCCTCTAGAGGAGGAGTCATGGTCTTTAGTCATTACATCTCTTGGGTGTCACAGCAGGATGCCAGGTGTTCTAACAAAGTGCTAAGGAGATCTTTCCCCACTGACCGGGGAAGAACTCAAACATCCCCAGTATGGCCGTTCCCTGGCTCTGCTCATCTAGTGTCTGGTTTTGCTTTCAGTGTCCCAGGCGCTGTTATCTTGTATGCCTGAGTGGTCTTGCCCTGTACATGTACAGCTCATCTCTTGGCCACAGACTTGTGGCCTCTGAGGCCACCTCTCTACACAGCTATCACCTCTTCAGTGACCCACCATACACATTCCAGAATCTTTGGCTGCCCTGAACTTTTTCTCCTCCTGTCAAAAGATTGCCTTGCTTTGCACAGACTATAGCCAGAAAATCAGTCTCCTGGGCAATCATTAGAGTTATCTTGTATATTTTGTCACTGGAATTAAGGTCTTAGGCTGCTAACTGCCTACTCCCTGAAATCAACTGCCTCATGTTTTTGCCCAGTGTTAGTGTTCTGCACAGTGGGGGGTTTGTTTGGTACTACTTTTGGTTAGAAGGGGAACTAACTGATTCCTAATTAAGACACCAATGATTAAAAGCATTGGCTTTGGATTAAAAAAGAAATAAGCAGAAGTTTCTAATCTGTATGTCTTTGGGCTTCTTAGTTTCTTATAATCTCAGTTGCCTTATTTATAAGTTGGGACTAATGTCTAACTCAAAGGATTATTATATGAAACTAAAAAGATAACATTAAGTGTATAGTAGATAGTCAGATAATAGCTGTTACTACCTAATGTTCCTTAGGAAAGGTATTTATATAATTTTGTAATTTGATATATTGTTAAAATTTTGATATTTTGCCACATTAGAATGGAGATCTGTAGAACTCAGTTATCTGTAAATCAGCCCTGCATTTAAGAACTTAATTATTTTAGAAAGTATATTTCTGTTTTTGGAAAGCATTTCTAAGAGCTTTTACAGAATTTTCCATGGAAAAGCAGATACCAATGTAATAATATGAAAATAAACTCTTTCAGGGTAAATTTCAACATGAAACACTAGTTAAAATCTATGCAATCTAAAAAAAAAGTCTATGCAATCTTATTGAAAATGGAAGAGATGGAAATTGTAAGGTTTGCTAGTGGTTGTCAGTTTTTAATTATCTGTGCAGGAGTAAGGACTTGGGGAAAGAGCGGTCCAATTGTGACAACATTATTTTCAATTTGGAATGTGCTGTTTATCTTTGGAGAAGATTTACCATCTTAATAATGTTTGGTTTGTAGTAACATTAAAATGAGTGGGTTTTTTTCCCCCTGAGAGCAACTGTTAATTATTAGCAAGGGGAATCTGCCTTGCCAAGAAGCAGGCTAGCTACAGGGGAAAGCAACCTGAGATTTACAATTTACAATGATCCACATGTGGACAATTGTGAGAACTGACTATATTGAGAATATTCAACCTTATTACAAAAGTATGACTTCTTAATAATTCAGTACTCTGTATAATGGCTCACACATATAAAAAACTAGAGGAGAATTATCTTATTTGCAAATTTCATAGAAATCAAAGGAAAGAAACTAGCATTTACTGAAGGTTCATTATGGGTCAAAGAAGGTGAAAAATGTTTTAGATGTTAACTTACACAACCACTTCCAAGCATGTCTATAATTACTCCTATTTTGCAGACAAAGAACCTGAGTGCTAGGGATTAGATGCTGTCCAATCATGCAGCTGGGAAGTGAGGGAGCACAGATTTGAATTCAAATCTGTTTGACTCCATAGTCTTTGCATTTTCTCCTTTATCAGAGTGATAGAGGAATAACTGACAAATCTTACTTACCAGACACATTTTCTTCTTCTGGCCTTTTCCCAATAATGCAATCTCGCAGTTGGCGTAGTTTTTCCTTAATGAGGAAATGACCAGAAAATACAAGTGAAGATTTACAAATTTGTCATAGATCAAGATGAAAACATCAACTACCGTCACCAGGACCACCATGACTATGTAGCACTAATTTGGTCCTTACAGTGTCCCAATCAACCATCCCTGGTATTTTTAACGTGTTATCTTACTTAATTTTTGCCAACTCATGAAGTATATAAGTCATCATCTCATTTTACATATATAGAAACTGAGATTCAGAGAGGTTACATAATTTTCCCAAAACACACAATCGTAAGTGATAGAGTCAGCTTGGGGACCCAGAGCCCAATTCCTGTGGTTGCTATTTTCCCAATATAAAAGGGCTATCGTGGCTATCTGGTGTCCAAAAGCAAAAATATGACAGTGTTGATTTGCTACTGCCTGAGCCCATCTCCAGCTTCTGTGAGCACAATCTTTCTTATGAATTCCTTCTAAGAACCAGAGACTTGGAAGCAAATTATACATAACTGGATTCCCCTTCTTAGCTCATTTGTGATCTTTCTTTGCTTTCCAAAACATTCTACACTGAACATCTATTATCATTTTAACTAAAATGTAAAACAGGCTACCCTGGAACCGAGAAACCATGTTTCCTAAAAAGAGAGTTGTTTTCATTGCCGTAAATGGCACTTTTCTGTGAGTGGCGTAAACACTCTTCAGTAGGCACTCGCTGCTTAGCAGCAGCAGTAGGGAGGGTGAAAGTCAAGGTTTCTACCTTCTCAACCATCTCACCTTCAAAGCCAGGGGTTCTACATGGGTTTTCAGTATTCTAGAAACTCTTCTATTATACACTCTATGTTTGTGCCATTTTCCCTCTTATTTTCTTAGGATAATGCCTCTGTCAATAATAACATAACACCACAGGTATCCCTGATAGATGTATCCTCAGGGTATAAATGAATATTTTGCAAACTACAAGGGTAATATTAAAAAGCGTAGGGGAATGAGAGTGTACATATGTTGGGAAAAGAGGGATAACATTCCTTTTTCTGCTATTCTGGGTGTTGTCCAGGCCCTTCTATGAAGGACTAAGAAAACATAGGGAAAAAATGCTCCTTGACGTTGGCCTTGGTAGCAGTTTTTTGGATATGACACTCCAAAGCACAAACAACAAAAGCAAAAATAAACAAGTAGGACTACACCAACCTAAAAAGCTTCCACACAGCAGAAGAAATAATAAAAAAAAAAAAAAGAAAAGAAAAGAAAAGGCAACCTACAGAATGGAAGAAAATATTTGCAAGTCATCTATCTGGTAAGGGGTTAATATCCAAAATATATTAAGAATTCAAACAATGGAATAGCAAAATCCAAATAATCTAGTTAAAAAATGGTCAGAGAAAAAAAAAATGGGCAGAGGAAGTAAATAGACATTTTCCCAAAAAAAGACATATGAATGGCCAACACATATATGAAAAGGTGCTCAATATCATTAATCGATAGGGAAATGCAAATCAAAGTCACACTGAGGTATTATCACCTCACACCTATTAGAATGGTTATCATCAAAAAGAGATAACAAGTGTTGGCAGGATGTGGAGAAAAGGGAATCCTTGTGCACTGTTGGTGGGAATGTAAATTGGTGCAGCCACAATAGGTTTCTTAAAAAATTAAAAATAGAACTACCATCTGATCCAGTAATCCCACTCCTGGGTATATATCTGAAGAAAATGAAAACAGGATATTAAGGGGATATCTGCACCCTCATGTTCACTATAGGATTATTTACAATAGCCAAGATATGGAAACAACCTAAATTGCTAGCCTGTCAATGGATGAATAGATTAAGAAAGAAGGAAATCCTGTAATTTGCGACGACATGAATGGACCTTGAGGGCATTATGCTAGGTGAAAAAAGTCAGAGAGAGAAAGACAAACATGGTATGCTATCATTTATATGTGGAATCTAAAAACTCAGTGAGTAGAGTGGTGGTTATCAGGGCCAGGGAGTGGAGGGAAAGAGAAGTTGGTCAAAGGGTACAAACCTGCAGTTATAAGATACAAGTTCTGGTGATCCAATATACAGCACGGAGATTATAGTAAACGATATGGTATTATATACTGGAAAGTTGCTAAGAGAGTAGCTATTAAATGTTGTCACCCCAAAACAGAAATGATCATTTTGTGACATGATGGAGATGTTAGCTAACACTATGGTGGTGATCATATGTAAGTGTGTGAAATCAACACAGTGTTACACCTTAAATTTACCCAGTGTTATAGGCAATTATGTCTCACTGAAGCTGGAAACACAAAACAGGAAAAGGACTGATGGGACTGTCAAACAGTATTCAGTCAGAGTCACTGAACTTTTGGCTCTAATGGAAAGCAGTCGTAGTGGTTGTTCTTGTATTTATTTATAGGTTAATTTCTTTTGTTTTGTCTTGCATAACCAATAACTGTATTCATTGTCCCATTTTCCCTATATATTGGACAGTCAGGTCAGTCTCAAAGTAGTTACGGGCCACCTTAAATTCTTGCTAAGACAATATTAAATATAAATACACAAACAAAATAAAAACAACCAAGCCTTTAATAAAACAACAAGGGAAATGATTTCCAAGAAGGTGTTTTGGTCGGATCACTCTAAATTGTCAACTTTATTATGGTCCAAGGAGAATGAGGTACGATCGACTTATTTCAACAAAACTTGCTGGCGGTGCTAAGAAAGTGATTGTGTAGGTCTCCCCCTGGACACAGTTTACCCGTTTCAGGATAAGAAGGACTTGGACGGTGACGGCGTGGGCACGGATCGAGAAGCCGTGCTGTCATTCTGATTATGAACGACGATCGGTCGCAAAACTGTACACTCAGCATTTCTTCCCATTTGTTTGGCACAAAAACTGCCCTTGCTTGGCCCTGCAGAACCCAGCTCAGGTCCAGCCACCGCCCACACCCAGAGCTGCCCTTCAAGACAGGTGGTTTCAGAGAAGGAGCGATCTCACAGGTGCTGGGCAAGTCCCCTTCCCTCAACACCTTCCGCCTCCATGCCCGTTTGTGTGAAATGTTCTCACCGGGATTCAGTTTTGTGTTGTTTAAAAATGTTTTCCTACGCATTGTTTTTCAATAAAAATGATCTCTTGGGAAAGGTAGTATATTAAGCTATCAGTGATTATTTGTACTTTGGCCTAAACTTGCTAATTAAATGTGTTTAATCAAACAGTTTCCGGAGAACTGGTTTCTATGGCATCGGGGCTTTCTGTGATGAGAAGAAAAAACTGTTGGACTATTTTGGGAGTAGGAAAGACTACGGGATAAAACAGAATACGGTCTTGATACCCCTCACTAAGGAATGTCATGGGGTGTATATGGTATATATTGTTTCCAGGCTCATCTCAGAAACACCTATCCTAATACCCTCTCGGGATATCAGGATGTATGTTACATTAATAGAAGATAAGCATATCTGAAGTTAATACGCTTGGCAGCATTTCTCTATAAATCTTGACTGATATATACAGTTTTTTTCTCCCCAAAGGTTAAGGGGAAGAGAAGAGAAAACTTTCTATATTTCATTGAGGACTATTGCCTGATATGATTTAAATTATTTTCCTGTTCCCTTTAAGCCTGCTCAACATAATAAACTCTTCAGAATGCTGCGCACATGTTAGCGTAAAGATGCTTCACCTTAATTTCAGCAATGAGAGTCACAAAACATTCACGAACTTAAGAATAGCCTTATGAGGTGATCAGGTATTAGCGCTGATACACTGAGTCCCGGCGTTGAGTTCAGCAATGGTTTGTACACATGAAACGTTTAATTGGTAGTTCGAAAACATCTTTTTTTTTTGTGGCTGTTAAAATCAAAAGAACAGTTACCTGTGTCTCTTGTGAAGACATTTACAGAGAGGCTCTGCAAGTGAGTGAATGTTCCAGAAGGGACTGGGGTCAGTATTACCTGCTGAATCATTTCCAGCTCCGTCTTTCCCATCTGCCAATGTTTAAATTTCTCTAGGGCTTCATCCACAGATAGTTTCCCATTTTTGACCTTCTCCTGCAAGAGGATGAGTTCTTCCTGCCCAGCAGCAAGGCAGTCCACAGTGGAAAAGGCTTGACTCTCCATCCGAGCTCTGTCTGCAATATGAGGGGAGATGTTTTAACAAGAACATGAAATATGACAATTGGGGGGAAAAAAGCACTCTAAAAACAAATCAGTTGAGGTTCTTGTTCCTGTCAGTCTACAAGCAGTTACAGAATAAATCAGTACAAAATTTTTAATGAGTTTCTTTCTAAGGATTGTTGTGCCTGGTACCTAGTTTTACGGGTAAAAAGAATGTGTGTCATCACTGGGGGAAGAAAAAGGGACAAACAGAAAAAGAATGGTAATGAATTTCTGCATTGTACTACTTGTAGGCAGTGCCCATTTCAGTTCTTTTTATGAGGATTATTTTTAATCATGTACACAAAATACTTAGCATAGTGACTGTCACGTAGTAAAACCTAAATAACATCAACATTTTTATCAATGATAAATATGTGTGGAATAAACAGATCTCTGAAGCTTTGGGAAAGGAGATCTCAACCAACATCCAAGTGTCATGAGAGGTTTAGGAACATTGACAACTTTACTCCTGAAAGATTTTAAATAAGCAATTGCAGCTCATTTTGTAATGCGCTGCTCTCTTCCCTAAAGAGTTTATTTTGTTCAGCACAATAAGAATATTGGACGGTCCAATTGCCCATGTGCTGCTGCTAATGCCACACCACAGACCAGCCCGAGGTACAGTAGTAGCCAAACACAGACCATGGGTGAGTTCGGTGCTTTATTTGTCCCACGTAGTGTTTAAAGACAGAAAAAAGGCTGCATGCCTGTAAGGATGCTCTATCCAATCCCTGTCATTCCTTATGGTCGCTGGATGGCATCACCCTTGCCAGCTGCCTAGATGCAGAACTCATCTGAGTTTGTACCTTCTTTAACAAGTCCGACCTGTGTGTTGTATTATCTCAGGAGGGAATGGGTAAGTCCTCCGCAGTGTACGTCTCATGCGGTATCAAATCTTAATATGTCCACAGAGTCTAGAATGAGAGAAGAGGTAATCCTGTCCAGCTGTGTACTGGTTTGCTCTCCCTGGATCATTGCTCACTACTGGGAGCCCATCTTCCAGAAAGAAATAGAGCAATTAGACCATCACTGGACCAGGCAGATAAGGACTTAGGAAATGGAGGGCATTCAATTTTTTTTTTTTTTTTTAGATTTATCTATTTATTTTAGAGGGAGAGAAGGCATGCGTGTGAGTGGGGGGCGGGGCAGAGGGAGAGGGAAAGAATCTCAAGCAGACTCACTACTGAGCGGGGAGCCCAACATAGGGTTTGATCCCACGACCCCGAGGTCATGACCTGTGCTGACGTCAGGAGCCTGATGCTTAACTGACTGAGCCACCCAGGCACTGCTCAAATTTTACAGTGATAAGGATTCATTGATAGTGTTTGGATTGATTAGTCTGAAAAAGAGACATTTCAAGTACTTCATAGCAGGTTTTAAGTATTTCAAGGGGACTTGAGCTTTGGGGCTGTCTTGGAATGACCTTTAACGACTTTCCTGGTTTTGAGAAGGATTCTAGCCGGGAATCTTGGAACAGGGACACAGAGAGGGTTCCTTTCTGAAAAGATTCACATACACATAAAATTCCTCCATGACCAATCACTCTGATTCCTACAGGGGTTTTCTTGGCTTGTCTTTTCTCTTCAGAAGTCCTATTCCCCCAGAACTAACAAGATGTCAACAGATTCTACACTCTAAATCATTTTCTTCGGGGATGACGGAGCATGAAATCCCAGGAGAACTGAAGAAGCACAAGTCAGCCAGAGGGCTGGCTGGTTCAGCTGCCAAAAGCACAGATAACAATTGAGATCTTGCTTCCATTTGCTTTTTATAGGCCTCCATACTCCACTCCAATTTGGGAGATGCAGTTTGCAAAAGAATTCTATGAGCCATTCCTGCCAGAGTATGGAAGTTGAG
Organism: Potos flavus; assembly: GCA_028534135.1. NCBI lineage: Eukaryota > Metazoa > Chordata > Mammalia > Carnivora > Procyonidae > Potos > Potos flavus. The sequence goes on from CM052899.1 coordinate 102,655,930, forward strand.
CACCATCATTTAATAGCTAAGACACTTAACTAGCACCTCACTTGTGTCATCCCTTTAAGTGTGAATGCACTTTCACCTCAAGTAACCTCTGTGGCTGGATTTTCTGCTTTTGTCGAAGTCGTCTCAAGGAAAGGCTTCCTGGAAAATCCTACTAGCTTGTTTGGCTCTACACGCGGGTTAAGCTGAATTCAAAAAAATACTGAATCATGTTAACAATACTCATTTCAATTACCCCTTCATCTTTCAAAGTCTCGCTACTGAAATAGGTCAGATGACTTTTTTTGGGGGGTGTGGAGTTCAGTCTTGCGTGGTTGTGCAGAGAGAACAAAAGAACAAAAGTTAGGAGCAGCAGGAGTTCTAAACAGAACAAGTTCTGGAAGTGAGCTATTTACTTAGACTAAGTTCACATACTTCTGCTTTTACTCACCCATCCCCCTCCACTAAAAAGATTAAAGCAAATTGTCTTGATAAATTATTATTAGCTATGACAAGTTGCAAAACAAAATGATTTAGGCACTTTATCATCTTTTCTCCTGAGGGTAGACTAGTCAAACCAAAACGTGCAACATGTAATTTTTAGTAGGATGTGCAAAATTGCTTTAATGCATTTAGATTACTGTTTAACAGGGGATGGAAAGTTTTTTTTTTTTCTCCCCAAATTTATATTTATTATTAGTTTATTTTCAGGAAATTTAGTATCAGTTTAACATAATTGTTGTTGGAAAGCCTTTGTCAGATTGCTAACCGTACATATTGCAGAATCTTGGTCTCTTAATATAAAAGCTTCAAGACAAACTGTAGTTTCTAGAGTTTTAGTTCCTTTTGGTCAATATGTCTTTACAAGATTTTCTATTTGATCATATATAAACATCAAGTAACACCATTGTAGTGAGTGTATGAATCTTCAGGTAAGAAAGTGAACTGAGCATTAAAATTATTTTTATTACTGAGTGACTGGCTCGAAGAACATTTTTTACTGAAAATTTGTAAGGAAGCAACTTGATTGTTCACCAACCAAGAATTTAAAGTATGAAATATTTATTTCACAAATATTAAGTGGTCATTAAAATAATAATAATTAAAGACCATGTGGCAACACAGAAAGTACTTACATGATGATAAGTACGGAAGCGGAATACAAATTTGTTTCTACAGCAAAATTTTAATGATATAAACGTTGTTCATAAAATGAAGCATGGAGGGAAATTATCTTAAGATGATTCAAGTTATTCTATTGTGATAGTATCAGAGATTACTTCTTTCTAATTTCCAGTTTTCTGTGATAATACTGTATTTTTAAAATAATTTTCAAAGATTTTATTTATTTATTTGAGAGAGAGACAGAGAGGGGGAGCACAAGCTGGGGGAAGGGCAGAGGGAGAGGGAGAAGCAGACTCCCTGCTGAGCAGTTGAGCAGGGAGCCTGATGCTGGGCTCAATCCTAGAACGCTGGGATCATGACCTGACCTGAAGGCAGACACTTAACTGACCGAGCCACCCAGGCGCCCCTGTATTGGTCTTACACTAAGAAACTTTCTCCCACTTTGCTAACAGGCTTCCCCATGGAATACATACCATTCTAAGCCATGCCATATATACTGTACCAATGCCCTATTATACTGTACCATCTTACCAAATTATTTTGTAATTGGAAAGAACTTGTCAGTAACAGAACTTAAAAACCCAGTGACCAAGATTTATATCTGAAGTTATTTTTTTTGGTCCATAGCTAAAGAACTAGCAGGTAAATTAACTTTGGGCCCCATGAGGGAATTATAAGATACCTGGAGTGCTGAACTGTTTGTAAGTTCCAAATAAAGTATCCCCATCTCTTGGACTTAGGGCTGCAATGTCACCAGAGTTCTCCCTTGACTAGCCTTGAGCCAGGCTCCTCTGAGTCCTCTTCCCAACTATGCCTCACCGTTTGTACTTCCATGTCCATCTTTGCATTGATCAATTTTCCTAAGAATCCTCCTAAGTTTGTGTAGTCAGAGTCCCCCACCCTCCATATCCAATTACCTTCAATATTTGCTTGGGTTCCTTTACCTTCCATCACCCCCAAGGTGGTATCTGTCTGATCACCTGCCTCTGCCTTCAGCAAGAATCCTGTTAGGCCAGAATCCCTCTTACCCCCTGTGTTTTCTCTTAACAATTTTCCATGTGCTAATAATATTAATTTCTGACTTTTGTTATAAAGACTATACATATATGTGTATATGTACACACACACATATATAAAGTGATTTGGAAGGTACATATTTTATTTTAAAATAAATTTCAGAAATATTGTTTACCTTATATATATTTTTTGATTACTAAGTCATGAATGAAAGGGAATGATTTTAGTTTTGCATTTTCTTGTAGTACCTAGACAATTTTACATTATTTGAGCATCAGACCCAGATTATTGCAATAAAATTATAATTTGCTGCATTACCTATTTTTTATCACAAATATTTTACATTCATATTTTATAAATAAATTTACAGTCATTACTTAAACACAATTCCATGTTTTATTGAATTCATTATTCACAACAATTCTTTAATACCATAAGTTCTCTTTGAATTTTTTATTTTGCTTAGTCTCTCATTTACTTAGAGTATATTTTGTGTAATACTTTCATGATGTACACAGAAATTCGATCTTTTCTAAAACCTTAGATATCCAAAAACTGTATCTGTTTCTTCTTACATGAATGACACACCAGACTAAATATAAACTTAAGTTGCAATCTTTTCCTAATACACCATTTAGCACCATTTAGTCCATTATCTCAAATTTTTGTTACACAGATTCTCTAATTTTTAAAACCGATTCTGCTTTTTTTTAAAATAGAAAAATCTAACTTAAAATATCTTCTCAATACTTTAGGATTGTTTCTTCATCTTTATAATTAAAAAGATTTGCTAGGGTTTTTAAAGGTGGATATATTTCTTTATTGCCTTCTGGGTCACAGTGAGCTCATATAGTCCCTCACTTCCCTGTTCTCCAAAGCTCTGTTTATCTATGTCATCGACTGTGTTTTGTATTCTATTAAAAAAAAAAAAATATATATATATATATATATATATACCAAACCTATTATACATGAGTTGGATCTCTCCTCTCCATATCACCTGATTGTTTTTAGTCTTTCCATGTATTGAGAACAAACCCTCTCCAATTATGTTCTCAACTCCAATAACTGATTTTTATCCACCATCAGTCCTTTTCATTATGACCAATGTGGTTTTAATTAGCTATTGAAATTTTAGCTTCTAAGTTTATTTTTACCATAATTCCTCTTGTCACTAGATCCCTTTTCTTCATGTCATATGTTTCATACCATCCTAACCTCACACTTAAAATGTCTTTCATGTAGTTTGCTTTCATCTTAGCTTGACCTTGACCACAGACTTTCTGCTGCTGTTTCTTCCCTATGTTTTTAATTTGTTTATAAGTTCACGGTTTTCTGAAATTTTCTTTTTTGGCTTTTGTATATTGACAGGTGTCAGATACTGAACCTGAAAGTCGAATAGTTCAGCTTAAATTTAATAAATGAAAATTCAAAATAATCCATACTTCTTTACAGCCTTAAAATATTTTTTAAACAGGTAAAATATTTTTAAAAGCCTAAGATTTAAAAAGTTACAAATTGTTAGCTGAAATGTTCTTACTGTATGTGTATATGTATTTTCCATTATCTACATTTTGATCGCTGGGTATTTGACAATCTTACTCATTAAACAAATCATTCACAGAAGTATAATTATCTTGAGTCTTCATGATTAAATCTCCATCCTTTTCTCTGGAGTTGTTTTTGAAGTTCTCATATTATTTATTTGTTCTCTTCCTCAACCCCTCTTGAAAGAGAACATATCTATAGAATCATGTTCACCAAGAGATTTAGAGTCTATTTATCCTTTGCTTCCATTTCTTGTGTTCAGTCAAATTTTGTTCTCTGCTCTAGGTTGCAGGGGATTTTGATAGTTGCGATTCATAACTGAGGATCCCAGGATTTAGCAGGTTTGGTTAGCGC
>CM052899.1:102660449-102686912 GCA_028534135.1 Potos flavus
AGGCAGTTCCGAAAGCTGGGCACGCTAAACCTCATCAGTTGCCATGTATCATATTTGAGGTAAGACTACATTAATGATATGTGTACGATTCCAGTGAAAATAGAAAAGGCCCCTTGGCATAGCCTAAGAAAAAGATACAACAGAGAGGGAAAAAGAGGTGTAACAGATATGGGAAATGTGAGAAATCTTGACCTGAGACTATTACATGATCTTGTAAGGCAGGGAAAATTAACCAGATATTCCCATGTCTTTAAAGAAGCAGCCCTTATATTCCTCCAGCCCCCTTTGACTTGATCATGTTCACCTAGTGGTCTTCTAATTCCTAATAATATTTCATAGAAACTTTATTATTTGTCAAGGGTCTAATGAATCCAAGCAGTCCAGTCACTGGAAAGGAATCTTCCTTCAGAATAGACTTAATAGATTAAAATTAGGGATTATAAATCAGTCTTCTACCAGCATCATTAACATGACTCAGACTTCAAAACCCTGATCAACTCCAAACCCACTGACAAAATTCAGTTCTCTGGCTTGCAATGTTGATGAACAAACCCTTGAGCACCCTGGGTAGAGCTCAGTTTTGGGAACGGGTGGGAGAGCTGTGCCAGCAGCATATTCTGAGGTATCACTCTGGCATTTTCTAATTTCAAAAACCAGCTCACGAAAACTGATTTTAAAACTGTATTTTGATGGAAACTTTTATCTGGAGGATCCAGAGTCCTCACCATTTTCCCTCTATTTTTTCAGGTTGTGAAAACTGAGTTGAAGAAATCTGTTAAGTTTCCATGGAAATGGTGCCAATTAATTTTTTCTGTTCCTCAGGAAAATTCCTTGACTTAGCAATAATGTGACTTCCTGGCAATCCCTTGGCAGTCTTGAATGTAGGGCATCTGAAACACTTATAATTTCAGAGGGGAAAATAGTTGGCTTTTGTAATCCCTTTTCCTTCCAGCATATCGTGAAAGAATTAAATAATTTCTTTAACCTTTCTTAGAGAACCTGTCTAGTCCCCTTAGAAAATCTTGATTCTGACAAACATGTCATAAAAGGGACTTTTTTTGTTCTTCAAATAAAGAGATTATCATTGGTGAAGCAGGTACTGCTTTTCCTACTATACATTAAATCCCAGGATAGTTAAAGAGTAATCATTAATTCAGGAATAAGCAGTTTTGATCTCCTAGTATGTCCTATGGACTGGATGGTCATAAATATCTGAAAAGGTTTAGAGAAAAATGATTGGACAGAGTAAAGAAAAAAGTAAAATTTTTAAATTTTAAAATCTTCCCAATTGTTCTCAATTACCTCTTCTGTTCTCATACTAGATTCTGATTCCCCTGCAGACTGCAATAATCAGGGAGGTTTTCCAACATTTCACACGGTTTAATGTTCCTCTTCTCCTTGCAAATAGAACAATATTCTTTTCTGTTCCACAGAATTACTTATGTCCAGGGTTAAAGGAATCTAGGGAAATTGCTCTAAGGTGACTAATCTAAAACATCATCAGTAAGTTGGATTTAAATATCCAGGAGAAAAAAAAAATTCATACAAAATTTGGGTAAAATTTTCATATCCTACCCCTAAAAGTGTTTTAAAAATCTACTGATTGTTGATCTCAATGGAACAAATTAAGTACCAAAGTATGCACAGATATTAATCCAATAAAATATTTTATAATTAGGTTCTTGTTTCCTTTCACTATTCTCCCCTCCCTCTTTTTTCTGGGTACAGAAGGGACTATTTTTCTGTACATACAGTAGAAGAATAATTGGTCTCTAATAGACACTAGCAGCCTTCCCTTATGTTGCTCTCTGGGGGTAATCAGAGGGCAATCGGTAAGAGTGAGAATTCCAAGGATCTCTTCATTCCTTTTGCTACTTGTCATTTTCCTTCATCTCTGGTGGCTTTCTTCACATTTTCCCCTCAATTCTAACAGAATTTAATTAAAACATGATAATTGAGTAATTTACTTAAAAAACGCTTCAGGGAAATTTTCTCCTAAAGAGCTCAAAGCATCTGCTCTCTTTGTTCTTACCAAAACTCCGTGAGGTATGTCGGGGAGTCCTGATAGGAATAGTCTCTACTTTGCTAATTCCTCAGGAACTGTTTGATTCTAATTGTAGAATGATCTCATATGGAGGTCTGCACTTATTTCTTGAGATAGGTAAAGGTCTAGTGGAAGGATAATAGTAACCGTAAAAAGATAAGTCTTTTCCCTCAAATTATGAAATCACTAGAAATGGAAAGCTGTCAAATGGCAGGTTTTTTTTTTTTTTTTTTTTTTGGGCATATAAATTTGTAAGCGGTACATCTATGTGCTCAGGGCCAGAAATTCAGCTTCATCATGTGCTGCATTCAAGCATCACGTACTTAAATGGAAGAATGATCTAAGTACAACCTTGCTGCTGTGGGAAGTGCCACTTGAAGTGACGGATGAAGATCACTCCTTTAAGGACACACCTTTGTTTGGAAGACAATCCATGATGTTCTAGGAACAGGTCCACTGAGGTTGTGTATTTAGTAGCTTGGTGGGGTGAGAAATGGGTGCAGTCAGTCCTAGCCATCTCTACGATGGCACAAAGGGACATTGGCTGCAGCATCGGGGGCGGGGGGGAGTTTAGTGGTTACTGTGAGATAAGCTCTTGATCTTATTTTGATGTCTCTCCAGTAATTGACTGGTAGCAATTTTAAGGCAATGCTATTTTGGACTGAAATTATTTCCTAGGTGTGTTGAGATTATTGATGATCAGAACCAGCCCCCTATATCTGTCACCTTTTATGTTTTTCATTTTTGAATTTTAATCAAGCTCTTACTAGCAGGGGGAAAAATCGTAATAAATAACCTGCTAGAGTTTCGCTTTTCAATCGGAACCATGTATGTCAGGGAAAAGTGGAGGCACTGGCCTCTTTGTGGAGCGAGAGAAAAATTTTCTACTGTGTGTGATGTCTCTGTAAGTACAGTTTTCAGCTCTTTTCTGCATGACAAGTAAGTGTTCCTAAAACTGCTGGATGAAAGGCGGAGGGCAAGAGAATAGTGAGACAAGGGTCCAATCTTTGATTGAAATTCAGTGCAGAGGACAGAAATCCCATGCTGGTCCCCTTCTTTGGGAATCAATCATCTGTCCCCCCCTGCATCCAGCCCTTCCACCTTTCACTCCAGAGGCTTCTCTCTAATGGTCTAGGAAAGCAAGGTCTCCATGCAGGTTAGAGAATTTGTCTTACTTGACCTTCCCAGAGCCCTGGTAACAACATCATCACCACCACCACAAACATGCTTGCATGGCTGTTTCTTGCCTTTATTAATTGAAATAATTTTCTTATATTAATCTTATGACAAAATTATATTTGGGCAAGACATTAATTAAAGAGTAAGACTAAGCAGGCCCACAATTATTTACTTCTATCCTCGGAGACTTTATCGAACATTCCTAAGACTTCTTTAACTCTTACTTAGAGATTATTAAATAAGCTGAAGTTCATGTCAGTACCTTGTCTCTTAGGACCATGGAACTTGTCACCATCAGATTGTCTTCTGGCTGTCTTTCGTTGAAACACTGTAAAAAAAAAATAGCACATAATATTTATTGAACACAAACATAAAAAAGAACGTACTGTGGAAGTCTCCAGGAAACTAGAATGCAATACCTCATTTTTCTTGGTAGCAATTCTTGAATTGTATTATTTTTGAGTAGGAGGATTATTAAATTTACAATTTTCTCACTTGCGCAGCTTATCAGTCATTTCGAAAAGCATTTTCTTTAGGCAGAAGAGTGTAACGCTGATGGAACATGTTGTTCCATCAAGATCAAGATCAAGATCAAGATATGATTCCATTCTGATATCAGGTAAAGCTAAAAGGTGCATTTTGTTAAAAGTGATAAATGTTAAAATCACATGAAAAATTCCATTTGCACAGAAATTACTCATGCTGACTTTCTGGTGATAAGCAAGGATAATGACTGTTTCTTCTTAAACAGATGAAAAGACTGCTGTATTTCACAGATGTAATAATAAAAAAAACACTTTATTCTTGCATCATCTAGCTAGACCTCAGACTTATTAAAGCAGCTTATTCGAATTACTTCATTATCTGAAAAGTGCTTTGTTCTCATTTATTATTTCTTGCACGAAATTCTGTGAGACAAGTTAGCATTACTCACCCCATTTTGCAGATGAAAGATAAAATTGATTGTTTAATATTTATTGAGCACCCACAAAGTTCCGTATAGCTTCTGGCATTTGTTAATGAAAAAGCCTATACCCTTTACAACTTGACTTTAGAAATTGAACACTCAAGAGTTCGTTCCATTTATTTTTTATGAGTAGTCTGAATTACAGGGTTTGGGAACTGCTAGAGGCCTTGGAGACGGAGTCCAACCTCATATGTTTAAAGATGAGGGAGGTGGAAGTTTTACTAACTTGTAAAAGGCTAAGTAATTTCTCAATGATCCCAGAACTGTTGTTAGTAGAGACGTGGTTTAGAGCCTCGAGCCTTTAATTTCGATCTATTGCTTGGTTCTCAATAACACTGCTGTCTCTTCTCTTCCATAACTATTCCCTTTAAAAGATAAAGAAGGAGATAGAGGGAGAGGATTCAGAAGAACCCTTGAGCATTTCCAGCATGCCTGGGTTTCTTGTTCCTCTTACCAGCTCACCAGAGTTTCCTGGGGCAATGGAGCTGAGGCATGTGGGAGGGAGCCAGCGGTCCAGCTGCATGGTGCTTGACCACTCTGAGTGGAAGAGGCAGCCCAGCAGTTGTCTTATCTCCTCTGTCTTTAGTTTTAATATTCTTTAGACCTATTATCTATCTATTATCAAGACCGCATCTGTGTTTAATCCGGATGACATTTTTTTGAATTTAAAAAATTGCCCCAAATCCTATCACATCAAAAATGATTTATTAAAGGTATTTCGTTTGCCAGCAATTGTCAAACAAAGAGTATTCTTCTTTCAAACAGGAAAAGCAAATTCAAAGTATGATGGGTTTAAGAAAAATTATACTCATGAAGTAAAATTTCTGGTTGAAAATCAATTTTCTGCTTCAATTCAGTATTTGGAAAACATGCTAAATATAACTTAATGGCAAGTTCTGGGTTTGTGGTTTATATTTTTCCTTAAATAAAATATAATGATGGATATATGGTGTGCGAATATATTTTAGGATATTAGAAAAATTTTTACAAGTGCTGCTTGTTTTTTTTTTCACTGGCTAGTTCTAAAAAGTCTTGAAAAAATGAAACAGTTTTGAAATTTTAATAACAGGCGGAGTCTGCATGCTTTTTCTTTTTTTGTCAGTACTGTTAAGATAATAACTGAAAATGTCTAAGACAAAAAAGGCTATAGTCTGGCATCATTAATATGGAAAATAATCTGAATCCAAAGATAGATCTGGACAACAAATTCTCCAAATAAAGAGTACATCGACAGATCAGTTTTAACAATTCTGCTGCATTTTGAAGCTACAGAGTACTTGGAATTAGTTTTTCCAGATTTTTGCCATTAACTTGTTAAAAATCATTTTACATCCTGTATGTGGTTCTGCGTGACAACAAATACCCAGCGTGTGTGAAATGCAGTAAATTCACTACAAGTCAACACTCTCTTTCAGTTTCTAGTCTTCGAATTATAAAGAGTGTGTTTATTTCTTGTTGAGATTTCTCCAGTGCTTCCAGCCGGCAGAGCCTGGGATCTGATGGAAGATTGGGAGGGGAGTTGGATGTCTGAGAAGGATGGTTATCAAAGTGCTGATAACAGAACTTTTTAAAAGCAGGGTGTGTATCCCATAACACGCCACATACAAAGGCCCTTTCTCCCTGGATAATCTCTCCCAAAATCCCCTCTTAACTCACCTTGAGCTGCACCCATTTCAAAGGGCCCCTTCCTTCCACCTACACACAGGCCTCATTTCCTTACAAAGACGCAATTAGCACTTTACCAAACACACTGTTTTCTCGATGCTATGGAAATTAAGAGGTATTTCTGAATGTGAGGTAATCTTGGAAAAAGACCTATATTAACTCGTCTCCTGAAGAAAGAGCTAGTCCATCAAAATGATCACTGACTCAAACATGCATAACAAGGAAACACTCTGTTAGCCTTAGGAAAAGGATAGATAGATATAAAATTCCAGAATTTGTTCATCTTTCTTTTTTATGGTTAATATTAGCTGAAACATTTTAAATTTACCAGTAAAACCTTTGTTCTAAAAAGCTTTAAATGCTTTCTATTTACCATGCTCGCTGACACAAACCTTTAAGAAAAGTAAATGTAAAATCCATGATATCCTGAGAGTTGACATTGGGTGATGGGTCACTCAACTTTATATATGAAAGGCATACTTTTGTACAAGATTTGTGGTGAATAAGTTGACAGTCTGTTTTAAACATGCAGAAATTGGAAAAGAAAAAAAAAGAAGGAAACCACCTATATGCCAGAATACTAACCCACTTGGCACCCGGGAAGGGGAATAGTTTTGTCTTAATGTTAATAACATGTGACATGGGAAAATGGTTTTCCCCTCCTGGGCCTTTATTTTCATGCTGATAAAGGTGGAGCTCAGATGAGATGATCTCTGAAGTCTCACTCAGCTCTGACATTCTAAGATGCTATCAATTCTTATTTCCAAGTCGCTCCAGGCCCAGTAGTGCCTGGATAAATTCTTAAGTATGAATTTAAATAGGGGCTCTGTTTTGAGGAAGACGTTATTTGTACCAAGGGCTTAGACTAATAGAAAAACTAGAAAGTTAAATCACAGACCAAGGTTAGTTTTTTATAAAATATGGAGGTGATCCTGTCCCCTATGTGTTTGAATTCTTGCAGGATACTATTTTTTTAAATCACATTTTACTGCATCAATGTTCAAGAACGTTATTAAGGCAATTATGACATGCATCAACTTTGATGACTCTACCTCAGTGAAATCTTATTTTTCTCTTCCTACCTAAAATTGGAATTTGAGAAGAAAGGAAAATGAATACATTATTAGTAGTTGTCACCACCTTTAAACATTAAAAAAAGTCCACAGAGGAAGAAAAATAATTTCTGAAGTTCAAAATAATCTCAAACAATGCAAATGTCCCAAATACCATCCCCATTTATCTTAAATATTGGCAGAACAACTTCTATAAAATTTTCTCTAGAATAGAAATGACACTAAATGGAAAAAATTAGCATAGTATTAAATATTCAAAACATTAAGCAAAGCAGAACTATCAGAAGAACAGAGGAGGTGAGGGTGAGCTATAACGAATTCACTGGTACTATTTGTCTTTCGAGGTTGCTTTTGCGAGAACATTCTTCATTCAACTTCATTTGTGGCCCATCTCAAGCAAAGGGACTCTTCCAAAGCCACCTTCCTTAAAACATCTGACAAAACTTATTTGGAATTTCTTTGTAAGTGGCTAAGGTAATGAAAAGTCTGTACAATAGCCAAATGCATTCATAAAGATGTGGCTTATGAACAACAAACACCTTGACTTTCCATGCTCATTAGAAGTGCAACATAAAATGTTTAAATCTACCACTGATGATTATTCTGGAAACGAGAGATTTGATATAAAAAAGTGGACAGATTTGTATTGTGCTCTGGGTTCTCAAATGATACTGTACAGGAGGCAGCAGTGTGTTTATTATTCACTCAACGAACTTTCATTACTTTGCTAACTGTGTGAGCAACTACAGTGTTAGGCAAAGGCAAATAAGACCCAGTCATAGTTTCCACAATGTACTCCATTTTGATGTATTCATTTAAGCAGAGGTCAAATGTGTCCTTAGTGCCTACTAATGAGAGAGGATAGAGATGAGAAATAATCAGGAAGGGCAAAAGTAGTAATTTGACCCCTGTAGCTTTACTCTTCCTACCTTTTTCCTCAATTTGCACCCTGTGAAAGGTAATCACAGAAAGGTAGAATGAGGCAGAAACAAAACAAAACAAAACAAAAAAACAAAAACAAAACTCAAAACACTGTAAAAAAAAAAAACAACCTTTGTCTAAGCGGTGAAAACAGGTTAAGAGAATATTCTAATCCTATATGTAGTCACACTGGCTAAGCAAACTGAAGCCCCGAGGAGAGATGTAGCTTCTTTGCAAATTGACCAAGATAGATTGAGCACTCTAATTGGCTTAAAACCACCATTGCATTCTGCTGGCCATAGTTACAGGTTATTAATTTGAACAAATTTATCAAACATAGGTCCCCACATTTGGCCCACTGAGCCACCCAGGTGCCCCTGGTCCCCACATTTGAATAGGCACATTAGGGTTGGCATGGCCACAGACAGTCCCATCAGCTATATCCTGTGAAGGCTGTCCAGCTGAAAGTAGTTTATTGCCTATGAGATATATGGAGTCAGTAGTTGTGATATTCTCTTCTTAAAGGAGAAGGCAGCAAATGGTCAACCACACACTAGTTACTGAAGTGTTTAAGCTTACTTCTGAGATTGGTAGGGAAGGAAGCTGGAAATCACATAACTACCAGAAGGAAAATAGCATAAACATTCTAATTCAATGGCAATATCAATTTTCTCCTAAGGAGAAAGCATGAATTTTTCTTTCCAATTTGTAATGGAAACTTTAAGTCTAATAGACATGTTCCCATAAAAATCTTCTCCCAAAACAGGAAATCTTATTATAAATTATTTTTTTCTGTTTCTAAGGAACTTAATTTTTACTAGAGTACAAACTGTTTTTATTTCCATATTTACTCCTTTGATGCAAATGAGAATATTTCTATGCTAGAAACATTTCTTATCCAGGAAGTTGAGACATTCCAAAAGACAGAGAGCAGTTGGTTTGTGGAATTCTGGGTAATTAGAGGTTGAGGCCATTGCAACGAGTTTATTAGCAAAATCTCCAATCCACCACTGGGCAGGCAGGTCCTCCTTCCTCTTGTTACCAGGCAGGCAACATGTATTAACACCTATTGTTTGCATAGCACTGGACTGGGGGTTCGTCTCCTCCCATATGATTTCATTTAGGTTGATTGCCTGATTTTTCTTTTTGACCATCTGTATTCAATAATGATATAAGTGAAGACATTATCCTAGTAACATCCCTAGTAATTTTCCTTTTGCTTTAAAGAAAAGTGGTTTGGGTTGTTGAGAAGCCACTCTAATATTCTGGAAAGTATGACGAGTTCATCTTTTGGTTCATGCTTGGTGATTACCAAAAGTAACTTCTCTGGCCTCTGTTTTTATCCCTATATCAGGAAATGTTACTATCTTAAGAGGTAACCAATAGGACCTGGCCATGCTCACTTTGAACAGGCATTAAACACTAATTCTGCTATTAAGACTCAAACTTTAGAAATGCAGATTGAAAACTCTAAAAGGACAGGGCTGTCCCACTTGCTGTATAGTGTTCATTATTGATAGTTCATAAGTAACTTGGAAAAGACATGCAAGATGAGATACTGGCATATGAAACCCAAGGTAAGAAGCCAAAGGTACACCAATTGACAAGATCTAGCAGGTCCTGTCTCACCCCTGTGTCTACAGAATACCCTCCATCATGCTGATTACCATTTTTGCATCCTCCTCTGTCGTGCCAGCTGCGGTACCTATGTCATTTCAATTCCCATAAAAACTCTATCCAAGAGGTTTTCTTTTTTTTTTTTTAAACAAATGAAGCAAGACTATATCACTTGCACAAAGCCACACAACTTTTTAAGTGGTTAAGTCATGATTCAAATTCAGTTTCATCCAGCTTCACAATCTTCATGAATTTCATTCCATCATGCTGCTGTTCCCTCCAAGGAGGCTCTTCTCAGTGTGCCAACCCCATAGAACATCTTTTTCTCCAACTGCTACATATTTAGAGGAGAAAAAGATCTACACACTAAAAGTGCTAGTGAAAAATATTGTGAATTTAGGAAATCTAACATGAGAAAAAAGACAACTCGTGTGGATAGCTATTTGATTCATCTATGATTTCATGTTCAAATGACCATTCTCTGAAGTACTCTATTCAGATGTTTATGTTGTCCTAACAATGGAAACTACCCATGTCATGGTTTCTCAACCTTGACACTGTTGACCTTTTGAACTCGGTAATTCTTTGTGATGAGGCCTTACCTGAGCCTTGTAGGAAGGATTAGTAGCATGCCTGGCCTCAGTGAACTAGACGCCATTAGTACTGTCCCAGTGGAGATAACTGAAAATGTCCCTAAACATTGCCAAATGTTTCTGGGGAGGCAAATCACCACCAGTTAAGAACTACTATTCTAGGCCAATTAAACTTCTTACTAAAGAGATATTTAACAGAGACTCTATAAGCATCAAAAGTTAAGGGAAAAAGACCAGAATTCACTCTGCTGCTGAATGACAATTTAAGTGCTTGATAATATTTGCATTTATTTTCACATTTAATATAAATCTTTTAATGTCAATTTGCACCACAGTTGATTACTCTTTCTCCCTTCGCTAACATGAAGGATTGAATTTCTGGAAGATGAGACTGGAAAAGTTCTTCATTATTATGCGAACACTCTAACAGATGGTCAGCAAAGCCCTTCATAGGTTTCATTCAATGTTGCTGTGATGTGCTGCTTTGAGAAGGACAGAAAACTAATCAAACCCCCTGGGTTACACAGGCAGGTTTGATTCCCTCTGAAGGACAGTGCGAATACAGTTCTGAACAACTGTTCCTTTGCAGAGCTGTACCAGCACCCTATCAAGGAAAGGGGAGAGGTGGAGAATCACAGGGGGGCTACAGGGACACTGGGCTTACAAATAGAATGATAAATATGTCCCTCTGTCCTGAGAGCATCTGTGATAAACATACTAAGTCCTGAAGCTAAATGGCTTGGACAAGGTCACCCAGCCAGAGAGCAGGATCCAAGGCACTTGACCTAAGGCCTACTTTAATCCACTTGACCACATTTCTTCACAGATGAGGACATAAACCATTTAGTTCTCTCACATATACAATGATATGGATTAATTTTCCTAAGAGATTCTACAAGGTCTTTTTTTCTGTTTGCATTTCAATTACATTGTATGTGATCAATTTCAAGTACAAATGAATTGCAAGTGGAAAATTTCTGAGAGCAACTGAGTTATACTTGACATTTTGGGGTCCCAGTAGCTGAGTAGCTCTCAAAAAGGTCATACACAACTTTGTTGCTCTGCAAAATGCCAAGGGCAACTCAGTAGCCATCGAAAATTGAAAGGGAAATTACATTCTACCCCAAACCAGCAACACAGACTCTGAAGAAGGATCTTGGTTCTATTAATTGTGTGAGAGGAAAATGGGAAATTACCCATTGATGTTGAAGAATTTTCCCCAATAGGCAGCCATTTCTTCGCATGATTTATAGATATGGTTTTACTACCAATCTATATACACTATGCAAAGTGTTCATTTTCTTTCCTTGATTAGTATTAAATCAAGAATTCTGTCATTAAGGAGGACTGTAAATCCATAGTAATTCCTCCATATTCTGGAAACTTAATGAACCTGATCCTTTGCCATATACAGGGGGAAAAGGTGGAGAGAACGCAACATCTGAAAGCATGCAGACTTCAAAAACTTTCCATTTAAGAAAAATAAATTATTCTTTTGTTGTTGTTCATCCAAAATTAGTTTGAGTATGACAGAAATTGAATAAAAAATCAGAAACATATCTCTTAATAAAATGAACCATGGGTTTAGTTTTGCATTAGGAAGTTATACTTCCCGGGAGGTAATGGTCGAAATAGAGCCTCTCTATTATGTTATGCTGTGCGAAGGGGGTTAGAATGCTTAGCTGTATGTCAGTATCCTAGAACTTTGTCCCATTTTGTATGACCTCCCCTTTTCACATTAGTTGTACTTCAAACATAGGATGGTTTAACTGTCATGGCAAATACCGTATGATTTCGCTAATATGTGGAATCTAAAAAAAAAAAATAAATGATTAAACAAACAAAAAGAATCAGATCTACAAATACAGAGAACAAACTGATGGTTGCCAGAGGGGAGGGTGTGTGTGTGTGGGGGGGGCTGCAAAATGGGTGAAGAAGAGTGGGAGGTACAGGCTTCCAGTTATGGAATAAGGCATGGAGAGAAAATGTACAGCATAGGGAATACGGTCAATGGTATTGTAATAGCACTGTGCGGTGACAGATGATAGCTACACTTGTGAGCATAGCATCACGTATAAAGAAGCTGAATCACTGTGTTATGTACCTGAAACTAATGTGACATTGTATGTCAACTATACTCAAATAACAAAAATTAAGAAAAAAAAAACCCATAAGATGGTTTAAAACAAGAGAAATTTAAGAATTAGTAGATTGATATATTATTCTGACCATCCTCCAGAGTGTTAAGAAAGTGTCCTAAGGAACCACATTGATGTGGTTTTTGTCACTTTTTATCATTTTTTCATCTTTGTATTCATTCAATTAATATTCATCAAATATTCATAGTTTCTACCATGAATTCAGCACTAAGCTTGGTACCAAAGATACAATGATGGGCAAAACCAGAAAAAGTTGGTCTCATCCTCCATGGGTCTTATGGGTCAGAGGAGGAAATAAATATTAACAAATAATCCAGAAATAAATGTATCAATAAAGGAAATTTGTGGTGGGAACCAGACTGACCTAGTTCCAAATTCTCTATTTTCTTCTTCCTAATTTTATCGCCATGGGCAAGACACCGAAACTCACTGAACATCAGTTTTGTCATCTGCAAAATGAAGCTATTAATGCCAACCATGTAGGATTGTTGCATGAATCAGAAATTATCACAAAAGTTGTCTCACAACAATTGTTATAAGGAGTAGACTAAGACTATAAGGAGTAGACAAGTAGACTTGTCCCTTTAGAGGACAGGATATCCCTCTCCTCCTTCCTCATCCCTAATAGCTTCCTTAGCCTCTGACTCCACCAGAATCCAGGAAGCACACACTTTTTTCTATAAAGTTAGTTTAAGTCATTGTTTGCCTAGAAACTGAGGAAAGACAAAGTAGAACTGCTTTTAATTAGGACCTACTGAGTGTATACCACATACCAAATATTGTGCTGGGTAATGGCTAATTTTATCTCACTTAAAGATTACAGCAATCCTTGAAGTAGATATTATTTTTATCCCAAACTTACAATGAGGAAATGGAACCTCAGGTATATGAAGTTACTTGCTTAGGTAACAGCAGCTGAATCTGAATACTTTCTGCAAAGCTATAATGGGGAAACCCAGTTTTCCTTCTGTCTTTATGTGTGTCTCTTTCGCTTTCACACCTCTACCACACTCACAACACTTCACTTCGGTCACTTATGATCACCAAATATGCGGAGGTTTCCCCCCATCAGACAATTCTATGACACCAGTTGAGTGTCCTACAATTTAACTCAATTCTGAAACTACCTGGTGATAGTGTCAGATCCCACAGGAGAAGGGCTCAGTCCCGCAGGGTTGTTTCCACTCTATGTCAGATGCCAATCACAAGTAGTAGATTTCTAGCTTATCCACAACTTCTGTCTAATTTGGCTACAAATTGGAAATTCCCATGACTCCTTCTTCAGGTTCAATTTATTTGCTAGATCGGTGTACAGAACTCAGGAAAACCCTTAAATTTGCCAGTGTATTAAAGAATATGATAAAGGATACAGATGAACAGCTAGATGAAAAGATACATAGGACAAGGTCCGGGAGGGTCCTGAGTGCAGGAGCTTCTATCCCTATTGAGTTGGGGTGTGTCAGCCTTCGTGTGTGGATTTGTTTGCCAACATGGAATCTCTGGGAATCCCCTCCTATAAGGACTTTATGGAGTCTTCCTCACATAGGCACTATTGATCAATAAGTCCATGTTCAGCCCTTCTCCCTTTTCAAGAAAATGGGGGACGAGGGCTGAAGATTCCGAGCTTCTAATCATGACCTGGTGTATTTGATGACTAGCCCTCATCCAGGAGCCATTCAGGAGCCCATTCAGAGTTGCCTCATTAGAGCAAAAAATTCTCCTGTCATCCAGGAAATCACAAAGGTTTCAGGAGCTCTGTGCCAGGTACAGGGTGTGGACACCAATAGACATGTTTTCTGTGATCTGGCAAAAGCCAACATGATTTTCCTGTATCTCTCCGGTTTATTTGCCTAGTCTCTTTGCCCGTACTTTCTTGAATTTCTGAAATAGTAAGTTGGGATTCTGCATCTTGCCTTCTTCCATTTCCTATTCTACATCTTTCTCTCTTGGCTACATTAACATACTCTGGATGTGCCAACATTCTGCTACTACTTCTGTGCTCTGGCAAGAATTGGGGCAAATTAATGTTCTTTTAATCGAATGTATGGCTTTCTGGGAAATGATGGCAATTTTATTTAATAGAGCTGCTTGAGCTTTGAAAAGGAGAAAAAAAAAAAAAGGAAAGATGTGATGAAAGACTTTTACCCTGTGAAATGCAAAGAACATCAAGAAGGAATTAGCTGATGAGGCAATGTTTTCTTAATATGGGAACAGAATGATCAACAATCAATAGGCAAGCAAGTATATTCCAGTGAAAGAGGAAAGGGGTAAATAATGGAAAAAAACTTTGGTGATCTCATTTACAGTTCATATTTTGCTACTGATTTGGGACGCGGGGCAAAAAACTGTATCTGTTTTTATACACTTAAGTGCAAAAAAATAGGAAAACAAAGAACTCGCATACTATAACACTGGATCCTGTCTGCATATAACACAAATTTAGTGAGAATAAATCACATTGTGTAATTGAATTAGAAAGATTTCTTATAAATGCTAAAGGGTGTCAAACTTGTGATAAGCAAGTGAGATGAATAGCTTTTAAAATTTCTTAGAAACTCAAGATTTCTAAGATTCTTTAAGGTTCCTGTGTGTGTGTGTGTGTGTGCACGCACATGCATGTGAGTGAGTATGACAAACTGTATCATTGTCATGTAGGGAATTTACTTAATACACAGAAAGATTTTATTAGCTGAAAGTCTAAAGCAGTCATAGCTTCATGTTTCTCTCCAATGAACAGAGGCAACCATCCAGGATGGAAGGTTTATTCTTTGGAGAATCTAAATAAAAGTAGTTCTGGCCATGGGGCACGAGGCACAGTGGGTGGCAAGGCTTATACACTGGACTGAACACAGGAAGAATGAGTCAGATTGTGCATTCTAAATGGTGAAATTTCCCAGTCTTCTTCTTCCCATGCTCTGATCTCAAAGTTCTGGCAACCAGATATATAAAGTAGGTTGGAGTTTTGGATTTTATTCTAGGTAAACTGAAAAGCATAGAAGAATAAATCTACATAAACTAACATTTTGGGGTAATTCGATGAAAAAGTTCGTTACCTCCCCATGACCCTACAATGCAGTCCACAGGTTAACAAGTAGAGTTTCCTTTAGGTTTTTGGTGCTTAAAATTCTTACACATAAAAGCACAGCTAAGGTATTTGATGGAAGTATTAAGCATTCTAGACTGCCACAAATAACAAACAAAGGTAACAGAGATGATATGGAAACTGCAGAAAAAATGAGATCATAGAAATTTGAAAACTCAAATCAAAGCAAAATGAAAGAAAATGATAACAAAGATATTGAATTACACTGCCCTCACCACTGCCAAAGAAAGAGAAAATAATGATATAAAAAAAGAACAAATAGGGGTGCCTGGGTGGCTCAGTCAGTTGAGCATCTGCCTTCAGCTTAGGTCATGATCCCAGGGCCCTGGGATCAAGCCCTGCACTGGGCTCCCCACTCAAGTAGGAAGTCTGCTTCTCCCTCTCCCTCTGCCTGCCACTCCCCCTGCTTGTGCTCTGTTTCTCTGTGAAATAAATAAATAAAAATCTAAAAAAAAAAAGAACAAATAGAGAAGAAAGAGCTCACAGAAAATAAGAATACAATAGCCCATAGGAGGATGAGAAGATAAAATGAGAAAAATAGAACACTGCAACATGGGAGTCTCTACTTGTGGTCCTGAGAACTCCCCAAGGATTGGGACACAGAGGACGAAGTACCACTTCAGAAATTTCCCTATTACAACTAAATTCTTGTATTGAGTTCTATCTATCTTCTCTCTTTAAAAAATATTTATTGGGAAGTAATGTCCTTGTGTAAGAGCTAGTAATATCATAGAAGTCACTATGTTAGACAATCTAATAATTTCTAAGTACAGCTAATCCCTACCCTAATAATCTAGATAATTGTTCCAGTTGACATTTTATTTTAGCTGACACATTTATTAATTTAGTATTTAATTATACTAAATAATACTAAATTATAATTAATTTAGTATTTTCTAATTTTTAATAGTTTCTTGAATTTTCAGCAGTAGATCACTGTTGACTAAATATATTGTACACTGGTAATTATATATATGTTGTACACTGGTAATTATGTATAGTTAATATATATAATATATATTTTAAAAATATTTTTAAAAATGAAAATTTTCTTATATAAACTTCTCAAAACATAATGCTTAAGCAATAAAATGGTTTCTTTTGAACATATTAAGCACAGATAAGTAACTGTGCTTCTTTTGGGTAGGTTCGTGGTATAAATATATATAGTACTTGGTTTAAATTGTTTGAATGTATACTCAATTGCTTCTCAGTTTAGTTATCCCCTAAACATTTTGTCCAAAAAATCTCTTAGTAAGTGTCACATTGTACTTTGGATATTTATTTGCATATCTGTCACCTAGAAACTCCTCAAGGATGAAGAAATTGTTTTATCCCATTTTCTCAGTCCCTAGGATGGTATTTTAGCCCAAAAATGCATGCAACGCACTGATAAATAAAAGTCATCTCTCAGACACTATGGACTTGTGGACTACATCAAACCAAACAGAGTATATAAGAGTGCCAGAAAATAACAGTAGTGTAAATATACTCTGCTGGGGCTATAGATATTAAAAAAACTCAGGGATCTGTTAGTTTTTTTATTTAGCTTCAACCGAGTAGAAAATGAGAAAGAAGAAATGAAGTCTAAAATGAAGTAGAGGGGTGCCTGAGTGGCTCAGTGGGTTAAAGCCTCTGCGTTCGGCTCAGGTCATGATCTCAGGGTTCTGGGGTCGAGCCCCGAGTCAGCCTCTCTGCTCAGCAGGGAGCTTGCTTCCCCCTCTCTCTGCCTGCCTCTCTGCCTTCTTGTGATCTCTCTCTCTCTGTGTCAAACAAATAAATAAAATCTTTAAAAATAAATAAATAAAATGAAGTAGAAATTCTATGACAGATGAAGTGAATCTTAATTGTTGGGGTGAGTGCAATTTTCAGAATAATTGTGGTTGCATATCTGAGATTCTAGTATTCACAACTTTTCAGGTTTTTAAAGTTATTTTACATGGAATTAGGAGCAAAAAGTAAAGTTGGGGCAAAAGTAAAGTGTTTACCTCTTTTCTTGGAAATTGCAAGAAAATTTGCAATTACTCATAGGAGTTGAGCTTCTTTTAATAGGAAAAGTTTCAAGTAAAATTTCTCCACACAAGCTGTGGCTTCATGTTCTTTGGGTAATTTGTCAAAACTATCCTTCCTTTTTTTTTTTTTTTTTTTTTTTAAACTATCCTTCCTTAATGAAGAATTAGAAACCAGAACCCTACCCATTGTTCTTATTTTCTTTATTCATTGTGTTTCTAAATTTAAAAATGGGCCAATACAACTCACCTATGACATGAAAAAAGTTTTTCAACTTTGGGGTTTTTGACCCCACTAAAAAGAGGACAATTCCTCCCACCCCCAAAACACTCTCTCACACACAAACAACAGAAAGCATTACCTTGAGCTATGTAAGGTGTGGTTTCCTCTTTTGGAGGGATACTTGTGGGTCGAGGTGTAGGGGCAGGAGGTCTGTTTATAATGAAAGACCGACTCCCCACTTTTTTCTTTGTACTCATATTGGCCAATATCATGTCATAGTCACTGTCTTCGATCTCAACAAACGTGTATGGGTCTTCCTCCTTCTCCTGCTCCTTTTCATCTTCTTTCTTTTCTTCTTCTTTGGGTTCACATCCTGTTTCTTGTCTTGCTCCAAGATCACACCAATTTTGACTTCTTTCCATTTGGCCTTCCACCATTTTCCCTGCTTATGAAATATTTAGATGGTGGTTACTCTTTTATTATATGCAATATTGTTGATGTCTGTCACTTCCTTGAAACTCCTCCCAAATAATTTATATATTGTCTCATATATTTAAAAATGAAAAGTATACCATATAATTTACTAACATATCCTCCTGCAGTTGGTAATTGTTAACTTTGTTTAAAAAAAAAAGTTTGTAACTGGCTGACTCAGTCAGTAGAGCATGAGACTCTTCATCTCAGGGCTCTAAGTTTGAGCCCCATGTTGGGAGTACAGTTTACTTAAAAATATAATCTTAAAAAAAAAAGTTTGTTTAAAACATGGTCTTCTTTGAAAACATATAAATAACCATACAAGTATTATTCAGATAATTTATAAGGGATTTAATATCAGAAAATGAAGTGATAAAACTAAGTCTCAAATTCCAAATGCTTCTGCAAACTTGTTTCTCAAGCAGAATACGCTAAGATTTTTTTTTTTTTTTCACTTGAAGTCATTTCACCTTTCATAGGGCCTGCACTGGGTGTTTTGCCTAACATTCAAATTCTCTGAAAATGACAGGGGGAATAGCCAAACATGCCATTACTTGATTTCTTACAGGAAGTCTCACTGTGGCTTGACAAACTGAGATTCCAAAATGCAACTCTTGATCTCTATAAACCAGCATGAACCTCATTCTTAGATAAAGAACACTGAAAATAGAGTTTGTGACAAGGTGGCATGGATAATCAATGACTTGAAGATTAATTCATATGAAAAGAATAACCTTTTATGGTTTTAATAGTAAAATCTTTACATATTTTTTAAAGAATGTATTAAAATATTTTAGTAGCAGTTATTTAAAAGGCAAAGGTATCATATACTTTGGTTAATGAATAAGTTGGAAAAAATTTTGATGGATCCCTGCCACACTAATGAGAATTTTATTAAAAATTAGATTTTTGGGGTGCCGGGGTGGCATAGTCAGTTAAGTGTCTGACTCTTGTTTTTGGCTCAGGTTATGACCCCAGGGTCTTGGGATCGAACCCCCTGTCAGGCTCCTCCCTCACCTTGGGAGTCTGGTTGACACTCTCTTTCCCTCTCCTTCTGCCCCTCCCCACCCACTTTCTCTCTCTCTCTCTCAAATAAAATCTTTAAAAATTAGACTTCTGATAGATATTTTGCTTAAAGCATTAATGGAAACAATAAAATGGAAAGAATTTCAGTTATTGACTGAAAAATCACTGCTTTTCTGGGTTGTTCTGAGAGATTTATGCATGTGACCTAAGGGAGAAATATTCTCCTTCCTCTTTGGTGCAAATCTGACCAAAAAATTTAGGTTATTTATGGATGTTTTAGTGGAAAAATGTAGAAGTTAAGGAGAAAGACAAGTTGTAGAGCAGAATCAAAATATATTATTTTAAGTAGTTCAGCAATTGTTTTGCGTAGGCTCATGAAGAGAGGCTGAGATCCTCCACCGAAGGAATCTTAGATCTCATTGTTTCAGTTAGTTGAAGCCAAGAAGTACTAATGCCTACATGCCTAGCACTAACTTCCAAATCAGCATGACTTGCCTTTCTCCCTGTGAATAATATGGTACTGAGATTTTGACTTCATGACTTCTGTTTCACTGACAGCACAACAGGTGAAACCATATTAAGTGTGTGGGAAACATTTTTACAGTGTTTCATTTTTAGCGGAATGTGTCAACTATCTTACTTTTATCAACCCATTTCCTGAGCTGTTAACTCCCTTTGTTTCTCCAC
This sequence comes from Potos flavus, assembly GCA_028534135.1. NCBI lineage: Eukaryota > Metazoa > Chordata > Mammalia > Carnivora > Procyonidae > Potos > Potos flavus. The sequence goes on from CM052899.1 coordinate 102,680,190, forward strand.
CCACCTTCCTTCTCAACTCTTTCTAAAGTTGGGCTTGCACCAGAAATAACACATTTTACTTTTTTATTTCCCAGCGTATCAGATTCCACTTTCCATGTCAGAGTGGGACCTGAGCATTCTTAATTCAAGTTGTACGTTAGTAAATAAAAATGAAACTAAATCACTCCTATCATCCGAACTTTTGAAAAAAAAAAAAAATAGAGGAAGAGTATGTAACAAAGAGAAGAATCTTAAAAGCCAGGAAGCCTGTTTATAGAAGTATTCGATACATTCTAATTACAGGCTCTATGGTCTTGGGTCTGAGTCAAAGAGGGATCAGTAGTGATTGTTGCCTTGCAAATGTGTTGTGAAGAAAAAAAGGGACAATGTGTTCTTTATAAACTAAAAAGTGTTCTATAGTGTTTTAGATTCTTGTTTTCTCCTGTGAATATACCCATAAATCCACCATGGGGAATCTGATGCTCAGGACACGAGGAGGTAGCCTCTCCTTTTTGGCAATTTGAGGGCATACGGAAACTAATTTTCGAAGACAATTCTGAAGGTTATCACTAGCTGAAGTCAAAGATCCCAATACAAAGTCTCTGGCAAAACAAACAAAAAACTAATAAAAAGTGGTAGCTTCTAGTCTTAACTTTCAAAGACCTTAAAGAATTTTAAGAAAAAATATTGACGTTTTATTTTTCATTTACACTATTACCAATATTAGCCCTATGAAAAGATGAGATCAAAAGTAACACTGCATAGAAAATGTAAAAGTATAGTTTTAAAATAAAAAGTGGGGATTTTTTATTTCATCTTGCTTTTTCTATTTGGTACTTTTCAGAGGATATATTAGCCAATGTTAAAACTTCCGGTTTTAGATACCCAGTGAATGCTCTCTATAGAGTAGTTTTACACCTCCTAACTAATACACATTGTATACAAATTTACATTAGGGAAAATATGATTTATTATTAGTCCCTTTAAGAGATTTAACCTGATAAAAGACAACTTTGCCTTCTTAACAATTTATTTTAATAATTATATAAAATTATTCACATCTGTAACAAGTGAAAAACTATACCAGAATTTTATTGTCAGTGTGCTGCTTATCTATGTCTCTCTTCCCACCCCCAGTACTGATACGCTTACCTCACTGATTTATCGCAATGGTCTAGAACATCTTGGCTCATAGTAGGTAGTCAATAAATATTTGTTGAATGAATGAAAGAATCAGAGGAGTGCCCATAAGGTTTTCCATACTTTCCATTAAGGAGGACTTTTCAACTCTAAATACAGTGTATAACCTTAGTAAAGGTTCATGTTCATCAAGTTGAACCTTTATAGAGCCAGGCCCTTCAGTATGCAAATGCTAAATTTCATGGCTTCAAAATTCACTTTTTTTCAACTGGTGTTTATATACTTTGTAGCCCTCTAGGACTCAAAAGCTAAAAACTATAATGACAAAAGACAGTTTTCACAATAGATATGTCGTTCATCTTTCTTATTAAAACTTCATTGTAAGAACCCTTTTTGAATTCGGAAAGTAGATATAAAATAGTGATCAATAAAGTGGGTGATAATTAGTGACTGCAGAGTGAACCTGGAGCTGGAAGTCTGACAGCTGTTAACCGCTCCAGCCAGATCAGCCCAATATGGAAGCTCCTCTTGATGTTACCTGCACCACCCCCTTCCCCCACGCCCCATCCACCCCCCTTACACAGGTCATTCTGGCATTTGGGAACAACTGTGATCAGAGCCATTTAACTGTCCTTCCACTTCAGCAATATACTGCGTGTTTGTTCTCAGGCTTTGGTCTCTAGGTAGTGTGTGATAAACCTTTTACCACTCGCTTCCCCTGCAGCTACCAGCGGGAGCGAAAGTGCCCAAGGTCATTTTCAAATCTGTAAGACATTAGCCTTTTCCTTTTGCCAGACAACTAAGAGTACTTTTTAAAAGGAACGTTGATGTCATTTACTTTTCCACAGGATGCTTGAGGTTCATTTTATGTGAAGGACTACAAACTCCTTCCAAGTTTTATTGCTTTACTTACTTAAAGCGTTGTAATGAGACTATTCTACAAGAAAGGGAGAGAGGGGAGGAGGAAGGGAAAGAGGGATGGAAGGTTGGGGGAAAGAGGGTGAGGGGAGGGAGAAAAAAGGAAAGAAAGAAGGAGACAAAGGGCCAGAAAGAGAGAGGGAGGAAGGGAGGAGGAAACGAGGGTGAGTGAGTTAGTGGCAAGTATCTCTTGTTAAGGAACAGCAGGAAAGCTGCTCTTGGTTTTAAAAGCTGATCTTCAGGGGCGCCTGGGTGGCTCAGCCATTAAGCGGCTGCCTTTGGCTCAGGTCGTGATCCCTGCGTCCTGGGATCAAGCCCGGCATGGGGCTCCTTGTTCAGTGGTAAGCCTGCTTTTCCCTCTCCCACTCCCCCTGCTTGTGTTCCCTCTCTCACTGTTCGCTGTGTCTCTCTGTCAAATAAAGAAATAAAATCTTTAAAAATAAATAAATAAATAAACAAAAGCTGATCTTCCCTGCAACCAATCTGCCACTGCCCTGTATACTAGGGACGCCTGTCAAACTTCCGTTGTTGTTGTTTTAACCTTAAACCTACCCTGCAATGTGCCATGAGGTTTTTCCAGTTGGGAGGCAGCAGGGACAGGTCGCGGAGGGGGCAGAGGCGGTCTGCTGCTCATGAGCGCCTCTGCTGAATTATGTTCTGGACTGTCTCCAGGAATGAACACATACAAGTCCTCATCATACTCGTTCACAGAACTCCCACTGCCAACCTCTGCCGGGCTCTGCTCGGTCTCAGTGCCCGAGGCGTTCTCTTTTTCTTCCTTCTCCAGTGCCTCGGCCTCAGCTCCTTCCGCACGCTGCCCGTATGATGTCTGCCCGCTTGCGTGATGAAATGCTGGGTTCTGTGCGGCTGTTTATGATGAAGATGGTAGATTTCATTTCAACACACCATCTGGAGGCATTTCATATTTTCTGATTTCATACAGAAGTGGTAGTACTGCTAATAAAGCTTTTATGAGCTGATACGGTCCAAAGCTGACAAGTGCATAATTTTAGTGAATAGCCATTCTTGGGTTTTTAAAATATTTACCAAATGAACAGTTCAAGCTTCATCATACCTTGCTATCTCACTATAAGACACACTCATACATACAATAACATTCTGGTTCTCCAGAGTTATTGTTTGAGCAGATTCATATATATGTCTGTATTATTGCATTTTTATTAGAAAACAGAATAACTGACCTAACCAGTAATAAGTAAGTTATGGAAAAGGTAAGTACAAGGAAAAAAAAAAAACCTTAACTTGCTTGTAAATAATGCAATAATTATCATTATTATCATTATAATGTGATCTTATTAATTATTATTTTAATATATAATTATCACCAGATTGTGTCTTAATTCTTGAAAACATTACTTGAGGGAAGTGTTAATATTTTTTGATGGAGAAGGCGTCAAATCACCGATAGGAGGTAAATCTTTCTAAGACTCAGTTCTGTCACCTATAAAATATATCCTATTCTGAAACGTAACCAAGTAATCCAAACTCCATCTTAAGAATCATGATTTCATCATTTGTTTTCATAGTGTACACAATAGATATCCTCTAACCACTCAGGAAGAATTGAAAAAAGATATTACAATGCAATAACTTTAAATCTTAAAACTTGTTTAAATTTTCTTTATAAAAATTCTGCTTTAAATAAAGCATTCACAAAATTTTTAAAAAGCTTGGAATCTCTAAATTGGAGGGAATATGTGAGCTGTTGTCATTGTTAGTGCAATAAACAAGCAGAAGATTGTTGTTTTAAAAGTGTTACTAAGCTGAAGTTTGGCTAAAGAAGTAAATTGGCAGAGTATGGAGAAAAAAGACTTTTTTTTTTTTTTTAAACAATGAACAGTTCTCTGTAGAAACTTTTTAGTTATGGGAGAAAGTTAGTGATGAGGAAAAATCGTGCCCACGATGGTATCCATATTTCTACATGGAATTTTATTTTTTATTGTTCTTTCCTTTCATGTGAGAAAGAAGAAAGATATAATTTCAGTACTAGAACTGCAGACCAAGATTCTTTAATTAGGAGCGTGAGAAGAGCAGCCAACAGAATGAGATCTCTTGCACAAATCTCATTCATCTTTCTTCCTCTAACTCCGAACACTGAGCCTGAAATAAAGTAGTCTCTAGAAATGTTGATGGAGTCAGTGATGCAGTGACTGAAAAGGAATTATGGCTCAGGCTAGCAAAGGAACTTCACTATTTCTGTCTGGGCAAATCGATCAACTAAGAATTACACTCATGCTATAGGAAATTACTTGTAGCTGTCTTATGTTTATGGATTCAGTGTTTATGTTTTATGTACACACTGTCTAAGCCACAGAGCCTCCTTGGTCCTTGTCAAAAATGTCCAAACCTGGAATCCAGCTCTGGAGAGTTGGACGTAGTGCATCAGTGAGTTTTAGCAAGCCTCATAGCGATGGTGATACCAATGAAAATCTGCCAGCTAAGGTGTGTTATGCTTTACCCTCTAGCCCATTAGGGAGCCTGAGGCCAGAGTCGAGTCACACAGAATTTCAAACACAAGACAATTGTAGGTCCTAATGATCTATGGAAAGGAGGTTGTTTTCTATAAATAATTGAAATAACATTTTTCTCTTTATAGGCAGTTCTTCTGAGGATTGTATGTCATGATAAATAAGTGGTCATGATCATCAGTTTTATTATTATTATAATGACAATAAAATGTATAACTTTAAAAATCAGTGCATTAATCCATTGCTTAAATATATAGCATTATTTTGTGTTATGCCATAACTCTTGAAGGTGTTTACTGATTTGCCAAAGTATGCTAGTTAGACATTGTATTTAGTTGTATTTGATTTGCAGGTCATTTGCCTACCATTTGAGAAACCAGTGGTCAATAAAGGTTAGCTGAATATCAGCTGTGCAGTGTTAAAGGGCAATGCCCTGTGGCCAGAGAATGCTTGATATGTGAGATATCACCGTGCTGTGAATAAACAAACAGATGGTCAGAGGTGGGACCGAAAAAGGTTACCTAGGGCTTTTTAGATGACGAGGAGGATAAGTATGATGGGAAGGTACTGGGAAATTTGGAACAGAAAAATGACTAGCTCCTTCAGGAGCATAGAGTATTAGGGCTGGCAAATGTGGAAGCTGCTTACGCCGGGTTTCTTAATAGCAGTACTGCTGACATTTTGGATCCTGTGTCCTGGGGGGTATGTCCTGTGCTTCGTAGGATATTTAGCAGAGTTTCTGGTGTCCACCCACTGAATGCCAGTTGTAAACCTCCCTTCTCAAGTCATCATAATAAGATGGCTTTTGTTCATTGACAAGGATCCTCTTGTGGGTGGGAAACAGTCCCTCATTGAGAACCACTGTGCTATTGCAATAACCCAGGGGAGAGCTGATGGCGCCTCGACTAGGAGAAATCCTGGCAGAGTGAGGAACGGTTGAATGCTGGCTATGCTGTGACGGTGGAGTCAACAGTACTGTCTGATCGTATTGGATGTGGGCTGAGAGAGGAAGTAAAAAAGCCCAGGGAGACTCTCAGGTTTTTAGATGGAATTAAACAAGGAAAGAATCTTCCCTTACTGAGATGGGAAAGTAGGCAGGTAGTGAAAGTTTGAAAAGGTCAGGCTTTAGGGTTTTGGGATTTGGAAATGGTGAGTGGGAGACGCCTATCAGGCATGCTGGTGAAGATGCTGAGCAAGCTGTTGTATATCAGGGGAGTCTGGAATAATGAGTAGAGTTATATACATGTGGGAAGACTGAATTAGTCTTCAGACATTAGAATATAGAATTACATCCTATTATAGCCAATAAGGACCTTAGAGAGAGTGGTAGTCCAAGCTTCTCACTGCCTAGCAGAGAAAACTAAGGTCTGAAAAGAATGTGACTTTGTTTTAAAAAAAACTGAAAAAACAGAGTTGTCAAATAGAATATTTGCATCAACTTGACTTGTGTATTCTCTCTGGGTAGGAAAGACTGGTGTTTGATTATTTAACACGGAACTTAATAGAATTATTTAAATTAGCAAGATAATGTAGTAACATCTCTACCGTATTACAAATTGAAATCATTCAGTTAATTAAATGCCTTTCCATGTTCTCCTATGCTCTCTTCAGTCTTATTTTACCAGTTACATGTACCTTAATACAGATACTACATATATACATATATTCCTAACATCCAGACACACTTACTAGGAGAAGATGTAAGTAATGAGATAATATCATCTTCATAGTCATTTTCTTGCTCATCATTTCTGCTAACTTCTGGGATCTGAAAAAAAATGAATGCAATTTTTAATAATATCCATTAATCTTAATATATCTGCATCTACATACACAAATGGAAAGTTAATACTTGTGGAAATAATTGTTTTAGTTTTTATTTAAATACTTTGATTATACTACTTATCTTAGCTATTATATTTGTGTCATCTACAAGAGTTCGATGACACAAAGTATTAAAAGTATAACTGTGGCAATAGAACATTTGTAATAGACAACAAATTAACTTCAAAATGAAACTTATTAGCACCTACTTTAAGATTCAAAACAATAGTCATGAAATTTAGGTGCAATAAATACGTCTTAAATAAACTTGAACATGACTATTTCTCTTAAAGATAATGAGCTTTCAGGAGCACCTGGGAGGCTCAGTTGGTTAAGTGTCTGCCTTGGGCTCAGGTCAGGATCCCTGGGATGG
>CM052899.1:102687412-102771218 GCA_028534135.1 Potos flavus
GACATGGTCTTTGATTTCCAGTGGAATCTTGAAAATAAAAGCCTCTTTAGTATTTTTTTTTAGTGAGCTTGATTTAGAAACTTATTTTATATTTAAGTCATATTTCCCCCTTGGTTGAAATGCTAATATGAAAAGTTGTGTAGCTCTACAAGGGAGATTGACATGTTAATTGATATTTGCATGCTTTGGTATTAAATGCATTGTTTAATACAGCCATTCTTTGTTTCCAATTAGCCTGACCTCTTTATTTCATAAGATAGATCAAGAATACATCAAAAAAATCCATAAAATGCTTACAATCATATCAAGGAAGTTTTTACTAGTTGGGATGGTTTTCAAAGATTTCAGAAATTATGTGAAAATTTCCCATATACTAGTCGTAAGCCTAGACATTATAAGCTCAAAATCAGTGTGAATTAATAAAGAGACTATGGCAAGTGTGTGGGTGTATGTGTGTGCACTGAGGTTACAATCTAATGAAATCATTTTTGTGTCATAACTTAATATATGACATTTGCATTAATAAACAAACAAACAAGTCCAAAAAGGTACTGAAGGGAAGGTATTGAAGAGAGAAGCTTTCCAAATTTAAGAAGTAGCTAAGTTTGACAGATTTGAGCAGGTTCATAAATATTATGTAAAACTGACATTTTGTATATCAGGCTAGGCAGAGACTAATCGTTTTCTCAGGAATGAGAGGATCTTTAGAAATATTTAAACTAAAAAACAAATGTTTCTTACTTGAGTTCCTTACACTTAAAATCAGATTTAGCTTCAAAAATATGTTAGATTCATGACATATTAATAATTGTTCAATGGAATCAATGATGGCTTCAAAGACAACAAGTGTGGTGGTACTCTGACACAAAATCACTTCAGCACTTGGCTGTGTGGTGCAGTGGGTAGAGCATGGTTGGTGAAGTCAGTCAAATCACAGCCGTATTATCTCTATTACTGATTAGCTGCATGATATCAGGCAAGATACTTAACTCTAAACCTTAATATTCTATCCTCCAAGTGTGAATAGTAATATGTATGCCATCATTTTGCTGAGAGGGTTAAATTAGAATAATGTAAGTGAAACACATATTACTTCTACTACATAGTAAGTGCTTAATAAATGTAACCTGCACATGTTAGGTTTTCCTTCATCCTATAAAATATAGATATGCATTTAATAAGCATAGTGATCACATCGATTTGATGGGAGAATGTAACCGGCCCTCAGAACAATGTACTGCTTAAAAAAAACCTATGAGAAATTATATTAGTTACTAAGCATGCTTAGATATAGACTTAAGAAAAACATGTACTGGCAAAGGACCTCCGGGGGAGAGGACGATATACGTCCTTGAAGCCGAGCAGCTGGGAACGCCCCGCCTGCTTCATTTTTCCGTTATCTCCCCTTTCCCGGAGAGCACCTGCAGTTAGACAACCCTCTTGTTTGGGTTTGCTCACTATAGGTCATGCACTACGTGACCAGACATATTTTGTCCTTCTTCCTACTTATCTACAAGACTCATGGTCAATGTGTAACCTACTCTGGCTTCTTTGTTTGGTTGTTACCTACTTTTTAATAAATATGAGACTGAGGAGTTGTTCGGGGCGACAGTCTTTTCTACTGTCGTCCCCTGCTCCCTTTCTTTTGCAGCTGACTTGTTTGTGCCTCATTCTTCTCCCGTGCACCATCAGGAGGCGGCAGGAGAATCTTTAATAATCAATAATTATTTAACTTATTTCTTCTCAACTGTGTGCCTCTAGAAGTTCTGATAGAAAAAGAACTGAAATATAAACTTTCTATCTGATTGAAGTATGGCATTGTGGTTTTGTTATTAGAAATACTTAGTAATTTACAAGATAATAGAGATAAGAATGGAAAAAAGGGTAATTTTTTAACAGGTTCCTTTTTCTAAGGCTAGAGTCTGACTTCATTCAGTTGTTAAGTATTTATGCAAGCCTAATATGTGCTAACTACTCTGTTAGCAATTAGGGAAAATAAGTTAAAAATAAGAGACATAATATTTCCATTCTCACAACTATCATCTTTTTATAGGGAGAGAAGACAAAATAATAAGATGATTAGAATATAATATTTTACTTCAGTACACAAATGCAGTTCTTAGAGGTGAAATGGAGAATTAAGAAATAATCAGATAATCAGGGCAAAATTTTGTTAATTTGCTTTTTTTGTGAGGAAATTGGATTAAAAAATTCTCTTGATACTTGCCTTGAGTCCCACTTCTCTAAATGAAAAATCCAGCTTAAATAATAAAATCTGTCAGCTGAATATGCTCAATTTAATATTTCAGCCCACAGATACTCCTTGCAGCACACAATGTTTAATGAAATTAAAATCATTCATTATCAAAGATAAACTAAAAAGAGAACTTCTTGTTGACTGAGGTTTCTAAAGCTCCACATGGCTTTGGCATCTAGCACTGTACAAATTGATCATCATTTTCTGATTTTGAGGGAGTGAATAAAAACAATCTTTACATGGCAGTTGGTTTCCAAATCCTGTTATGAGATTCTGAAGATATTATAATTAGCTTAACTCTTGCCCAACTTTCCATAGTGTTGATTATAAACGATTTTGCCAGCTGTAAAGCACATGGCAGTCTGTAGAATGAGAGTAAGAAGACACGTATATGTTTGAAGAGTAACAAATTGGCCCTGGATTTTATATTTTATCCTAAATGAATATACTGAGCTGCAGAATCTAAGATAATATTCCAATGGAAGTAATAAAGATTATATTTCCTAAATGTGAGGAATAATGAACAATGTTTTACTAAAGCTATGAATAATAATGTCAGAGCCTCAAATATTTTTTTTCAAAAGTGCATAATATTATTTTAGCTTTCATTACATCTTTTAAGAGAATTTGTTTCTCCTTAGGCCTCTAGGAATATGGTATAAAAGCAGAATCGTAGGATTTTTTATGAAGTTCTCTTTATATAATAGGAATTGAAATCTTTAGTGTAAAAATTAAATAGGAAGTCCTTCTATGATTGGGAAAAGAATAAAGAAGAATGAAAGAGATGAGCTGTGAGAAGGTGGAAAGTGGACATTTTCCTTACAATGGACTAAAGTTTTGTTAGAATAACCTGAGGATATATGTTCCATTTTTTTAGATAGGCTTTGATCTTGATCTCTGCCCATGGTGCAGCTCTAACAATAGCTATGAACTTCACCTTGGCATGTGACTCTGTAACCACACTCTCACTCTGTTTTGGTAGTGTTTGTTTCAAACCCACCACAGTTGTGGCTTCATCGATGAGGTACCTGCACCTTTCCTGGTCCATATACTTGGTTTGATTTCAGCCATCTCTGTCACTAAAGTGGGAATGACAAGATTTAAATTCATTCTTTTGTTAGGATTGTAGCTGTAAATGTAAAAAATAGTTATTTTCATTTAAAATTATGGAATCCCAAAATCTGAAAGGAACCTATGGATAACTGGTTTATTCTCTTGTTCACACGCTGATGTAATACTAACAATGTGTCACAAGAAAAATGTAGGATTTAGATATTTTTCCAAGCAAAAGTTGTTTTTATATGTGGTCTATAGTCTGCACTGCCCAACCCTCCTTACAAATTGGCTTTTCTTGGGTTCCATACGTGTCCTTTTCTTGTCACAGAATGAATTTTCTCTAGGTGATCTTATTCACTCCATTTCTTTAATTCATATTTATATCATGATGATTCCTGGATACAACATTTGCTTCAAACTTTTCTGATTTTTGTATTCTAGTATGCAGCAAAAGATATTAGGATAAACAGTCATAAAAGCAAAGGGGAAAGGCTGAAGGGAGAGATAATCAGAAAAATCACGAAAGAGAATGCTTTAGATCGAATGTTTGTGTCTACCCCAAAATTCATATGTTGAAATTCTAACTCTCGAGGTGATGGTATTAGGAGGTGGGGCCTTTGGGAGGTGATTAGGTCATTAGAAAGGGCTCTCTAGAACGGGATTAGTGATTACGTTAATTAGATAAATTATGGTAATTAACAAGTCTAATGCTAATTAGATTAATTAGCATTATAAAAGTAACCTACAGAGAGATCCCTTACCCCCTCTGCTGTTTGAGGATACAGTGAAAAGATGGCTATCTATGAATCAGGAACAGTGCCCTCACCAGGCACTGAATCTGCTGGGACCATATCTTGGGAATTCCCAGTCTCAGAATGGTGAAAAGTAAGTGTTATTTATAAGCGTCAGTTTAGTTTATGGAATTTTTGTTATGGCATCCTGAATTGACTATGACAGAGGGTTTCAAGTAAATCCCAATATTAAATGATTCACCAGGAATGTAAAAGAAAAGCTCTGAAAACAGTTCGCAGTACTTTTCAATCAAGGTCACTGGTTACCCTGGTGAGGGGAATTATAACAGAATTGGATGAATTCATACTGGATTGAAGAATCTTAAAATGGAAGCGAAGAATGGAAGGCAACATGTATCGAATTTTAAGAACCATGATATGAATAAGGCAACTGCGCTTAAAATTTTTCAAAAAATGAATTAGAGATGTCAGTGAAAGTGTTTTATTACAGGCAAGGGCTGTGAAGATGCTAATAACATCTAGAGCACACGTGCACAAAAACAGTAGTAGGCAGAGTGGGATATACGAATATGAAAATTTCATGATCCCAAACCTCAAGTATTCTACAATTGTGGAGAAGAGAAGGAATATACATAAGGCAAAATGAAACAAGCTATTAAAATATACATATACTTGTAAGAGGCTACAAGATAGACAGAAACATGTAATCATTTCCATCAGATGGATGGAACAGAAAACAGTTCAGGGTAGGTGGTATTCAAGCTGAGTCTTAGAGGGTGAGTACAGTTTTAATCTGCAAAAAAGAAAAAAGGGAGGAAGCAAATTCTTGGCTGATGGGCAAATATGACTGAACCAGTAGGAAGACCTGGTGAATGGTTCCTAGTTGGTTTGGTTAGGTTGCACGGAAGGACATATTTGAATGTCAATATGTGGTGCTGCATTATGATTTTATTTTATAAACTTTTAAAGGTTCTTGAGTTTGTAATTATTTCCCAAGAAGTGGGAAATAGCATGTTCCTGCCTATATTTTAGAAAAATAATTCTGGTAATAGTGGGTAAGAAGGAGAGGGGGCTATTTCAATAGTCAAGGTGAAGGATATTGAGGACTAGTGAAAGAAAATATTTATTTATTTACTTATTTAAAAGATTTTATTTATTTATTTGAGAGAGAGAGTGAGCAAGAGAGAAAACACATGAGCAGATACAGAGGGGGAAGCAGAATCCCCTGCTAAGCAGGGAGCCTGACATGGGGCTGGATCCCTGGACCCTGGGATCATGACCTGAGCCGAAGGCAGAAGCTTAACCAACTGAGCCTTCCAGGCACCCCTGAAAGAAAATATTTAATGAAGAAGAAAGATTTAATAAATATCAAGGAGATGAGATAAACAAGATTTTTTACAGTTTTGATGCCAAAGGCTGGAGGAAAAGGGTCATACATGGTTATGTAAATTTATGTTCAGCTCAATGCTATAATTGTACCCTCTAGAGAACTTTTGTCATTTCGAGATGAGAACATTGATTAAAAACATCTTTCGATGAAACTGGAGGTCAGAATCTGAGGTCAAGATATAATATCAGCATCTTAGATATCCTTTGCATTGTTTCATGTAACACTTGAAAAATACATTTGGAATGGGTATATAGCCATCAAATAGTGATTCTTCCCATTTCTTTATGAAGTTAAGAAGTTTACCAGTTTGGAAAAACAGAAATCAGTTAATTGTATGGTTGTCAAATAAACTATTTTAAAAAAATATTTCATTTGCTTATTTGAGAAAGAGAGGGAGAGAGAGCACAAGAGCAGGGTGAGGGGTAAAGGGAGAAGCAGACTCCCCACTGAGCAGGGAGCCCGTCATAGTGCTTGATCCCAGGACTCCGGAATCATGACCTGAGCCAAAGGCAGCTGCTTAACCAACTGAGCCACCCAGGCACCCCTCAAATAAACTTTTAAGTCAACAAGACACTTAACTATGAAACAGACTGATAGAATTGAATTGAAGAATAAGTACAAATTCCTAATTAAATTATAAAGATACCAAAAGAGTGCTTAGATACAAACAATTGGACAACAAACTATAAATTACATTTAATCAAATCCTACTATATTTCTTTCCTAGAAATGAAAAAATTTTTAAAAGGTTACCATGAAATTACATGGGTTGATTGGGTATTAGATGCTTCTGAACAATACACTGAAAAGAAAAACCAGATAGTTATGTCCATCATTTAGAAATGATGTTAAAGGGAATGGAGACAGCAGCAAGAAGAGGTTTAGTAAAAGAGAGAAGAACAGAGAGAGAAAAATGTCAGAGATAGAAGGAGGATGTAATCATACAGGTCAAAGGCCAAAGCTAAGAGAATCATTCTTAAGGACCCTTTCTTGATTTCAGAATGGTATTCAGAATACAACTAAAGCATCTTGAAGAGAAAAGAGTTTCTGGTACAGGCAAATTTACAAAAACATTCAGAACTCAGGGAAATTCTTAGTATGTATCTATACATGCCATTTAACATTTTCAAGGATGACAATTCTTACAGCCTTGGTCAATCAGTCAATAAATATTTATTGAATGTTTGCTATGTGCATAATACTATAACACTAGGCAAGTTTCCAGGGGGTATGCAAAGTATGTTATGTATAATATATTCCCAGGATGCTGCATATTTAGCTAGGAAAATAAAAGTGAAATGCATAAAACAATTGTAGTCCCTTAAGTGTTTGGTTTAAGTCAAGAGTGCAATAGAAGATAAAAAGAATGAAATTATCCTGGGTTGGAATAATTGGACCTGGAATTTGAAAAATGGGTACAATTTGAGAGCTAAATCTTGAATCTAGTCCCAGGAACTAATGCATGATTGCTGAGCTAATGGATGAATAAACAATAGATGAATTGGTGGAAGAAGAAAGAATGTGGTGGGTGTTCTTGGTAAGGAGAATTGGTGCAAGCAAAAGCTAGGTTGAGCAGGCCATATGCAGAGGGCAAAGAGCAAAGCTACCCAATCAAAAAAGCAGGTGAATTTTCGGGAGAACATGTGAATTTCGATACAAAGACTAGAGTCAACATTTGCTTATTATATCCCAATTGTGGAATATTAGAAATATTTGTAGATGACAGTAATGATGATGATTGGTATTGCTATTAAACATCCCATCTATAAATACATGTAAGTTATATAAGTTGAGTCCAGAAGTATTGTCAGAAAAATCTGGATTCAAATCTCACTCTTCTATTTATCACCCACATGAGCTTCAGCAATTTCTCACTTTTCACCACTCTGGATGTAAAAATGACTATAAATATACCTAATGTCAGAGGGTTATTGTGAATGTTAAATAAGAAAATATCAAGTAATTAGCACAGAGCTTGACACACAGAAAGCACTAAACAACTGTTACCTCTATTATCTTCATTAAGAACATTATTTTATGACAGAATGACCTTTTATGTTGCCCTATTTTTTTCATATTACTAAGCTATGTTTATGTAAAAATTTATATTCAGTTATAAGATTGAGTAAAGATCAATTCTATTTAAGTTGGAATATAGAGAATAAAAATGAAGACTTTCAAGTAGTAGGGTATTTTTGTAGCTCACAATAAAAAATGTTTATTTTGAAGTGTGAGGAGTTATAAGACAGATGCGATGGTGATCAATACTGGACCAATTAAGTTAATGGAAATTAAGCAGGGCTCTTGGGTAATGTTCGTGTAGGCTGTATATGGATTTTCTCCCAGAGTACCATTTCCATGGACTATGATATACAGAGCATCCTAAGAGTTGGATGTCAGCAGGGCTGTTGAGGAAAAGCGTTTCTCAAGTGATTCTACAGTGTTTAATCCTCAAATGGTTTATATTTGGTTTTACAATGTTGCTATTGCAACAAGGACTTGTTTAGGCTGATATTAAACTTAGATTGCCTTCTTCCAGGATGAAATGATGTAAGGGAACACAGGTGCTAACTCAGAAGGGTATATCTTACTAGGTTCGCCAAGAGTAGGGAAAAGTAGATTGGCCATAGATGAGGCTCAAAGTACACAGATTAGTAGTTAAGAAGGGACTAAAGAATTTGGTTTTAATAAATCATGAATCTGTGATTGCTGCATTCATTACCTTAACTCTGTTTTTCTATTCCTATGAGAAGAACAAAGGCACATACATGACAGCAACATAAAGCTTTGCTATTCATAATTCTAAAATCTTGAAATAAGTTTTAGTTTCAAAATCACAAGTTAAAAAAGGTAAAGTTCTGTTGAGGAAACACAAAATACCATTAGGTCAAAAGTATAAATCATTATGCTGTTTTGAATGCTCCAATAAAATCAAATTAAAAAAACATGTTTTCATTTGGAGGAAAACGAAATAGACACTAAATAATGGATGGGTTTACATGATTCCAAGTTGGCAGACCAGAGTTAGTTAAGAGGTGGCCAGGTTTACATTTATGTTGATTATTACTAGAAATTGCTTTCTCTTCTTTTTTTCTAAGCCTTAGATAATCTGAGTGAGGGTCAAAGAGAACTAATGGAAAAAACCAAGCTGAATAATAAAAGGCTGGAATTGTCATCTACACAGCTGTTGGACATTTCATTTATCTAAAACTGGAGGAGCGAGTATTTTCTGAAATTGAAGCCAGAAACAAACAAAATACCACTTAGAGATCCAACAGTTTCCACCAAAGATTATACTATTCAGTTGTTAGATAATAAGTATTATTTGAGAAATGAAACAAAAGATCCTTTAAGTTTATATTATTACTGTAAAAAATAAGTGTTTTTGACAAATTAAACCGAATGGTTCTTAAAGCTTATATTGTTGCAAGTCTATTCCCAGTAGGTGTTTATATGGCTGGAATAATCCCTCACTTCCAAATACAGAATCAGAAGAGTCGATTCTTATTGATCAGAGCATTTAAAACATGAAAGATAAACAGTTAGAAAAGGTGAATCATCAGTTAATGAAGACATGGTGGGATAGTGAATAAAATTTCTATCCTCCAACTTCAATTTGAAGGCAGGTGACAATTCAGAAGAAGCTGTTCCCATGGAAAAAAGTCACTACAAATAAAAGTATACAAAAAATATATATTTTATATATGAGGATTCAATATTTTTTTATATACTGAAACACATCACAGTACTCTATGTATTTCCTCTCATTTTATAATTTTATATCTAAATTGTGGAGTTTAACTAGTAACACCATCAAAACCATTCAGTAGCAAAGCAGTAAGATCAGAAATTATGAGAAATTTTCTCATAATCAGAAAAACCTGGGAGATGCACGTGTATCTTCAATTAATAATTCTCCTTATTAAAAGCCACCATTTTCACCCTATCTCAATTTATCAGATTCCATTCATATTGGTTATCAGAAGAGCCTTACCATTCTTTTCCTTTTTCTTTTTTAAGATTTTATTTATTTTTTTGAGTGAGAGAGAGAGAGAGAGAGAGAGAGTGAGAGAGAGCATGAGTTGGGGTGTGGGGTTGGGCAGAGGAAGAGGGAGAAGCAGACTCCCCGCTGAGCAGGGAGTCCAGTATGGGGTTTGATCCCAGGACCCTGAGATCATGACCTGAGCTGAAGGCAGATGCTTAACCAACTGAACCACTCAGGCACCCCAGACCTTTACCATTCTACTTAACTTTCTAAGTACATTGGCAGGATATACACTTTTAGATCTTACCTAAATATGAATTTATTTAAGGAAAATTACGAAAAATGCAATTTTATGTACCTCAAACAACAAAAATGGTAGTAGAATAAATTTGGTAAGTTGATAATAGAACCCACTGAAACTAAATTTTCAGTGCATGTAGGGTAAAATAAAATGGAAAACTTTTGTGATAGAGGAAACAGTATTGTTGTATATTAAAGAAATATACTTCCCATCCACCCACATGTAAAATCAAAATAAGAAGAATCAATAAAACCAATAAGCTCGCTTTGGAAAAAAAATCCTATTTTCTTTAGCCCAGAAATATGAAAGCTTTTAACTTGTAACGATGAAATACATTTTATCTTGTGGGGGGTGGGGGCACCAAGACACTCAGGGTGCTGTTGTTCATAGTCTATCATTACTGTAAAATGAGCCTCATCCCACTTCATTCTGCCACTGAGAACTGCAAACCTCTTTGTTGGGAGGTGGTAGCTTAGCATTTTTAAACTTCAAGCGATTTATTTAGCAGATTTCACTTGTGAAAATAACTCCTAATCTTCACATTCACAGCCTAAAAGAAATTGGGACTATTGTAATGGAAATCAAGGTGTGTCTAATATGCATTTTCATCTGGAAGTAACTCCATGAGTGTGTAACCTTATATGAAGTTTAAATAAATTTGCCCAATGCAGTTCACCTTCGATTTTACCTATGCATATCTTTTGAGAGGGATTTTTCTGGTTTTAAATATAGACAGCTAGTTATTTCCAAATAGCCAGCCATGGCAGTTGACTGAAAAATGGCTTCACAATAGGATATATGTAGTTTAAAGTAGTCTTTTTAAATTAAAAAGAAGTTCCCCTATAAATATGACTAATTCATCTTTGACAAAGCAACAAAGGCAGTGCAGGGGAGCAAAGATAGTCTCTTCAACAAATGGACGTCCACATGCAAACAATGAATCTAGACACAGACCTCAAACCCTTCACAAAATGGATCACAGGTGTAAGATGCAAAACTCTAAGACTCCTAGAAGATAGCGTAGGAAAAGCCCAGATGACCTTGGGTATGGTGATGCCTTTTTAGATATGAGAACAAAAACAATCCATGAAAGAAACAATTACAAAGCTGGACTTCATTAAAATCAAAGACTTCTGCTCTGTAGAAGACAGCATCAAGAAAATTAGAAGATAAGCTACAAACTGAGGGAATATATTTGCAAAAGATGCATCTGACAATGGATTGTTAGCCAAAATACACAAAAAACTCTTAAACCTCAACAGTATGAAAACAAATAACAAGTTTAAAAATGAACCAAGACCTTGACAGTTCACCAAAGAAGATATACATACAGCTGGCAAATAAATATAAGAAAAGATGCTGCTAATCATAGGTCATCAAGGGAAATGCATATTAAAACAATAAGATATTACTCTATACCTATTAGGATGGCCAAAACTCAGAACACTGACATCAAACGCTGGTGAGGATGTGGAGTGACAGGAACTCTCACCCATTGCTTGTAGGAATGTAAAACGGTAGAACTGCTTTGGAAGACAGGTTGGCAGTTTTTTATAAAACTAAGCATGTACTGTTAACATATGGCATAGCAATCTCACTTCTTGGTATTTATCCAAAGGAGTTGAATACCTGTGCATGGACATTTATAGCAGCTTTATTCATAATTACAAAAACTTAGAAGCAACCAAGATGTCCCACAGTACATAAATGGATAAATAAACTGTGGTACCTCCAGATAATAGAGTACTATGCAGTGCTAAAAACAAAAACCAAAAACCAAAAAACCTATTAAGTTATCAAGCTATGAAAAACATGGAAGAATCATAAATGTGTATTACTAAGTGATAAAAGCTAATCTGAAAAGTCTGCATACTATAAAATTCTGACTATATGACATTCTGGAAAAGGCAAAACTATGGAGATCAGTAGTTCCCAGGGGTGGAGTGGGGGAAGAGATGAATAGGCAGAGCACAGAATATTTTTAGGGCAATGAAATATTCTGTATGCTATTATAATGTTGGATATATGTCATTATACTTTTGTCCAAACCCATAGAATGTACAACACCAGGAGTGAACTCGAAGGTATACTATGGACTTTGGGTGACTGTGATGTGTCAGTGTAGGTTCAGTCTTGGTAAAAAAAAAAAAAAGTACCATTCTGGTGAGTGATATTGATGGTGGGGAAGGCTATGCATGTATAGGGGCAAGAAGTATTTGGGAAATCTCTATAGCTTCCTTTCAATTTTGTCATGAGTCTAAAAGTTCTTTTAAAAAATATATAAAAACTTAAAAAGAAATTCAAATGCCACCAGATAGTGAATTTACTGTTCTTCATTTTGTCTGAAAGTATCTCTGAAACTGTTTAGGGTAAAATTCTATAGAAACCAACAATGGCATAACACAGAAATATGATTACTGAATCACTAGGTCATCTAGCTTTTTAGCATTACATATTAACATTCTGTCTAGATATTTGTGCCACTTCACATTGTTAGGGATCATGAAATTAAAACAGTAAGATAAGGACTGAATTACTTTATCTGAGATTTGCATTTATTAACAGTTGAGTTAGGTAAACAAAAAATTAAATATTATGCCCTATGTTTGAGGACATTTTGAGGTTTTACAAAGAAATGCGCCTTACTAAAAAGTTGAGTTGCTCATTAAATTAAGCAGTGTCTTTAGGAAAAAGTTCAGTCTAAGACTGTGGACTCTGAGACCCAAACTTAGGGTTTTGGAGGGGAGGGGAGTGGGGGGATGGGCGAGACTGGTGGTGGGCATTAAGGAAGGGACATATTGCATGGGTGTGGTGCATAAACAATGAATCTTGCAACATTGAAAAAATTAAATTAAAAAAAGGAAAAGTTCAATCTCTAAAGAATTACAACAATAGAATCAGGAGCTTTATTTACTTTTTTTACTTATTTAAAAACATTTATTCATAACCCGATAAATAGTGGAAAATATATTAGGAAATGGGACTATAAAGAAGCATAAATTTCTCTGAAAAAAACACTGACATCCATATACATGTTTATAATATATATGATTTGTATAACAATGTTATTACAAAAACTAATAACTTACATAATATTACTGTGTGCCAGATACAGGTCTAAGTTCTGTACTCACATTAACTTATTTAATCCTCAAAACAATTTGCTATTATAATCCTCATTTAATGAGTGAAAAAAATAGGCACAGTGGGCTCAAATAACTTGTCCAAGTTTACAGAGCTGAAGTGTCTTATTAAAGGGCCCGGACAATAAGGGAAAAAAGTAAATGAGCATATACAAAGAAGAATGTGTGCAGTCACCCGAGGGTACTATGAGTCAAGAGTTGTAGAGAATGGGGCGCCTGGGTGGCTCAGTGGGTTAAAGCCTCTGCCTTTCGCTCAGGTCAGGATCCCAGGGTCCTGGGATTGAGCCCCGCCCTCGGGCTCTCTGCTCAGCAGGGAGCCTGCTTCCCCCTCTCTCTCTGCCTGCCTCTCTGCCTACTTGTGATCTCTCTCTCTGTTGAATAAATAAATAAAATCTTTAAAAAGAAAAAGAGTTGTAGAGATTCACAGGAGAGAGAGCTGACAAAAATTTGCAAGAAACACTCCAGTCTCAGTGTGATGGTTGGCATTTGACACATCTTCGAAAGATGAGAAAGTATTTAAAAGTAGAGATAGAGGCAGGAGCTGGGCATCCTGGGCAGTCAGTGCAAAATAATCAAATGTGGGCATGGAAAAGCATGGGCTGTGTTCGGGAAACAATGGGTTGTCCAGCTTGACCAGAGGGTAGGGGCAAGAGACGTGTGTCTCTGGGGTGCAGGCAAACCCTAGTTTCTCGGTGCTTCCCGTCTCCCCTGTACTTCCAGCCCTGAGGTCAGGTGGCTGGGAGCCAGCTGTTCATCAATTCAGCCCCTAGAGCACAGGCTGAGAGGAGTATTGTCTTGGCTATTATCTGAGTTAGGAGGAAACGGAAGGCGCGCTCTCAGTCCTCAAAGAAGAGATGGGCAAAACAGTAGTAATGGCATTTGAAAGCACAGCAAGACATCGTAAAACCATCTCAGGGCTGTTCAGTTGCCAACGGAGGAGAGCTAATGGAAGCAATGGGGTCAGGAGCCAGAGAAAACAGGTGACATCCAGTGAAGACTCCAGACGTCCCTGTTCATTTTCCTTGGCTACCCCTGCTTGCCAATGAGCTAGGTATTTTTTGAGAAGCAGGAGACAGCTACGTTTTTACATTTGGCTTAGTATAAATACAGGGGAAAATCTCTCATAAATGTTTCTTGTGTTCTGAGAAACAAAAAATGGGATGAATGGACATATGTTATAATCAGAGAATCTTGCTTGAGGCCCAATTTTTCAGGAAAGAAGAAACTGTTGTAAGAGGAAAATGTTACAAGTAAGAACATATGGGTTTCACAGTAATATCATTTGATAACTTAATGGGCTGTGTCTCCTTGGTAGCATGGAACTAAAGTGTGTGTGGCTCTTATTCCTTGTAAACCCACCTCAAGCAATATACACAATTACCTGTCACTATACTCACACCGCAAATGGGATAACAGAGGCAGAGGAGTTTTTAATGATTTGTTCATGGTCACTAGATGAAGTGAGTTTCTCCTAATCAGGGTTTTTATCCACACTTCCTTTCTCCCATCCAAGTACTAACCAGGCCTGACCCTGCTTAGTTTCCGAGATCAGACGAGATCGGGCGCGTTCAGGGTGGTATGGCCGTAGACCCACACTTCCTTTCTGAGATATATGTGATATGTGGCTACAGGCACTCCCCTTCGTCTTGCTGTCAAATAATAGGGAGATGCAGATGCCGTGATTTAGAAAGGTCTTCATTACAGTTCTCTGCATTTATCAAGCAATTAATGATTTTCAAAGCCGTTTCACATATATTGCCATCCTCCTATCAGTCCTGCCACACAGGATCGTGTGTCCAGCAGAAGATAAATGTAGACATGGTAGCTTGTACATGGTTTTTGGTATTTAAAGCAGAGATTCAAATCCCAGATAACTCAGGGCTTTGGGGTATGTGGATCCAAGTCTGGTGCCCCTTACACTATAAGATGGCATTGTCTGTCAAAACAATCTGTACCACGTATAGATGAAATTAAAAGAGACTAGTGAAAATAATAGATATTAGGAAAAGAAACCCTTTACTCAATGAAATCATGTCTGACTACAGATCAAAGTTCTATTCTACAAATGACAATGAAGGCTTAAAAATTTATGATGGTGGTAAAAATGATTTTGTAATTCATATCTTCTATCTTTGATCAGTGTACTTTCTAGAGAATGTGAATAAGAGAAAATTGTGGAATTAATCCAACAAAATCTAGTAATCAATTAAAATCCTGTGATACAGTTCAGGATGAAAGATGGCCACTACAACTTTAAAGTCATTAAAAGATGACTCTGGATATTCCTGATGATAGAAAAGTCTGTATTTTATCATCTATTTACCAGCAATTGACTTTTTAAGAAAGTGTCGCCCTTTTCGGAGGAGAAACATTTTTACCAGGTAGCGTTTATCTGTCTTTTGATAGATGTAATAAAAGGAGAAGTAAAAGTAAAATTCTGCACATTATAGCTACATTTGTTTAAGTTTTGTCACAAGCAGATTAAAATTAATTTTAAATTGTGGTTTCAGATTACCTTGTTTCCCTGGCGCCCATTACCACAGCAAATTTTATATCCACGCTTGCTTTCTTATCTCCTGAATTTTTAGTTAACATTTCAAGGACAGGCCAAAGCACTTAGCCTTTCAGCACTGATTTGTCTCTGGAACCCAATACCCACTTCTGTTTGACAGCCTCTGTAATCACTACCAACATTTCCAGCTCAGAGCCCACAGGCAGGTGATTTGCTAAAAGAGGTGTTAGATTTGTGCTTGTTTCTTCTAATTATTTTTATTTGGCTAAATAACAGCTGTCCAGCTATGCATTTCCAGTTTATCAAATACTTAACACACGATAATCCAGACATTAGGTATTATCTCTTAGGGACTAGATTTCTTCACCCTTAAATTAATTCTTGTTCAGACTTGACCATTAGTTCAATGTTTTCTTTTCTTTTTTTCACTTTTAAAGAGAAATAAACACAGACCACAGAAAGATGGGCTTTTATACAGTGAGTTGCCATTTTCAACCATAGTTTGATGAGACTCTTTTGCCAAATATAACGCAGTATGAGTCAGGTGACCCTTACGTTATCCTTTTGTGAATCAGAGCTGCACTAGCTAAAAGTGTGTGGGCCAGGTATACTAAAGATAAAAACAGAGCAAGAAGGCAATTTAAATAGATCATATGTTTATAATCATATGTTCATAATCATATGACATTATCAGAAAGATCAGAAAAAAATTAAATTTAAAATTGTAACATCCTACTCAGAATCACCTAGTTAGTTACTTGTTACTGGATAAGGAAATCCATTTCAAACTTAATGTCAACGTTTTATATAATAAAACCCACATAAGTAAGCACTGGAGATTGCCAATCACTGAAGTTTCCTGTTCATACTTTACCTCACCCTGAAAAGAATAATGTAGATTATTGAGTTATAGGGCATCAAGACCAAAGATAATTTTAAGATGAGGAACAGTATCAGATAGTGTAGTGATCCTGGCTTTCGATGCACATTAGATTCACATGGGGAACTTTTATAAACTACCTATTCCCAGGCCCCACCAACTAAGACCAACTAAATTAGAATCTCTGGAAGTGACACCCAACCATTTACATTTATTAATGGGTCTGCTGAGGATTCTACTGTGCATTCAGGAGGGGAAACACATAGACAGTGATTATAAGCACAGATTTGTGATAAGATGACCTAAGATTCTAAGTGGCTTCTGGCTATTGACTGTGAACAAGTTCCTTAATTTAGTACTAGATTTCATCTGTAAATCAAGTACTTGTTTCTTTGGGTTGTTTCAAGAGTGAGATGAGCTAGTTCTTGGCATAAATTAAGTACTATTACTATTATGCAGTGGGGGAAATTCCACTTCATGTGCAGGTGAAGTGTGACTGAATGTGTCAAGTTCTGAAACTGTATTTTAGTGCCTATACTCCAATATCTGACGGAATTCCAGATTTTCATGATCACATCACTTCCTGAATTAGGACTTCAAATTTTTCTTCTGAAGCAATGTTGTGCCTTCCTGAAGCAGCAAAGCAACCTGGTTAAGAGCATAAACTCAGGAGCCGATAGTCAGGTTTGGATCTTGACTGCGCCTTCTATTAGCTTTGTGACATTGACCGAATGTTTAACTTGTCTGTCCCTCAGTTTGCTTATCTGTAAAACTGGCTACTAATAGTACCTGTTTCAGAGAGACGTTGTGATGAGTAAATGCATTAATAAATACAATATATAAAACCGTTAGTGTTGGTGTGTTCCAGCACATCATAAAGTACTAAAAAATGTTACCTATCATAATTATGATAATGATAATGGTGATGGTAGTAAGTGAACTCCTTTCCTGACGTTTCGAACAAAGGAATCTATTTTCCTTGAGTGGAAAAATCTAATATTGTGTCAAATAGATCTTTCCATTTTTAGTTGTTCCCTGACACCGTTTCCAATAGAATGCCACACCATATCTACTAGAACCATGTATGAAGAATCGAGTTTTAAAGGGCAAGGTTCAGATCTTTCTTATTTATCTGCCAGTTCACAGAATTTTTAAATGTAATGATCCAAATCCATATCCACTTCTTGAAAATGGTATGAAAGATCATGTTCTATTGATGGTTAACAAGTAGCATCTTCTTTATATATGCATTTATTTTATAAATATGTCTTGGTCATATATCATATGGTTATATGTGATCACATATTGATATTGGGATTAAGGGAAAAAATTAAAAAGAGTGCATAAATTATGTTGCTATAATATGTTGCAGTTCTCATATAAAAGCTTCTTTTGGGGGCTTTAATACAAATATTCTTTTTTTAATTTATTTTTAATTTTTTTATTATGTTATGTTAGTCACCATACAGTACATATTATAATACAAATATTCTTAATGACATCTTCAGAGATCTCGTGTAAAGATACTTGGTTTTCCCCAAATTGTGTTGAAAATCACATTTTAGAATTTTATATTACTCTTTTGTATCTTTTAACAAAATTTCACATTTTAAAAATGCTTTACCAGAGAAACATTACGTAATTCATAAATTCACTGTTTGCTTTTTCCTCACTGTAGTTATTCGTGTTTTTCATTACAATCAAAATGTCTATGAAGGCGGCCACATTATAGTGTCAAGGATCCTATTAGATATTGCAATTAGCAGCTGATATAAGTGTTTACAACTACAGCTGTGAAGGTACTTGTCATAAGGGATTCATTATAATGTATCTCATATCTGACAAAAGGCACATAACAATCTTTTATTGCTTTTCATGCTTTTAGGGCTTTAATTTTTCTAAAGCCAAACAAGGTCATTTCACATCATTTTTACTTGACCCTTAATGTGACAGAAGATACACTTTCTGAAATAAATACTATTATGAGCTACTGAAAACACCTTAAGGCAAAGTGGGCAACTTATTAACTATGCCTTTATGAGGCATCTTGAGGAAGGTAAATAAAATCCTTATATCTGCCACTGCCTTTTTAATACTTCACAGCTACCATCCAAAAAATCCCTCTGCTGAAGCTTCTAGCAATGGCTGGTCTATGAAAGAGAAATAAAATGCAGATGAAAAAGAGGTTTTAGAGTTATAATTTCCATGGACTTTGCAAATGCAGACATCAGGAGCTTCAACAACATTCTCTCTTTGTCATGTACCAAGTTTGTTATACATGGAAGATAGTGCCACTAACCTTTCTTTTAACTGATGTCTCACAGTCCAGCCTGAGAGCCAGCATCTACGTTGGTGAATTTATAGCCCTATATATTGGAGGCAGTATTTATTTATGCATGTGTGAATTCATTTATTCAACAAATAAATTGAACACCTACTATGTGTCAGGTAGTGTTCTGGGTAGTAATGATATGGTAATAAATGAAATGCGATGCATTTTCTGTCTCTGTGGCACTTCATTCCAGTGGAGGGCAGATAGATGAAAAACATAAATAAATGATATGCCAGGTGATTATAATTATTATGGAAAAAATAAAGGAATAAAAAAATCAGTGGGATTGATATTTTATATAGCTTAAATATTCATATATAGGACTACGAATATGTACATTTAAATATGAAATACATTTTTTGTTTTTTTCATGTGTACATATATGTATGTATATATTTTTCATGTGTATGTATATGCATGTGTATATATATGCATGTATATATTTCCCACTCCTTATATTTCCTACTCCACATGCTTTTCCAGAACCTTGCCATTCCCCACTAAGAGTGGATGTTAATGTTCTCTTTCCTTGTAAAGGGGTGGGTCTTTGTGATTGCCTTCACTGAAGAGTAGAGCAGAAATGCTTTACTACCATAGCTACTAAAAGCAAGAGCATGGCTATTTTAGTAGGGTTGTACCCTTGGTTGGTTTTGTCAGGTTGAATCTTGACAGAAGGTCTGGACATTTTTCCTGGAATTGCTTTGAGTGTTGTGTCCAGGTTTACCTACTAAGGCACTGAGCCTGAGCTCTAAACTTGTCTAATGAAGCTCTGTAATTGGAGATGCATAACCTTGAACCAGTTATTTAACCTTTAAGAGTATCTTTGGATGTATGTGTGTTCATGTGTGTATGTATTTATATCACATATATATGTATTTGTATTAATGTCCACCACATAAGGTTTCAGTTTAACAAGATTCATAATAATTGCTAATATTTTTGAGTGCATATTATGTGGTAGGCAATGTCCTATGTGCTTTTCATACATCATCATTTTTTAAGTCTTAAAACCATTCAGTTTCTTGGGTTACCTCCCTTTTCACAGAGGAAGAAACCAAGTTCCTAAGAGATTAAGTAATTTGTCCAACATTGAATGTTAGGTGCCAGCGTGGGATTTAAAAACAATCTTTCGGAGAGCAGAGTCAGGTCTCTTCATCACTATGTGGCGTATTAAGTAAGATCATATGTGTGAAAGATGCAACATGCTGAAAACAGGAGAACAAAGAGAGCAGGATAGGATTATACACAGGGAAGGAGCAGGAATGCTACAGGAAATGAATGAGAGAGAACTCTGGAAAGGCTAGACACGGCTGACACTGCCCATACTACCTTTTTATGGTGGAAAGTAAAAAAAAAAAAAATGGTGAAGTTGGTGGACAGGCAGCCTCAAGGCTGTGTTTCTGCTCTGACGAGCAGGGCTTCAGAGAGACAGGTTGGAGAACAAAAAAGGGAATGAAGCAAGGGACTCCTTTCTTGGGTTTGGTGCCTAGTATTGATTATTCAGATGATATTGCTGAGCTTCTAAATTTTGTTTCCATGACTTGGTGCTGGATTCAGCCTGTGGCACCCTGTGACTTAGTCTGACATTGTGACGAATGCTGCCCAATTTTCATCTGGGCTGGGTTCTATTTTACCTTCCCGGGGCCTACTTTCTGAGCCTCTCTGGCCACAATTCTTCTGTTTCTATTCTGCCCCAACCTTACTGGAGGCTCACAATGGTCATCTATAATTGACTGCCATCCGCATTCTGAACTTTAATTCTTTCCTGTTCCTACGATATCTTGAAGGCTGCTCTCTCATCTTATACCTCCATAAAATCAAAACCCTTTAAGAGAAAAAGGTGACAAAAGAAAAGACTTTGGGTTTTCTTAAGGGACTTGAGTACACATTGTGCAAGATCTCATTCAGATTATGTGACCTCTCATTTGTCCATGCCTGGGAATGGAAAGGTTGCCTTTATTCACAGAAACTTAGTGTTGCTCCTTCGATATTCTAGAAACCAGTCCGTGATCACACACTCCTTTGCTCCTGCCTGCCTTTGCTTTGGTGTTCTTTATGCACTTTGTACTCCTCCCACTTCACCGGCTTCGTATTCCACCAACTGTTCTTTGTATTTCTGTTGTAGCATCAACTGCAGTCATTCAATGGGACGGCTCAGATCATTTAGGACTTAGTCCAACACTTTAGAACAACGAAACAACAACAAAAACCCGGCTACACTGGCCCACTAAAATTCATTCACAAAACACTGTGCAGGTCCTTATAAACAGCATCTTCAGTGGCTGTTCCCTTGTGTGATGGATCCTTCAGCTCAATCAGTGTACACAGGGCAGAAACATGAATGCTGTACTTAGTGTTTCCAATTTCCTCTTTCCCTACTAAATCCTTCAAACACTCCATCAGCAAATCTTGTTGATTTTATTTCCTAAATAGCTACAAAATTCATCAACTTTTTACCATCTCCAATACTAATCCAGAGGCAACCCCATTGCTTACTTGAATTATTGCAATACATGTATCTATTTCCTTTTCTCCATTTCTCTTCTTTTTGTATACCTCTGCTTCCCTAACCCATAACTAGTCCACACTACAGCAAAAACAATCTTTGCCAGACGAATATCTAAATATGTCACCTTTCTACCCTCTTACTTAAGATCCATCAAAGGTTCCTCAATAGTCCCATGATAAAGAGGAGAATTTTACACTGCTTATAAGTAGGGCCATATATCTTGGCTTGCCTTGGGTTGTCCCAGTTTGCTGTGATTTCTAGTCTATTTATTTATAGCATAGTTATTAGTATCATCTCTTTCACTTTCCTAAACGTACAGGTTTGGATAATACGTATTATAATTACTCAATTTATAGGGTCAGTCATGATTTTGACTCTCCAGACTCATCTCTTTTTATTTAAGCCTCAGATTACATGAGTAATTTTTCTGAAAATACTATTCCTTCTTTCACTTCTGGGTCTTTGCACATTCTATTCCCTCTGTATAAATGGCTCTTCCCATTTTTTGTCTGGGTGATTCCTATTTACACTTTAGGTGTCCCAGGAAAATTAAAAAACCTTTTCTTCTTTTCCAAAACTAAGATACTGAGTCTTCTTCAGGTTCCTATAGCATTCCACATTCATTCTACCATAGCACGAGTTCTATATGGTAATTGTTTATATATTTGTTTGTTTCATCCTGCTGAACTGTAAACTGCTTCAAGTTCAGATAAAATCATGTTCACTGTTGTATCCAAGTGCCTCTGTAGCCCCTAGTACATAGTAGATTCTCAAAAAATATTTCCCAAATGACTGAATGATAAATAAATAAATGAATAGGGACACCTGGGTGGCTCAGTCGGTTAAGTGTCTGCCTTCGGCTCAGGTCATGATCCTGGGGTCCTGGGATTGAGTCCCTCATCGGCATCCCTGCTCTGCAGGGAGTCTGCTTCTCCTTCTGCCTACCACTCGCCCTTGCTTGTGCATTCTCTCTCTGACAAATAAATAAATAAAATCTTAAAAAAAAATAAATGAATAAATCTAAACTCTAGTAAGGAAAAAGTTCTTGGGAAGAGTAGATGTATATCCAGGGAGTTTAAAATTGTTGAAACATCCACGCTTAAACAATATCCATCCTTGCTGAATGAGGAAGAGCTCACTTGAATTAGATAAGAATTTGTTTCTTTCTAAATCTGGAATATAATATATTCACAGTATTTTGTGTTAACTTCATTAACTCTGGAAACTTCAGTCTTGCCAGGCCACTGCTGTGAATATTCTAAATGGAAACCAAAGAGTTCCAGGGTTCTTTCATGGTGCAGTTCTTTTCAGTTGGTAAATGGAGTAAGGATATTATTAGAAGTTGTTATATTCTATAGTTAATGATAGACATGGTTAACCAATCCATTCTGAAGCTCACTTTAACTAGGGAGGATATTTAGTGACTGACTCATATAATTCTTGGAAGACCGTGATTAAAAACAAAATTATATAAACTCAAGATATATGTGTAAGATATCAAGAGCATAGGTATTTTGTGGAAAGGGCTTTTTACCACCAGGTAAATTTATTTATCAAAATGTAAACATTTGTTTCTATATCTCAAATAAATTTAATTATAAAAGAAACACTATTACTTAGCAATTTAGAAATAGAAAGAAATGGTTATTAACGGATTAAAGATATCTACAGTGACAAAAATCCTATAGCAAACATCATAGTTAATGTTGAAATGAAGGCTTCTTGCTATCACTGCTTCTTCTTTTTTTTAAAGATTTATTTATTTATTTGAGATAGAGAGAGAGGGAGAGAGAACACATGCATGAGCTGAGGGAGGGTCATAGGAAGAGGGAGAGGCAGAGAATTCCAAGCAGACTCTGAACTAAGTGCAGAGCCCTATGTGGGGCTTGATCTCATGACCCGTGATCATGACCTATGAGGTCATAACCTGAGCTAAAATCAAGAGCCAGCTGCTTAACTGACTGAACCACTCAGGCACCCCTACTACTGCTTCTGTTCAAG
This sequence comes from Potos flavus, assembly GCA_028534135.1. Taxonomy (NCBI): domain Eukaryota; kingdom Metazoa; phylum Chordata; class Mammalia; order Carnivora; family Procyonidae; genus Potos; species Potos flavus. The sequence continues at coordinate 102,710,531 of CM052899.1, forward strand.
ATTGTTCTGCTGATCTCGGTTAGCAAAAGAAGGCAAATAAACAAACAAATAAACCACTGAGATTAATAGGAATGCTTGGAAAATGACTGGATAAAAATTGATATAAAAACCAACTATATGCCATCAATAAAGAATCAGAAAATGAAAAAAATTAAATATACCATTTAAATACTATCAAAATATTGAGTATTTAGGAATAAATTAACAAAAATGTGCAAGAACTTTATGGTGAAAATGATAAATCTTTAAATACATTGTAAAAGATATAAATAAATGTATACATGGTGATGTATGCCATTGATTAATTACACTAGTGGCTCCATTCTTTCACTCCGTGCTGTATTGATGCCCTTTGTCATTTTATTGTGCAGTTTCTCTCACCATAGAGGTCATGTCTATTTCAGCACCAGTTGATAGTGAGTTTAGGGATGTGATTTGTTATAGCCAATGGTGTGTGTAGTAAGTTGATTAATGGCTTCCCAATGATCTCCATGTCCTAATCCCTAGAATTTGTGAAGATGTTACCTTTTACAATGAAAAGCACTTTGCAGATGTGATTAAATCTGCCCTGAGATGGGCCGATTGTCCTAGGACCTGAAATAATCACAAAGGTCCTTATAGGACAGAAGGAGATATGAAGAGGGAAGGGGAGAGAGATTTGAAGATGCTACACTGCTGGCTTAAAGATGGAGAAAGAAACCCTAAGTCAAGAAATGCAAGATGGAGGCAGCCTCTCAAAGCTGGAAAAGGCAAGGAAACAGATTCTTCTCCAAAGCCTATAAAAAAACCCCAGCCATACCATAATCTTGACTTTAGCTCAGTGAAACTTATTTCAGACTTTCAACCTCCAGAACTATAAGAAAATAAGTCTGTATCGTTTTAAACCAAGATCATTGTTAAGTTGTTACAGCATTTATAGGAAATTAATTTAATGTATAAGCAGATTGATACATGAAGAGGCTTGAAAAAGTACATGTCTGCCAACATTGTGAGATTAAGTTCTAGTTGGTGAGTTAGAGAACTTAGCAAAAAATAATTTATCAAGATACCTACAAACTGGAGGTCAAGAGTTCTGATATTGAGAATGTCCCACTGAGCGTCCAAAGTGAAGAACAAAGATCCCAATCATGGCGTATCACATGAAATTTGAAACAACACTGGAAGTTAGAAGACAATGGGGTAATGCCTCAAAATTTCAAGGAGAAAATGATTTCCAAACTAGATTTTTATATCCAGCCAAATTACTAAAGCAAGAAAGAGCTCAGAATATAGATATTTTCAGCCCTATAACTGTGAAATATTTTATGTTCCATGTACCCTTTCTCTTGAAATACAGAAGCAAATGAAACAAGGAAAGAATTCAAATATGAGAGAGCTAATGAGTAACCAAAGGATAATGAAGTTGGGAGATGCTAGCAGGCCCAGAAGGCTACCAGCGTATATGGCAACAGAATGGCTCAGGAAAAGATAAAATTGATGGACATCTGATGATTTTGAATGTACTGAGTTGAAATTTACATTGGTATCAGAGGGCTTGTGTGTGAATTACTGATAGTGATGCAGGATATTAAGTGAGCGAGCAAACAACAGCAAAAAAACCAGGTCATACCAACTCCAGGGAGAAAAAAAGTTGAACAAGATAGGAAATGTAATAATTATCTCTGAATGACTCAGCTGTGAATGTTATTTAAATAATTATAAGATGCAAACATTGAATATAATCTATCCAAAATGAATGTTTTGACCATATTTAGAAGATGGGTTGGTGAAGTGGAAGGAGAGGTATGTTTGGATGGAGGTAGGCTGAGAAGAGTCAATCTCATATTCTAAAGCAGCAAATCAATAGATAGTACCTAAAAGTAATAATCGGGGGATAATAGCATAAAATATTTCTTTAGAAATGTGAAAGCAAATATAAAAAAGAACAGCCCAAAGAAATGAATGTGTTGCCTCCCTGGCATCACAATTGCCAATGGAAAGAGCAGAATAGACAACATCCATTTTTTTGTTACAAACCTTGTACATCTATTTGACTTTTCAACTGTGTCCACAGAAAACTTTAAAAAAATTTTTAAAAATTTGTATCTTCTAGTTAAACTCTTACTATAAAACCAAAGCAATTTTAAAAATCAGAAGAAAGATATTGCTGAGAATCAGAAAGACATGATTTGTTGATGATATAATGAAAAAAAGGGGATCAGGAGATACTGGTTCTCTCCTTTGCCAATGAGCTGGATGGGTTTCTCATCTACAAAATGAGGAAGTTGGACTAATTGATCTCTAAGGCCTCACTCAGCTCTGACATGCTGTTTCTTTGATTCCATTTTCATGCACCGTGCACAACAGTATGTAGCCCGCATCCTTTTGCCCTTTTGAAATTGACACGAAGCACTTAAAAATATCATAGATTCTACCAATTAATTAAGGGAACAATTGCTAACAGATGGAGAAACACTCACAAAGTACAAAGTATAGCAGGTGGGATAATGTACAACCCGTCCAAAAGCAAAAGGGTCCCCTTTGAGTGAATCCCAGCTTTTACAGAAATCTCCCAGATGTTTCCTTCTGTCAGGCATAGTACATGAACTGCAATAATCATTTCTGAAGCACACAGCACAGTAGCCCCTAGGCTCTGCATACTCTACCCGGCAAACTGAAACCAAGTAACTCAATCTTTAACTGGAATTTAACAAAACGTCTATATATATATATTTTTTTTCAAAACGTCTATATATTATTTTTTTTAAAGAGTTCAGGCATTTTTTTTTCTTTTTTAAAGATTTTATTTATTTATTTGAGAGAGAGAGACAAAGAGAGAGAGAGAGCATGAGAGGGGAGAAGGTCAGAGGGAGAAGCAGACTCCCTGTGGAGCTGGGAGCCTGATGCGGGACTCGATCCTGGGACTCCGGGATCATGACCTGAGCTGAAGGCAGTCGCTTAACCAACTGAGCCACCCAGGCGCCCTACATATTATTTTTTGAAAGAAATTTTCTTTCATACTTATTTATCCCCAACTTTGAGTCCGAACATGAACCATAAAATTTTAAAGCTGGAGGAGACCTTAGTCCAGCCTTTCCATCTCACAGATAAAGGAACTACAGTGATGAAGTGTTGTGCCCAAGGTCACACACACAGTGACAAGTAGCGCGGCCAGGATCAGGGCCCAGGTCTCTGTCTCTGCAGCACTGTGTTGGTAAAGACATAACTACCTAACATCTCCAGTGTGAGTTTGTTATTCGAGTACATATAAACTGGGGAAACTGAGTAAATATAAAAATGGTAGGAAAAGCTTAAGTTTAAACTACAAGTTCTTGGTTCATCTGTTAGAAAACAGAATCCAGAAGGCATGAACCAAAAGCTTTACCTCATCTCCTGGGTTGTGCCAGCTTTTTAATTTGGCAGAAATAAAGAATGTCCCCTGTAATTGAACACCCTGCCTAGGATTCTGGGCTATAATAAATTAATGAAGTGAGTTTCTCCTCTCTATTAGATTATCTGTGGCTACCATTTTTCCAAGACAGAAATAATAAAATACCGTACCATAAAATGTTCTATCAGCAAGTGTTTCTTTAGTGCCAAGTAATTATTAATGCTGGGAAGGAAATATGCTGGATCAGCTTTGGCAATGAATTTAAAAACCTCAGACCCTGAAAATCTCTAGAGTCCCATGCCCAAATTCACCACACTTATTCCCTCAGCTGTCCTTCTCTCTTCCTATTGCGTTCTGCGTTAGAGAATTCTAGAATCAAAAAACTGGAAGGGTCTTATTGGGATTTGCTAGGCTAGTAATTCAAGAGAGAATAAAGTAAATTACCTGAAAGAAACCATGCTTTCTACTGCTAGTGAAATAAACACTAACCAGAAAGTATTAGAGACTATATAAAACTTTCTCCAATTGTTTTAGGGCTCCTGCCTGTCCTGTTTAATAGTTACTTTCACATTCTTTCAAACCCAGAACATGCAGACATGCCTATTTTTAACCACTTATTTGGGCAGATCCTTTGCAGAATGAATGACTAGATTCACATATAATGGATTCTATAAAACTTATGATCTAGAAAGGTGGAAAATAATCTGTAGACTCCACAAGAACTGACTGTGCCTCTCTGAGTGGTCCCGATGAGCCGTCTGGGGGATAAACAACACTTCCTCAGGGGACTGCGGACCAACACGTCCACACAGATGTTAGTGGACTGCATGGTAATCAATCTGAGACTGCTGAGATTTTAGCACTGAAAATCCTGAATCCCAGGAAACTCTTCATTTCTGAGCAAACCAGGACAGTTGGTCCTTCATTGTACAAAGTGTTGTTATACGCTTAAATACCATTTTTTAGATGTCCAAGTACTTGGGGGAAATCATAGGATTATATTTTGTCATAAAATGAAAATGCATGCTTGAATCAATAATAGGCATTTATGTCCATAACTTTTTCCTCTATGTGATTTTAATCACAAACATGTTTAGTTTTTCAAAACACCTTTTATCATTCCAAAAGTATATAAGCTCATTAAAAAGTAGAAAATACCGAGAATTATAAGGAAGACAATAGGTCTATAATCTTACTAACTAGAGAATAGTCATCGATTATCTATTTATAGCCATCCAGACTATTTTTTCTTTTTTTCTTCCCCTTGTGCATAGTTTTTTGATGTCCAGCAGATCATGTATATGTTTTGAACTTCGGGAAATGCATCGTCTTGTTCTTTATAATTTTGCAATTTAAATGTTTTACCAGAAGCCAGGTGAGGAGGAGTGAGGTGCAGAATGAGCTATCTTCAAAAGAGATGTGTAAAAAGAAAAACAAATTCTCAATGCTGCTGCTATGCTCTCTTCTAATACAGTTTTTACAAATTGCTACATTCATCATATTAAGTCTTTAAACACAAGGTCTATAAAAAGAGTGATGAGATAATTGTCACATTTTAAATTTAAAGTCATGGAATCTAAGATGTTCTTGGTTGAATGAAAAGAAATACTTATGCCCATATTTTCTTTGTACTCATTTGTGATTTTAGTGGAGGGCGGATTTCCTAGCAAATACCTACATTATTTTGTAGTCCTTTTTAAGTTATAGTTGGTTTGAGTTATAGTTGGTTTTAACTTATAGTTGTTTTGAGAAAGCCCATTGCATGTGGTCATCCACAATATGTGGTCATCACCAACATGTGATTACCAAAACTTTCCTGTTTCCTTACGGGTTTTCGGCATTGTTGTTGTTTGTTTTTCCCATTGAACGAAAAAGGCAACATGGTTCAGTAAGAAAAGCATGTGATTGGAATAAGACCTGAGTTCAATTCTTCACCTGATTATCTAGTCAACATGTAATTTTTAAAAAGCCCTTAAACATCCCCAAGACTCCAATTTTTCATCTGTACAACTGAAGCATTTCAAAAATATGGGTTTAAAGCCTTGCTTATATCCTATACACTTAGGTAAGCCAAGAAGCAGTGCTAAAAGTCCTCATTCATTTGCTTTTAGACTTCAGAGAGAATTTTACACACTCACAGATGTTGGTGTGAATTCTATGGCAACCTATTCTCTATTCAGCCTTCAAAGACTACGTCTGCTAAAAGGAAAGCAGTGAGCTGACTAGACACACTTACTCCAATGCATAGTCTTTGTTCATCTTTGAAAAGCCCTACTAGGTGTTTGTCTGTTTTCTTTCTTCTAGATGTACATGGAACTGATTTGTGTAAAACAAGTGTGGAATGCTTGGAAAGTTCATGAAGGCTTATAGTGTGACAGAACTTGTATGAATTAGAGTTCCACGTGGTCACTTGTCCATGGGCCAATAAAGGTATTCCATGGGCTCATTTTTTTTTAGATTTTTATTTTATTTTATTTATTTGACATAGAGAGAGAGATCACAAGTAGGCAGAGAGGCAGGCAGAGAGAGAGGGGAAAGCAGGCTCCCTGATGAGCAGAGAGCCTGATGTGGGGCTTGATCCCAGGACCCTGAGATCATGACCTGAGCTGAAGGCAGAGGCTTTAACCCACCGAGCACCCAGGCGCCCCTGTTTTCTTTTTCTTTATTTTTACAGGTGCTTTAGCTTATCTGCATGAAACACAGGTGAAACTGAATTTGCACCCAGACTTCCATTTGCATTGAATCATATATGATGTACTACAATAATTTTATGCAGAAAGGTCTTCTGTCAGATTTACAGTGTGATAAGCTGTTAGGGAACACTTACTATCTGCGAAGTGTTGTTCAAAACACTTTACATGATTTACATTATCCTCACAAGAACCTTTTGAGTTAAATACCATTATCATCTCAGTTTTTCAAATGAGAAAATGGGGCAGAGGATAGAAAAATTAATCATCTTGCCCAAATTTTCTTGCATAAAGAATTTGTATTCTGATGATTTTCAGTATTTTGAAGTATATGGTAATCTGTGGTCTATTTTGTAAAACCTAACAGAGGTGTAACCGCACTTTGTAAGTAGTGAAGCTGGGATTCAAACGTGGGACTTTTGGATATAGATATTCTTTGCTTAATCACTATGCATGCTGTTTCTGGAGATCCTGTGATTCTCCTAAAGATTTGGATGGAAAATGTATTCCATCTTTTACATGTCAAAACAGTTTGCAAATGACAGTGCTTTTTCTGGAAAGTTTGCAAATGACAATGCTTGTTCTATGAAAATCCTATAGCAGTAAGTGTTAACATAAACACGGTGACAATTAAGGGAAGTGTCTCAGAACTCATGGGAAAGGCTACACAATTACTGGTTTGCAGAGTACCCACAGAATGCAATATATTTCGAAACATTTAAGGACCTCAAGTTAGAAATTCTTTATGTGAGAAAGATTTCTAATTGTTAAATCATTCATGCTAATTCTCAGAGCCAAGAAATATCTCTTTTGTTTATTGTTTTGCTTGTTTTTTTAATGAACTGAACAAGAAAAATAATTGAATTTCTCTTTTATTCCAAGCAATGCCTCGGACGCTCTCTAACTATATGCCAAAATCCTCTAAAGTCATAGACAAATATTTTGTTTTTTCAGTAATGTGGTTATTAATTATTATAGTCAGGAGCTGAAGAGTATATGGATCTGCTCCTGGAAGCGTTCCAAAGGATGTGTAATCAGATAATCATACAGACAGAACTCCAGTAAAGTGGTAGATAGTGGTGTCATGTTTTTGAGTGCTCTGCTGGTTTTGCCATTTAAAGCAATCACTCTGTAGACAGGAATAGTTTGGAAGTGGCAGGGTAGGGATGGGCTGCTCAATCAATAACCACATTATACTAAAATTCTGGTAATAATTTGGTTAACCATGTCTGTTCTACCCATCTCTGCCCATATTCTCCACTCTTATTCTTCATCTGAAACTCTGAAGTCCGATTTTCAAGCCATATCCCCCTACTCTCTCTTAACTCTCTTTTTAAAAAATAGACTTTGTTTTTTATACCAGTTCTAGGTTCACAGCAATATTGAGAAGGTATAAGATTTCCCATATAACTCCTTGTCCCATACATGCATAGCCTGCTCCATTATCAATATCCCCCACCAGAGTGGTATATTTGTTACAGCTGATGAACCTACTCTGACTCATCATTATCACCCAAAGTCCATAATTTACATTTAGGTTCACTCTTGAGGTTGTACATTCTATAGATTTGAACAAATGCATGATGACATGTATCCACTGTTCTGTATCCTACAGAATAGTGTCACTGCCCTAAAAATCCACACCTATCCACCTGTGCTCCACCTATTCATTCCTCCCTCCCTCCTAACCCCTGGCAACCTATTTTACTGTCTCCATACATTTGAACATTTTGTCTTGCCTGCATTTTAATCTCATTTAAACACTGAATCCCTCAATTTCTCTTTATTCTTCATCCATTTTATTAGTATTACGATAGCTTAAATTGCAACCATAAAATGATCTGGTCACCATGGTCAATCACTTGTCTTTTTCTGCACCCTCAAAGCCAGATTTCCTTGTTTTTCTTTGTGCTTACTCAACCACTAAGCAATTTAGTGCCAATCTGATCATTTGCCTATCTTTGCCAATTTCAGAGGACCATGACTTTACTATTCATGGAGGTGGACCTCCAGGGATAAGTCGAGAGATGGAGCTCTTCCGAAACAGGTTATGTTTCAGTGAAGTCATCTGGATGGGCTGGTTACCTGCTTCAGTTTCCAAAGTTGGCCTATCCACATCAAACTCAGATTGTTTGTCTCACTCAACTTGAAATGCTTATACAGATTAGAATTGACGTCTACTTCCGAATTAACCTAGTGCTCTAGCAACCACATATACTTTTAAACCAATTTTGTTTTCCAGGTTAACTTTTTGTATCCTACCCATGGGCTCTCAGGAGCTGACCTTAGTCTATCTAGGTTTTGGCTTCTTTCTCATCTTGATTCACAGCTTGAAGTCATCTTGTCCCATGTAATCAAAATAGGATAGATAGCCTTGCACAGATTGATTGGCACTCAAAGAAAAATTGCATAATCCTGAGACTGGATAAAATGAATTGTGAGATGAACTAGCCTACAGAACTTAGTATTTCCAACCTCCATTGAGTTAGAATCAAACCTTCATTGATAAAATATATGAGCAAAATCCTGATAAGTTTTATTTTTCCTGATACCAATTATTTTTTGGTTATGTCATCTGCTGCAAGCAGATGCATTCTCTCCATGATCAGCTTCTTCAACTTTAAAATGGGGGAAGAACTTAAGTCAAATGGGTGCTAGGAGGATCAAGCAAGATATTAAGTATGAAAGCACCATGTAAGATAGCAAACATGAGGTGAATATCATTTGTTATTGTTTTAAAATATTTAAATAAAAACTCTTTAGTTTTAGCACTTATTTTTTTAGCCCAAATAATATGTTAAGACATAACTCACTTAAGTAGAATTATTTATAGGAACAAGGTAGTCACTTTTTAGTTATGGTGCTCAAAATCTACTGACTGGTTTTTCTCCTTCTTAATTAGGCAGAGGGAACTCCAGGCTTAGCATCTCATGTCCCATCTGACAGTCTGTGACTCTGCTATCCATCTCCTGCTTCTTGCCCAGGATGCTGACTGCAAGAGAGTGTTCCAGCCCATTCTGGTTCTTACACGCACTCTTTGACATCACCCTGATAGCTGCAAAGCATGCAGCATTTTCTCTCGTCAAGCTGTATTCTGGTTGCAGTCAGCCCAAGTGCCATTAATTGCCCATTTTCTGAGAGGTGTGAGATCACTGCTCTGGCCTCTGTGAACCTTGGATTGAGCTCAGTCATATTCAAGTTATCCAAGTAGAAAGTCTGGATCCTTCCTCTGCACTGCCAAATGTATATTGGATTCTAAGTGATTCCGCTTTCAAGGTACTTTCTTTAAATTATTCACAAATTATAGAGTGGGTTGAGATCAAGCATGTGCGGCTTTAGTAGAAAAAGAAAACCGGGGGGAAGGGTTACTTAAGCAAATACAGGAAATTTGTAATGGATTTCTATGCTGCACAGCATGCAATTTTCTTTATTTTTTTTTTGTTAATGAAATAGCTAGAAAGACATATAATTCCAGTTTTATTTTGAAAGCTTCAAGTTCTAGAATGGAGCAGAATGCAGTTTCTTTTTTTCTCTCACTCCACCATATGGCTGCTTCTAGGGCAGAGGTTTATTTATGTATTTATTTATTTTTATATTTTTAAAAGATTTTATTTATTTGAGAGAGAGAGAGAGAGGGAGAGAGAGGACATTCAAGCAGGGGGAATGCAGGCAGAGGAAGAAGCAGACTCCCTGCTGAGCAGGGAGCCCCCTGTGGGGTTCCAACCCAGGATCCTGGGACCAACCTGTAGAAGGCCACTTTGCTGTAAAACTGAGTCTTTTACTCAGAATAACTCACCATTTTTTTGTTATTATGTTCAGTTAGCCAACATATAGTACATCGTTCACTATTTAAAAATATATAGAATAGGCAGGGGAAATAATACTAGGAACCCACCAGCTTCATTGGCGGCTCTCACATTTCTCCCTATTGTCACTTCACATCATATTTGGGAGGAGATGAAAGGAGGGAGAGAGGGCACGTACAATCATTTAAAAATGCTTCTTTGTTGAAAAAATAGCAACTTTATAGTGGAGAAATCTGGCAGACATCACTTTGTTCGACTGATCAAAATTATTATCAACACTAATGAGAATAAGCAGCATCATGTCTCTTGATACGATGCCCTGAAAAAGGCACAATGTCACTGCTCTGGGATTCTTACCAAATATAAATAACCTAAATTTAATCATGAGAAAAAAAACAGACAGACCCAAATGGACAGAATTTTTTACAAAATAACAGTACTTTTCAAAAATGTCACTCATGAAAGAAAAAGAAAAAACCGTCTGAGATTAAAAGAGCCTCAAGGGACATGACAGTTAAATATACTCTGTGATTCCAGATGGGATTCTGGCCCAGAAAAAGTATATCCAAAGCAATCCACAAGAATGGAATAAGTTCTTTAGATTAATTAATAGTATTGTATCAATAGTACTTCTCCGGTTTTGAAAACTGTAATGTTGTTATGTAAAATGTTAACATTTTGGGAAGCTGGATGAGGATCTGGGAATTTCTTTGTACTATTTTTGTAACATTTTATATGTCTGAAGTAATTTCAAATTGAAATTTTTTAAAAATAAAAACCTCAAATCTAAAAGGTAATTCGATGTGTCCCAGATAACACAATGATAAGTGGTGCCCCATTCAAAGTTCCACCCCAAGACTTTTATTCCAAAGCCATGCTGCTGAGAACACTGGAAAATGCAATTGCAGTGTGTTTGAAACTCAAATTTTTTATACTATATTGCTATGCCTGAACACTAGGTTTATCATTTTATAGAAAAGACATCCTTAGTCAGTGAGAAATGGTTACTAACCATTTATTTGAAATGACTCCTAAATTCAGCCCTATAATTTTATGTGTAGGGATATAGTCTAAATTGCCCATACTGAATTTCCACAAACAAAATCATCAGTATTGAAAATATTACTTATTATTTTTTCTTCTAAATCTATACCTTTTCTTTGCAATGTGGGATAAATTAGGAGGAAAAGCATTCCCAATGAGTCACAGTCCCTTTGACATTCTTCTGTGATTTTCATGAAGATTGCAACCCCCAACCCTTGATGGCCTCCAGAATTGACTTGTATCAGCCCTCAGGTTAGAAATAACAAGGTGATTTACATTGCTGGGTTTTGTGTTTTGAGCAAACAAACAAGAACAATGCTCTGTTTGGTATCAAAATGAGTAACAGTAAAAACTTTATTAAACAGATTTTGAATGGCTTCTAGAGTTTTCTTTTAACAGGGAATATATATTGATCTATGTCCATAGATAGCTAAGCATTACTCTATTAGATGGAAAACCATTTCCCCCCCACAAATCTTATGATGTAAAAAAGCTCTGTTGCATGCTAGCTATGCTGTGATGGAAAACTGAGCATTAAAACTCACAAGCTCAAACAGAACAAACTGTACCACATCGGAACTTCCGTGTCCATCATCAACTACTGAAACTCAAACTCTTTTAACACCAGTTCATGTAAATGTTTATATCCCAAGAGAAGACTATTGACAAACTGACCTAACGGTGACTCTTCACAAACTTTTGTGTTCCAAAAATAAGACCACTGACTGTTCCAGCAACTCCCTAATTTTCACATGCTGACCAATACTTGCCAAGGTTGTCCCCTAAACCTACAAGTATCTTTTCTCTAAATTATCCCTTCTGAGACACCTTCTCCACTGATACCCATGGGGTACAGTTTCCCTTCCTGCAGCAAATTATAAACCTAACTTTGTTGTCCACAGATGTGTCTGGAGGTCTCTGGCTGAGACAAATGTTATTTTAGAGAGCAATCTTAATAAATAGAATTTTGTTTTTTTATTTTATTTTGTAATGTTAGGAGTCTTACACAGTGATTTTCTCAGAACTGTTTCAATGCCTTTGGAAAAGTTAAGCACAAAGACAAGAAGAAAATGAGTACCTATATCACACAAGAAATAGAATAAAAATTCACCAGTCCAAAACACATGAAAAAAAAACCCAAAAACCCACTACAGAAGTGTGAGAAATGAAGTGCAATTCTCTCTAAGCAATGACTCTTAACCTTGGCTGCACACAGAATTATCTATGTGGCTTTTTATTTTTTTTATTTTTATTTTTTTTTAAGATTTTATTTATTTATTTGACAGAGAGAGAGAGATATCACAAGTAGGCAGAGAGGCAGGCAGAGAGAGAGGAGGAAGCAGGCTCCCTGCCGAGCAGAGAGCCCGATGCGGGGCTCGATCCCAGGACCCTGAGATCATGACCTGAGCCGAAGACAGAGGCTTTAACCCACTGAGCCACCCAGGCGCCCCTCTATGTGGCTTTTTAAAACATTGGTTTTCCGGGGACCACTTTAGACCAACTTGATTAGAATCTCTGGAAATGTGGTCCAGGAATTAAAAGTTTCCCACATGATTCAAATGTTGTTGCCAGAGTTGAGGATCACCACCTAAGGCATTCACATAACATTCTACTGTAAAATTTGTTATAATGTTTATTAAATACAATCCATTCAACTACCCATCTGTTCAAAAAACACCTATTGTGAACTTGGCATAAAACACCATAGTTTCAAAAAAGAGAAAGAGAGTTGAACATTTAAGAAGTTGCATGACTCAGGAAAAATTTGACAGAAATACAATAAAACCTGAGAGCAAAATCTGAATTAAAAATGGCTTTTTCCTGGCACAGAGGATGTTTTGCAGAACTGGAAAGGCTGATTTTTCCAGCATATTCAGCTTCTGGATAGATGTATACAGAACAGAGACAGAGGAATCAGATACCTACTTAATAAACATATCAACTCTGGAGATAAAATAAGGTGGTAAATGTCAGGGACAGATGGCCTTTCCCTCCTCCAGAACACTGTTGGGTTCTGCCTCCATGCTCACTTAATATATGTCCAGGGAAGGCCAGGAGCTACAAAATTGGGGTGATAAAGATGTTGCTTTCATAAAATGTTATACAATGCTCTCTAGAGCCAAATAGTAATGCCTTTTGGATCACTTCTGGTTTTGAATTTATGTATAGTGCTGTTTCCTTCCCTGAGTTTGAATGATCAAGGGCTTGACCATTAGAAAAATGAAGTTCCAGAATGATCCAAGCTGGAATGAATCAACAACCGAGGCAGTCCCTGGAAGGGCTTCTAAAGATTTGTCAGAATTAGTTCTTGGAGGCTGTGATGGACACACACACCCTCTGTGCTGAACTATAGTCAAGAGCTGGTGGAATCGTGGGAAGCAAATGTTGCAGTTGAAAACTTAATCAAGCTGTATTAAAACAACCTGAAAACGCTTTGTTGGAGCACCATATGCCGAGGAGTCTGCAAATAAGAAAGAAGAGTGAACAAAACATTCATAGCCACTCAAAACCAACAATAAACACAAAAACTGAACATTCAAGACACAGTCGTACGTATAATTATGAATAACTTCCTATCTCAGGAAACATCCCTGGAAGTAAAAGCATAAGCTATTTCAGTGCTGATTTGGCCTTTAAAAGCTGTCTTAATACCTAGGAAATGTTTTAATGGCTTACATTTATAGAATACATATGTTGCGAAAACTCAAGAAGCATAAAAGTTGTGTCAAAGGATGCCCTGTATTTTGTTAACTATTCTAAAATTAAACTGCTTTAGATAAATAAACAAACTATATAAAGTATTTCTAATGATAATTTATCCTCAAAAGAGACAGGATAAACTGGTTTTGGTAGTAGCCTTAAATATCTAAGGAGTTAACTTAAGAAATGCTTGTTTTGGGGCGCCTGGGTGGCTCAGTGGGTTAAAGCCTCTGCCTTCGGCTCAGGTCATGATCTCAGGGTCCTGGGATCGGGCCCCGCGTCGGGCTTTCTGCTCAGCAGGGAGTTTCCCCCTCTCTCTCTGCCTGCCTCTCTTGCCTACTTGTGATCTCTCTCTCTCTCTGTCAAATAAATAAATAAAATCTTAAAAAAAAAAAAAAAAAGAAATGCTTGTTTTTCAGTCTATGTGCTCTGCTTTGCATGGTTATTCTGGGACTCTGGCTTTATCTTAATCCCTGTGTCTACCATCATCTCCACAATGGGAAGTGAATGTAAAAATCTTGCACTGGCTCTTCATGCATTCTCCCACAGGCAATACGCATCACTGATCCTCACATTTCATTGGCCAACGGAGCCTAGCGTCCATACCTGACTTCAAGAGGGCAGGCTAACAACAACAACAACACAAAAAACAAGAAACAAACAAACAAAAAAAAACACTATCATATGTCCAGAAGGAGAACTGGAAATATTTGGAAAAGAGGTCTAATGACAACCCCAAACCTGTATCATACGGAAATTAAAGTAAGGGCAATCAGGGTAGAATATAATTTCTGCTCTGTTTTTAATATTTGTAGTGAACAGAAAGGCTTCTTTGCACTTAGAAAGTTCCGAGAATTACTTGGAAAAGTAACAGGGACTCATCATACAAAGATCTCCCCCCCTGTTCCCGTGACTGAGAGAGAATAATTCACAAGAGATAAGCTTTACTGGTACGAAATATTTTAGTAATTGTATGCTTTTTAAAAATTTTTAATTTTTTTAATTTTAATTTTTTCTAAAAGATTTTATTTATTCATTTGAGAGAGAGAGACAGAGAGAACACAAGCAGGGGAGAGGCAGAGGGAGAGGAAGAAGCAGACTTCCAGCTGAGCAGGGAGCCCGACAGAGGGCTCGATCCCAGGACGTGATCATGACCTGAGTCGAAGGCAGACGGTTAACTGACTGAGACACCCAGGCACCCCTGTAATTGTACACTTTCAAATGAGTATGTAAGATGACATGAAAAATGAGAGTCAGTACATTTAGTGGTTAAGAGCATGGAGGCTGGGTTTGAACCCTGACTCTTGCTACTCACCAGTAGCATTACCTTGAGGAAGGAACTTACCCTCTCTGAGACTCAGTTTCCTCATTTATAAGTGGGGGCATAATATTAATGCCCTCTTCACAGGGCTTTATCAGGATTAACTAAGTGTATATGTATACACATATTTATCACTCAGTAAATATTAGTAAATGTAAGTGTTTGCTACATTTCAGTGGACTGATTATTCATTTGACTGATTCCTTATAAGAACTAGATAAGTGAAGAGCTGAGAATAAATTTGGTCTGCGAAGATAAATAGTCATGGTTTCTGAGAGACAGTGTCATTTAGACTGAGCATCAGGCAGCCTGGCTCCAGCCCCACTTCTGCCCCTAACTAGTTGTGTGATATACCACTTAACATTTTCTTGGCATCTCCTTTCTTTTCTTTCTTTTGTTCTTTCTAGGCTAGGTGAACTTGATTCAACTTAAAATACATTCTCTAGACATCCTACAGTATATACAATGTAAAAACCTAACTGTGTAGTAGCGGAGTAACCACGTTAGAACAATGAGTAAATTAAGTAAGTTTTACATGAAATATAGAGTTTTAGAGTCAGAAAGAATTTTATCAGGGTGGATGGTGATAGGCCATTCAGTACAGAGAGTACAGCATGACAAAATCTTAATAATAACAGTAACTATCATTTATTAAATGCTTACAAAATATCAAATACATTTACTTTTATTATTTCTTGTCATCAAAAAACTCAGAGAGGTGAATTTATCATCTACATTTTAAAAATAAGGAAACTGAAGCTCAGTTTAAAAATAAGGAAACTGAATCCTGGTTTGTCTAACCCTAGAAAGCTAGTGACTTTCTCCACTGATATTATTCCATGAGGAGGGGGAAGGTGAGAAAGTAAGGGGGAGTGTCAGAGAACAGTGAGCAATCTGGACCATTTGGTTTATCTAGGGAGTTGGCAGGAATGTAATTTAAAAAGGTCCATACCATGTATTAAAATAATCTGTCTCTATTGTCTAAAACTTACACTCAATTATAATATGTGTATCTTAAATGAAAAATCTGCCTCAGGGGTCCCTTAGCACTTTGCACATACATTTATTTGAGCCCTTTTCCCATACCTTGGCTTTTATACGTGTATTTGTTGGAGCATTTTAAGTGATTTGTTTATGGGTCTGTAAAACGAATTCTGAGTTTCTTGAAGGGAAGGACCAACCATACGTTATTGATCTTCATGTCCCTGAGCTCCAATCTCTGATTGGTAGACATTACATAAGTATTTGTTGAAAGAATGAGTGAATGAAGGAATAAGTGAACAAATGCTTTTAGATACACTCTTTGATGCTTGAATATTTGTTTGACTCTTAGCAAGCTGTCTCAAGTCCTTTGAAATCAAGATACAGCAAGATATAAATCTTGAATGCATAAAATATACAAAAAATGATTTTGCTCAAGATAAATTTTATTTATAACTAATGATAGGACCCTTGGATCTTCTATTATTTGTTGAATGCAGTTTTTTACTTTTAAAAATTAGTTCATTTCATTTTTATATTGGAAGATACTTTGTACCGATAATACATAGCGATAGAAACACATGATTTAACGGGCCAGTATCTCACGTGCACCAGTTTAAAACATGTTTCTGAGGCATAAAGCAAAATCAACTAAAATACCGCTGCAACAAAAACAGTGACATTTGCAAGTAACACTCATTGTCAGCTCACAAGTTAAAATTTAACATCCTTTCTCCAATATTATGGATTTCTGCTATGGGAATTCAAGAATATTAAGTGGTAATACATTTTGAAACTGAAGGAAAACATCGGATCACGTATATGGGTAAAGCTGGTGCTCCTCTCGTGGTCAGATGGAGGACTGGCATAGGTGGGCATCTCTGCTAGCAGGATGTCACTTTAGGACACATTCACGAGCATAGGAGCTCAGATCTCTTAAGATACTCAAATGATCTTGTTTCACCCTCCCTTCTCTTATGCCAATAGATAGTTAAAATAACCTAGGAGGATAGTTTTCTTTCTGTGTTGAAAGGTCCTGAAAATGAAATGGCATTCATTCCTCCCCACAGAAGCTCTTTTTTCATGTTTATCACAGTGATAATCAGCAAGTTTGTTCTTAGTTCTAACTGAAATTCTGTTTTCAATTAAGCTGGTTTCTTAAGAATTATGGTTATTTTATAAAACTATCAATGGAAGTAATAATAAGATTCCTTAGTTATATAGTACTTGTACTTCAACTTGCAAGCTATGTGTATAAAATTCTGGGAGGTGAGTGGTAAACAAAAGAGGGATACCTCTTTTCTGGATAGGGAAATTTCATCTAAGAGTTTCTTGGTAAGCTAGTGGTCTTGAGGCTTATATATTAAATATATATATAATATAATTATATTAAATTTATAACTTCTTATACACAGAGAACAACTGCTTTAGCATCACTTTAATAATATTCCATCACATTCTTAAAGGGAAGATAATGTTGATTTTGACTTCTACTTTGTAAGCTCACTACTGTAACTTGTAACTTTCTTTCTAGGACTTCCTTTCTAAAGATTTCTTAATTTTTCTCTATTCCTCATTTTCAAGCTAGCTTAGAGGTCTTGTACATCTTTTTGGAAGTTTGGCACCTTAAGCTTGACACAGTATTTCAGGAAAATTATAACTAAAACTATTTAGGTTTCTTGTAATATAATATAAATGAAATTCTTGGCTCACCTACGCTGGGTGTGCTTCATATCTGATATCTTGACATAGCTATACATTGCCCTTTTTTATCGACTGTAAACATTAACTGTGATATAATACACAGAAAACATATTATGATTGGCTATTTCTCACATACTGCAGGCTTTTATATTATCCTCCAAGTACTTTCTTTCTCTATTAGGTCTATGTCAAAATAATAATGTTGTTCAATATGATATGTAGGTTACCTTTTGGAAAATAAAATAATATTGAAAATAAATAAGATAATTTGGGGGAGGCTTTTAAGCAATGACAAATCTAAAGCTTCAAGCAAGGTAATTCCCTTATGTGTTAAATATCTGGAGCCTTCGTACTTCCTTCTTCCAAAAATTCCTTTGTGGTGGGAAGTCTTTTATCAGATCCATCTATTTTTTTTCATCTCAAGGTTAGCTTTTAAATATAATAGTGAAGACTATGCTATCCTTCAAATAGATCAGTTGTTCAAATGTGTTCTTGCAACATTAGGAAGCCTCCTATGGTAAGAGCTACCACTCTGTGCCAGGCATTGTTGCTAGTACTTTATACATATTAACTCACTTTATCCTCCCAGCAAATTGTGGTGAACAAATTTGAACAAATTGTGGAAGGGAGTATTTAATGGATAAGGAAATTAAGGCACAGAAATTTAATTATTTGCCTGAAGTCACAATAGCTCCGAATTGGTAAAGACAAGACTCAAATCCAGGCAGTATGGCTGCCAAGCCTGATCTTTTGAACACTAAATTGCCAATAACTTCTAAAAGATTTCCATGCATTTTATGTAGTTTTTCCCCTAACATATAACATGGTTAAATGTAAATGCCATATTTTAGAGTAAGTGGTAAATGTGTATTTTAAAATAAAAAAAACTCAGTTCTAACTTCAGATTATCTATGAACTTGGCTTTCCATTTGACGTGCAGAAATTTTTAAAGATAAATCAGTGATATTTCCATTACTAGTTACTTCTAAATCACAATTTATTACAGAATATTTACAGTGTGCCTTGGAAGAAAATAAAAGTAACATAAAATCTTTAAAATTTGCCTTCAGAAAACTATCCAATCCTGTTTTCATTATTTAAGGAGATCAATTTTAGGGGAAAGTTTCCATATAATCTTAATGAAATTCCATGCATATACATATGCATAATCTCAGAATAAGATTATTGAATATATAAAATTTTCATTTGTTGCATTGATTGGGTGATATTTTAAAATCATACTTCATGGCTATATTTGTTAAATATATTTGTCAGTTGAATAGAATATGATGATGTATTCTTGAAACATTTTAAGTAAATCAGGCATGGTAAAACATAATCCAAATGTACAATAGTAGTTCTATATTTTATGAATATTGTAAGTACTTTTGTTTAATGAGGGATTGCTTTACAAAGTTAGTGAGCACTAATAATTTGTCTTGAAGAGAATCCAGTATTTAAACAGGTCATATTTATTTATCACAAAGTAAACATGCACTGATTTGGCTGAAGTGTTGATACATAGCACAACGAAGAGAAAAGCCATTCTTTCCTAGACTTCACAATGGTAGGAATTTCGAGTAACCAAGAGGCCAAATCATTTTTATTTGTGAAAGAAGATTGACCACTAGCAGAATCACAGGCCATCAACACCAGTTTGCATAGGTTTTTTTTAAGTCTTTTCTTTCAAAATACTCTTAGGTTTTTTGGTTCATGGCTATGTAACTCATCATTTTCTCTGTCCGCTCTGGAAGGCATACACAAGTAACAAGAAAAGGAAATAAAAATAGTAAATTCTATTAAAAACTAGAAGGAAGACACCAAAAATATAAAGGTGGCTAAGAGCTATTGGGTTCCTAGAGGAGCCATCAAAAGGAAGGTGAGGAAAGTGAAGAGACCCTTTGGAGCGTATTGTGGTTAAGTCAGAAAAGATAGGAGAAGAAAAAATGATGAAATCAGACTGTTTTAACAGGTATAGGAACTCTTATCAGAAACCCCCTGCCATAGATTAGGATAAATATTTAAAATTATAATTCATGTTACTAAAATATTACAGAGCATATGAAAAAAAGAGAATATTTCCAAAATCTATTTAAACCATGAATACCAAAACTCATCAGCAATTACACAAAAACTACTAGAAAAATTTATACTCATGCATTTCAATGTTAAATAATATAATTTGTCAAATAGTACCATATAAGAAAATATATCATGACCAAGGGGGATTTTTCCAGGAATACAGAAGTAGTTCAATGTTATTAAACCCAATCACTTATTTTAGATTAATTAGTCCAAGCAGAAAAAGAATATCTTATTCATTGAAACTAAAAAGGTATTGACAAAATAGGAACTAATTGAACTCATATAAACAGAAAGTAGAATGGTGGTTTCTGGGGATAGGGGATGGAAGGAAATGAGTAGAAGTTGGTAAAAGAGTATAAACGTTCAGTTTTAAAATGAATAAGATCTGAAGGTCTAACGTATAACATGGTGACACAGTTGATAATACTGTGCTGTGTGATTAAAATTTGCAAGGAGAGTAGAACTTAAGGCCTCACATACACATGAAAGGTAAATATATGAAGCGACAAAAGTGTTAATTAATTTTATTGGGGGAACCCTCTCACAATGCTTGTGTATATCAAGTCATCATGTTATACACTTTGAATATATTACAATTTTATTTGTCAATGTTTTCTCAATAAAGATAAAAAATAAGTTACTAAGGTACAAGTATAGTCCATATTAATCAATAGCTCCATTATATGTAAACAATATCTTGTTACATGGTACAAAGACCTTATTTATAACTGCAACAAACAACTGCTGAGGAGTGAATGTAATAAGAATAGGCAAAACAAAGAAAAATATAAAATTTTCCTTAAGCACATGAAAGAAAACATGAGGATAAAAATGGAATGACATACTATGTTTTGGAGAGGAAAATTAATATAAGGTTGTCAGCTGTCTCTTAGATTAGTTTATAAATAAAAGCAATCCCAATATTTTATTTTTCAGAATACACAAGATTTTTCTAAAGTTTAGAAGAAAAAATAAATGACACTATCAAACAAAATTCTATAAAAGAAAAGCAATGGAATGAGAAGGACCAGCCTTAATAGGTTAAAATACATTATAATGACTTATTCACGAACAGAGAGAGCAAAAGAACAGAACAACAAAAGTTACAGAAATCAACCCAAATATAGATGGACATTTATTAAGTTAAAATTATGGCACAGGAATTAGTGGGGAAAAATGAACCACGGAATTGTTGGGACAATTAGATGTCTATTTGGAAAAAAAAAAGTAGGTCCAAGCTTCACTCATTAAACCAAGATAAATTTCAAATGGAGAAATGGTTTAAATTTAAACAAAGTTATGAAAGAAACATGACAGAGTTCTTTATACTCTCTTCTCTCTTTATACTCTCTTCAATAATCTATCACTGACACAAAAAATCTTTAAACCAAGAAAGAAATCATTGATGAACTTGGCAACACAAAAATATTAAGTTTCTTCATAGAAAAAATTAGTGTATGTAAACTCAAATGACAAAGGAGAAACTGGAAAAACTTTTACAATTTATATTATAGAATAGTGTTAGTCTCCCCTGAATCTAGATAACTCATCGAAATGGGAAAGGAAAAGACTAACAATCCAGCAATAACAACAATAAAAAAATGGGCAAAGAATGTTAAGTCTTCACAGAAAATGTCATGCAAATTGTTTGAAAATATATGAAAAGATTAATCTCATTCATATTAAGAGAAGTGAGATATTCCTTTACTCTGATGAGAATGGTAAATTTCCAAAAGTTTCTAAGTCATAGCAAGGAAATCTGACACTTTTCTACACTGATTTAGAAAGATATAAGTTGGTTCACCATCCATGGAGGGTAATTTGGAAGTCCCCATCAAAATACACAGGTTTATTTACATATTTACATAAATGTATTTTTAACATATATACATACATATGTAAAGATATAAATTGGAAGACCCTAAGAATGTGGCAATCAAAATCACACACAGGTGAGACTTTGTTTTTATGACCTAACTGCAATAGCAAATTTCACATCATATTAATCCTTTCTTCATGATTTGCTCTCAGCTTATATGTTTTTCTGAAAACAGCTTATTACTTAAAAATGCTGATAATGGACTCTAGGAGAAGGGAAACATTTAATAGCAGTGTGAGTCATTTGGAGCATTTCAATAAGAGCCAGGTAGTTTTCCTACTCAGAATAACAAAGGGTTGTTTACTGTTCTTTTTCTTTCTGGATTATATCCATAGCTTTATTGGTTTCCTTTGAAATCATTTATACGAATTAATTTTATGTGGTCAAAAATCAATGCTATACAAATATATAAAGCTACCAGAGGCAGTCTTTTTTTTTTTTTCCCTTAAAAAAGCCTCTGCTGCAGAGACATAGAACAGCGAATTCATTCTGCTCAAAGAATAGTTTTTTAACATTGGCTTTTATCTTGCAAACATTTCCTTGAATTTATTTCTTCTTGTCTTACATTTTACAGGTATTTTGGGTCTCTATTTTATAAAACTGTGCCTAATATTTGCATGAATGCTTTGTTTTGCATGTCCTATACTCTTTGATAATTCGTCAAGAAAATAATTAGATGAAAAAGGCATGTGTTATTCCAAACATAATTATCTGTCAGCCTCCTTGCCAAATGACATGGACCGAGTTTACATTTAAGTAGGAAAGCTAAGCCTTAAAGGAATAATGACTCATTACCCTGATAAAAATGAATGTCACAATATCTCAGTTTTTGAAACTTGGTGATTTCAGTTCGATTGGACATAAATTTTAGTGTTTCTAATGAATACACTGCATCTAAGTCTGTCTTTCAATAGGAAAAATATTTTAAGCAGAATTCTGTGTCATTATATAAGAAAAGTAACCAAACATAATGATACTATTATTGTGGTCAAACCACTATACCTTTTTGTAATTAGAAAGAAATTATAAACGGTGACAATTTATGGTCACTAATATCTAAGTTCTTTCAACATCTTTCAAAAATATAACCAAGAAAGCTTTCTAATTGCCTTGAAAACTCTATAGATGTGGAAGTGTTTATTCAGGAGCTAAATGTTTATATGTCAGGTATACGTGGGAATAAAATGGGAGAAGCAAAGTTGGAATAAAGGACCACCTCTAAGGAATGACAATAATATTGAGTACTTAACTACACTGCAGACACATTGTATATATTATTAAAATTAATGGGTTGTAGAACTCATAGCTCGATATCTTCCCTTACTGAATTTAATATTAGGAAGGCAGGGATTTAGTCTATCCTATTTACCAGAATATTTCTTTGGTCTCAGTTTCTTCATTTGTTAATGATTGCACTGAGGCGTAGGGTCCTAGAGGAATTCTCTGCTTTAAAATGTTATGATTCTAGGGGTGTCTGGCTGACTCAGTAGGTAGAGCATGTGATTCTTGATCTCGGGGTTGTGAGTTTGAGCCCCATGTTGGTGTGGAAACTACTTAAAAAAGTAAAATGTTGTGACTCTAAAACTAAATTCCACAATTTTTTTGACCTATAATTATAAAACTGAGTAAATGGAATCACTAGAGTTTCACTGTTTTTACTTTTGTTCAAAAGTATCTATTTTATTTTTTTCTGTTATAACTTTCAAAACTGTTTAAAACTGATTTTTAATACACTTCATTTTTCATTGGGATTTGTTGAAATTCAAGAAAGAAATATTTGATTTTTAGGAAGTGCATATTCATCTTTATGCATATTAAATAGATTCATCTATTTTTAAAACAGCAATTCTTATAATAGTTCTATCATTTTTCTTTAAGAATAATGGAGAAATAATAGAAGTGACTCATTTTTTGGCCGAGGATAAAATTTTTGGTTGGAATGACCATGGGCCTGCCTCAGTATGGGAATTCATGTGATCCTGTTGATACAAGGTCAGGAAATACATGAAAGAAAGAAATAGAACTCAACTATCATTAGTCTTAAAATCACTGAATTCTTAAGAATTGCCATGCTGCTCCTCAAATTAATCAGGTAACCAGTAAGATAGAATGGGTCATATCACAGAAATCTCTTGTTTTTGTTTTTGTTTTTTTCTTTTTAGAAATATCTTGATTTTATAAGTAACAATGGGGTGTATGACAAAAAGGATGTAAATTGTAGCACTAATGACCACAGTGACAAGAACACTTTTAGGGCTAATTTGTGTCATAAGGATTTTGATGCTCCTCTTTTGGGGCACATCATAAAGTAAGATTATCTTTATCTGTTCTCTTTAAGTAGGCTTGGCCATGTGGCTTGCTTTGTCAGGAAGCTTTAAGAATCAGGACGTGATTCACCGCACTGCCTTTCTCCCGAGGCAGGAAGTGTGGAAATGCTAGCTGTAATGCAGTCTGCCAGCCCGGGTTCCTTAGTGACTTTGCTGAGAGAGGCCCCCAGCTGAACTGCATTTAAACACGAAGAGGGTGTGAGTGTGGTTTCAAGCCATGGAGAATTTGATGGTGTCTCACGGCAGCTAGCCTATCCTAACTAAAACAGCAGTTTTTAAAATTTAAGGACTCTCTCCCCCTTCGACTGTATGCATCGGTCTTGATTAAGTGGACAAAATCCTGATGATTTCCACAAGACTAAGGAAAATTTGACTTTCTGATTCACCATATTCTCTGATTTGTAATATGATCAATTTTATTGTTACCACTGAAATACATTGAATATTGCATTCTGTAAAATAACCCTACCCTGAATATTTCAATGTGCAAGATTCAGGTTGCACATAAAAACTCCCATACAACTAAATCTGTTGTAATTAAAAATTACAGCCATGAAAAATGCCTGTTTTGACTAAGCTTGCAGATAACTTACTTTATTAATACTATTATTCTAAAGAGTGAGCTTTGCAAAAGCATTAGTTATAAAATTGAATAAAACTCAAGAGATAAACTTTTATGACATTCACATGAAGCATATGGCACTCTTTCGAGAATCAAATGAAATTTGTAATTGACAATTAAAATATGATGCTTATTTGGCATGCGAAGGGAACAAGCCTGGATTCTTTCTTACCCAAATTTTCCACTTTAGAAATATTAACACTCAAAGGAGAAAATTGCCAAATTGACACTTTACTTTGGCTAGAAAATTAAAGGAAACGTTAGGATGCCAAATCTACAAGTACTCACTCCATTAAATATTCCATTAAAATGACTAAAATAAAATATCTTTTTGTATATTATTTTTGTATATTCTTTGCCAGCATTTACCCAAATCCTGGATAGTTCAATATTTTCCCAGTTCATAGGAAAGTCTCAGACTAGAAGATTAGTTTAGAAAATGGAGAAACCTTACTCCTACTCTCAGCATCTTGTGTTATTACTATCGATTTTCCCCGTGGCATTGAAGTATAGATCCAGAAGCTGCACTTAGAATACTGAAAAGAGGCAGCGACGAGCAATACCTCTAATTCACTGTTTATGACCATAGATACTTTAGATCTTTGGACAAACTGAGTACCTGAGATGTTTCTTTAAATGCTTTTTGTTGCTAGTTTATATACATAGTAGGTGCTGAAAATTATTTACTGAATGAATTAATGTCTAAGAAGATTCTTTCCCTTGTTTGGGGAGGATATATTGTGTAAAAATGTCTTTGAGAAGAGACCTCATGAAAAGGTCTACAATACAGAATAGCATATCTGAATAAGGAAATTGGCAGAGAAAAATGATAGAAGTTATCAAACATCATTAGTGGTTATAATCAGTCACTGGTTCCAATCTCATTATACCAAGGCTCGCACATTCATTTACTCATTTAATAAATGGTGATTGATCATTTGCCACATCTAGACCTGTGCTCATTACTAAGGATAAAGGGCAGAAAGAGAAATGATCTTTCTGGAACTTAGAGCCTCTCAAAAAGCCCAAGAAAACAAATGATAACAACGATATCTAACGTTCGAGTGTCCCTGCCAGCTGCCAGTGAAAGGAGTTGCAATGTGTTAACTCATTTAGTCCTCACAATAATTTTTGTGAAGCACGTTCTATTTTTAACTCTGCCATTTTACAGATGAGAAAACTGAGACCGAGAGAAGAGAACTGCTTTGGGGCAAGTAAGTAGCAAGAGGCAGATCAAAGTTTTGGATAATAGCATCTGCCTACACATCTCACGCTCCAGCATCTCCCTAATGAGCTGTACTGACTGCAATATCAAAGGAAACCCAGGGATGGGTGTGCTTTTATGGCAGCTGTAACTTCATCCAGACTTGCAGGAAGGACTTGTCCTCGATCTCGAATCTGAATGAATTAGCCTCATAAATACTTGATATCATTCATTCCCAAACTGAAAAAAAGGGACTAATAGTTAGCCACACATGTTTAAAGACAATCTCCAAAACCACTTACAGAATTTATTGAAAAATAACCTTAGATGGACTTTCCCTTCATTAGAGAAATAACAGTTTGTGAGGTTAGCATTTCCTTGTACGTCTTTTGGAGAATTTTCCACTGGCATCCCTGAAAATGGGTTTAGAATGAAACAAACTGAGGGTGGCTGGGGGGTAGGGGGTAGGGATAGGGTGGCTGGGTTATGAACATTGGCGAGGGTATGTGCTATGGTGAGTGCTGTGAAATGTGTAAGCCTGACGATTCACAGACATGTACCCCTGGGGCAAATAATACATTATGTGTTAATAAAAAAAAATGTAAAAACAAAAACAAACAAACAAATAAATAAATAAATAAAATACTGTATGTTAACTACCTGGGTTGAAAATAAAAACTTAAAAAAAATGTAAATAACAAATGCTGGTAAGGATGAAATGGGAACCGCTATGTACTGCTGATGGGATTGTAAAATGATGCAGCCACTGTGGAAAATGGTATAGCAGTTCCTCAAAAAATTATACATAGAATTACCACATGATCTAGCAATTACACTTCTGGATATATACACAAAAGAATTCAAAGCAGGAACTCAAACAGGTACTTGTTCTCCCATGTTCATAGCAACATTATTCACGATAGCCAAAAGGTAGAAGCAATGCAAGTGTCCTTTAACGGATGAGTGGCTAAACAAATTTTCATGTGTACCTACAATGGAATATTATTCAGCCTTAGAAAGGAAGGAAATTCTAACACATGCTACAACATAGATGAACCTTGAAGGCACTACACTAAGCGAAATAAACCAGTCACAAAAGTAAAAACAGTGTTAAGATTCCACTTATATGAGGTACCTAAAGTAGTCAAATTCATGGACACAGAGAGTAGCATGGTGGTTGCGAGGGGCTGATGGGAGGGGATAATGGGGGATTAATATTTAATAGATATGGAGTTTCCGTTTGGGAAAATAAAGAAGTTCTGGAGATGGATAGTGATGATGATTGCACAATATGAATATACTTAATGCCACTGAACTGTACACTTGAAAATGGTTAAAATGGCAAATTTTGTCATATATATTTTGCTATAATAAAAAAATATATACAGCAGGCTAAAAAAAAAAAAAAAGAATGAAGCAGTAGCTCCCATCCCACCCCACCCCCCACCATCCCTGCCCACCAGGGTCTCTCTCTTATGTTAAATGGTTGGAGAGCCACGTTTATTCTTTCAGGCTTCTAGGCTACCAATGGGCATAGGTACCTAAATGTTTCAGCTTTTAGAAAGCTATATTGTTAAGATGAAGCCCTCATAATGAAAAAGTCAAGACTACCGGGGTTGACTGGAATCTCAATATGACATAACAGGAGAGCTATAGCTTAAAGTATGTCAGACTTAGGGTCACATAACATCACTGGCAAGATCCTCTGCTGCCCAGCTAACTCTGAGACCACAGAATTCTTTGGTGCAGTGGAGGTTTGCTACGATCAGTCCATTGCTGGCGATCTTACTTTCAAGCTTTGAATCCAGTGACGAAATGAGATAAACTTACGCTGTCTCTAGTGACTAAGCTGATGAACAAAGTAGATGTTAGGGATACTGTAACTCATTTCTCTGGTTCCCATCCAATATGTCAGAAATTTGTTGTTGTTTGCGTAGGCAGTTTAGAAACATGTTTGTATTTTTAAGAGAGGAATGTTCAGAGAGGAGTGGAAGGAGCTAACAGCTAATTCTGCTCCTGTGACAGAGAAATAGAAGAGTAAACAAAGTTGGTTTCAGTTAAATTCTCCCCATTCAGGCAGATCTTTTGACATAAACCAAGATTATTACATGGAAAGAAAGAAAGATTTAAATGCTTATAAGTAGGAATACTTACTATTTAATTTCATTTTATATATACATTCTTTCTCTAATTAAGACAATGAGCATTTATTGAGCACGCACCCCACACCGGGCACTGGGTTCAGTTAGCAAGCAATATTCACTAATACGAAAGGGAAGTAAAAAACTATGTTGTTGACACTCTTCACTGTTAAATAATTTTAAAATATTGAAATATACCTCTTTAACAGAACAGTGAGCTTAAGAAGAATAACTAGTTAGAATTAGGGAAATCAGTTAGCTTCCCTGTGACTTAGTTTTGCCTTTAAAACAGACCAAATACAGTAATATTCTCTTTCCCAAACTACGGACTGTGTGAAAATGTTTTAGATACAAAAGATAATATTAATTTTGTTTTCATTTGTGAATATCAATAATATTAATAATATCAATCACCCCAAAACAAGCTAGATTACATGTAACCCTAGGGACTTCTGCATGATATGAAAAAGGAAGCAACTCAAAATCTTTTGAAAATAATACATAATGACTTTTCCTACCACTAGAGGAGAATTTGGCATTTCCTGGAATTTCCACACCATGAAGAGTCTACTTACTGATTATCTACTCCTGTGAAAAATATCTCAGGGGGAGGAGTTCAGTGACTTAAGGCTTAGTAGTTAAGCAAGCTCTCCATTCAGTCATGTCTAAATTTTGACTATGCAACTTACTAACTTTAAGCACATTGCTTAACATACACTGAGGTTTCCTATTCTGAAAAATGGAAATCATAATAAAACCTGCACTGTAATTTTTTTGAAGATTAATTATTTCCATAAATAATTAAAGTAAAAATGTAAGAGAGCTTTAGATAAGAAAATACTAGCCAGGTTGTTCTTATTGTTTTAAAGCACTGATTTTGGCTGATTCATAAGTTTTATCATATATCTATTGCTACATCAGAATGTCTACCAAAAAGATCAGTGATTCTCAATTTTTTTTCTGTTTCCGACATATTTTGCTTAATAGAATATGTGGCGGCACAATTCTTTTGTAAAAGATACAAAATATTTCAGTGTCCCTGGAGTTTTAATTTACTTGACTGCCCTTCAATTTTACTTACTGCCCAAAGAGTAATCTCCTGAATACTGAGAAAGCTCAAGGTTTCTTGGGTAACACTTTGGAGTTATTCTATATTTCTTGACACTTCCTTTTTATAAGGTATAGCACATTCTACACCACATTGCATGGACAGTTCACCCCGAAGTTCTATCTGCTTGTCCATCATTTGGCAGCTTCACCGCACACCTGTGCACTGGGGCAGACGTGGGAAAAGCTGTGGACCAGTTACTTGGGGCTGAATGTTCAGAATCCCATTACAGAAAACATTTTAAAATAATCATAGGGAAAGCAAAGGCTTAAGAAAATCGTATTGCCTCCTCATATCTCACTCTGGGTTGAGTCTAAGAAAGGGAAAACCAGATTTTACTGATTTTCCCTTACCAGCTGTTTGGTTTTCTCTAAGCCAATATTATGTATCTGGGGAATATAGTGGGGTCGTGGGAGATTTCACAAGTGAGGACTGTGGAGGCTGGCTGGAAGGCTATGCGAACATATTCGGTAGAAATTCAATACAGTGAATGAGCTGACATCCACCTCTGCCTTTCCCATTATCTAATTAATTAAAATGCCAAGTTGCACAGGCCAAGATGACTTTCTCAAAGTGAATATTCATCCAAAATGAGGCAAACAGGGTTTTATGTCCAGCTTTGTTTGTTTAGTTGTTACTGTTTTCTCCCACTTCAGAGACTGTGGTGGTCCTAGGACAATAATATAATAAAATAATAGTGGGGACTGCTCACGTCTGACACTTTTCCACAGCTAACTCATTTTAATTTTCCCACTCCTGACTCTTACAGGTAATTCCTGAATTTTCTAAACATATTTCACCACACAACTGCCAAAAATCCCTTTCCTCAACTATTCTAGAACCGTCTCCATAACCCTAAAACTCTGTAACCCTAAAACTCCAGTTTCTCTAACTTGACTATAACAATGTCCAGGGTAACAGTAGCTACTGACTGAATTCCTAACATGCTTCTGCTCATCTCATCCTCACAACGGCCCTGTGGGATAGCGGTGCAGGGCCACAGCAGGGATTCAATAGAAAGTGCAGTCAGGTGGAATGGAAGGAGCTAAGAAGGAGGAAAGGGAGGCTTAGAGAGATGAAATAATTTCCCCATGGTAACACAGCTAGTAAAATCTTTTAAGAACTGAACACTCTCTGACTTAAAAGACTGGGTTCACCACTCTTCCTCTTTAATAGAACACTACATCCTTGTACAACCTTCTTAGAATCACGCTTATCAGTTCCTATTTCCAGACCTACAATAATGCAACGGCAACAGGTATCTTACCGAAGTTATTTTAGCATCTAGAACCATTCTATACAAAAACTGGCCCTAAGCACACAACCTTACATGATGGCTTAGTTGGAAGAAATGATGAATTTTTCTGACTTCTGATTATATTTTATTTTATTTGAAAATTAGCATGATAGGGGGAAGTCTGAAATGGTCCCTACCTACGGTTTTCCTGATGGGCAGGAGGCGAACACTCCCGCTCTCTCCCTCTTTACTCTAGCTGCCAAGGAAGACGGTGTTCAGTCCACTGATAGTAACAATGGGGTGTCTACTTCATTCAATAACATAATTCCCTAGAAACTATCGACACTTATATGCTTAGCCCGGATAAATTTGGACACGAAATTTAATGATAGGGATTGCTTTCTATCCAAATGGCTATCTGCCTCAGTAAAATGGATTAAGAAGAAAGCTTTTGGGAATTTGGAAATATTTTACAGTATCTAGAATGGAAGGTAGTATGTTGTTATAAAATTGTTAACTTTTAATAACCTACTAGGATTTTCTTAGTTTGTGGAGTATTTATCAAGATACTCTTAGCTACTTACACAAATCAAATAATACCTGAAACTTCACTTTTATCAATATGCTTCTCATTATGCCAACTTTTAAGTTAATTCATAGTTAGTTGTCTTGGCATTTTTAATAGCCAGAGAAACAATTTTATTCCAATTTTACTTACATTAGCAGCTGATAGAATATAAACTCCATAGGTATTTCAGATGACTTAACTTTTGGTTTGCTTTTTTTTTTTTTCCAGATATTCCCATTTCCATATTTTCAAGGTCAAGTATAGAGAAGGATATAGTTTAGGACCCTGGGGTGACCCTGTTCTCTGTATTTTTATTTATTTTTATTTTTTATTTATTTATTTTTAAATTATTATTATTTTTTAAAGATTTTATTTATTTATATGACAGACACAGTGAGAGAGGGAACACAAGCAGGGGCGGGTGGGGGAGGGAGAAGCAGGCTTCCCACAGAGCTGGGAGCCCGATGTGGGACTCGATTCCAGGACCCTGGGATCATGACCTGAGCCAAAGGCAGACACCTAATGACTGAGCCACCCAGGCGCCCCTGTTCTCTGTATTTTGATCCAATTCCCAAGGAGGTAGAGCATTCAATCTTCATCAAACACAAGAAGGTTTAAGTCATACCTAAGTTTTCTGAGAACAGTCTGGTAAGGGCGGCTCTCCTTCTGATGAGCTCAAATCTCAGACATTATCTCACAACATCTTCCTTTGTCTGTTTTCAGAAATCTTCAACAGTCACAAACGTCTGAGAAAGGGGCATGGTTTCTCATCTCCTCTGTATTGCCACCATCATTTTTGTGTGTTTCCATTCTCAATCAAATTTTAGCATCCCATCATTTTCAAAATATCCTTTCATTATTTTGCAGTCAAATTTTCTCTTGCTTTGTCATGAGTAAGAGTTTTATCTACTGGGATTTTCCTCTCTGCCTCCTACATGAGAAATTTTCTAGCATTTTCATGCTATATAAGGGAAGGATCCTTCCTGATTTTTATTTCCTTTCTCCGTAATCCCCTGCAATTTTAAAACTTTTCATTTCCCATTCAGATTGGTCTCATTTTCTTCTTCAGCAGTGCCTTGTACTTTTTGTTCTCTAGAATCACAGACCCCACTCATCGGCCTGGTACTTTGGCCGGTTCTCTCGCCGCAGCCAACGGGGACATCACTTCTGCAGAGCCTCCCGTGATGAGCCTGGAAATTCATTTCTGTCTACTGGGATACTCCACAGTCGGCTTTTGAGACTATATTTTGGCCATTAGAAAAAAAAAAGCAACTTTTCTGGGGCACCCAGGTGGCTCAGTTGGTTGAGTGTCTCGACTCTTGGTTGCCGCTCAGGTCATGATCTCATGGGGATCATGGGGATCGAGCCCCATGTGGGCTCCCTGCTCAGTGGGGAGTCTGCTTGAGGCTTCTCTCTCTCTCTGCTCTCCCCCCTCCCACTCGTACAGGCTCTCTCTCTAAAATAAATAAATCTTTAACAAAAAGAGGCAACTTTTCTGTACAGCTCTCCTGCACCCCTGACTTTCCCCTGTAGACCCAGATCTATCTGAAGCCTCGTTGGGCGAGTCCACAACATTAGGGTGCCATCTGTGCAGTCACATTGCTGTGTTCTGTACACTTTGTGCCTAAACTGCATATACTGGTTTCATCCCGTGGTGTTTAACGGTTTCTCTGTAAATGCCTCCCAGCAATTCTGTGGCTTTTCTGTATACGCATTTTAACATTTGTCATGGATCATTCCAATCCAAAAGGTTAAATCAAATTATTTCTTGCAGGCAGTTTGAACTGCAGTAAATATCTCTTTTGACATAATTCTCAATAAATTATTGATGCTCTCAGCCCTCCCCCCATAGTCTGTTGTGTGGGCATTTCTCCTTATCCTCCTTGCACCATACACGGGCATGAAATTGTTGTTTCAAAGATTATGTGAATTTTTTTTTCTCTCTCTCTCTCAGAGACTCACCTGCTTCCCTTGCTCATCAGCACACCCCCTCTGTCCGTGCCAGGCCGCCGCCAGCTTCATTCCAGTTCTCCCTTTCTCTAATGCTATGTCTCTGCAGTTGGTTGCTTGCAAACGGCTAAGTTCTATGCTTTTCTACCTTATTCAGAATCACCCTAAAAGTCCCTTATTTCTACACTACTGCTTGATTTTCACTTCACTTCTCCCCCAAATCCTCTTCCTTTTATTTCCCCAGTTAGCTTTCATGCTTATTACTGCTTCATGCCTGCTACTTTCAGGCTTCATGCTTGGGTCTTTCCTCATGAACAACTACTGAGCTGAGGTTGAAGCCAAAAGAAGCAGCACATGAGAGTGGAATTCAGACAGTCCGGGATATGAAGCTTGCTTCTGTTATACATGAGCTGTGTGACCTTAAAACTCTCAGAGCAACAACATCTTGTATCATTTCAGTAAGACAACAAAATTAGGATAATTATAAAGACCTTGTGGGTTTACTGAATTTAATGTTATTTTCTCTGAATACTTTCCTCCACCCTCCTCCAGTTTGATTAAATCCACCACCCCCTCCTTGGTGCTGCTCTGTGCCTCTTCAGTTTTCTAGAATCACCCTGGCATCACTGCATTGTAACTGTTTCTCTAGAGACCCTGAAATGATCCTGAGTGTGAATTCTAGATTCTAGATTCTAGATTTCTAGATTCTAGAATTCTAGATTCTAGAATTCTAGATTCTGGATTACTGGGCATGAATCCTGGTTCTAAATTGTTGAATACCCTTTGTAATTTCCTTGGGCTCTCTGTCTCTCAGTTTTCTCACCTATGAAATGGGGAATGTAATAGCACCTATATCATATAACTGTTTTAGGAATAAATAATTTAATGCATACAAAGGACTTGACATAGTGTCTGGCACATTGTACCTGCTTAGTAGACATTATGACTCTCATTCAGCTGTAACCTCTTTGATGGCAACATTTTGGTCCCACTAATTTATTTCTCCCCAGCAGCAAGCATATTACCTACAATACAGTAAGTGCTCAGTTAATGTTTAATGAATTGGACTAAATTGTGTAAAAGCACCTAGAATGCTCTGCAGTTCAGGTAAAGCCCTTGATGCATGTTTGTTTTCCCTGTGACAAGTTTTATTAACTTCCCTGTAGGACGACAGAATATTGTTATCCTGATTTGAAGAAAGCTTGTCACAGAAAACCTGTATGTTTTCAGTAGCCCATGAACTGGAATTCAGGTGTAATGAAACCCAGGTGTTCTCGATGTCTGGCCAAGATACCGCTTCAGGAGCAGACTAGAGTCTTGAGTCCACACCCTCCAAGTCTCAAATCCTGGCTAGTGATTAATACTTCTTATCTTTGAAGGTGTTTTCATATGACATTTTCTGGTTTTGTTAGCCAGGACACAGGTGGGTGTGTGTCTGTCACTTGAAGTTCCAATCTATTTCTAAATTAAAGACTAATGAAATATCATTGAATTAAAAATGTAAGCCCTTGATGTACAAAGGGCAAACTACTTGCTTTTCCTTCATCCATCCTTTTAGAAGCCTGGGAAAACTCAAGGAATTCCACTAATCAAAGTCCACATTAAGCACTCTCCATGATGTCTATTAAAGCCAGCTTAAATCATTTATTATTATTATTAGTTAACTTACACACTCTTGGTCCAACTATTACTTTTCTAGATAACAAACTCTTGCCTTGTTCCTCGCATTAAAAAGAAACCTAAAAAAAATTTCTTAAACTCAAAAACAAGTACTCATTTCAAAATCTTCCTTATTTCATGACCTCTGTTTTGTGGAAAAAAAAAAGAAAAGGAAGAGAAAAAGATTGTTAGAAAAAGGGAAAGGAGAGTAAACCATTCAGCGAATGGTTAAAGGGGCTGTGTTTGAACTGCCTCCTTGAAGTGGCTGACTAAAAATAAAATTGCTTCTTGATTGGTATCATCATTTTTGGGATATATGAATTTTAATCTTATTGATACTCTACTAGAAGAACAAATGGGTAAGCAAAATAAACTTCTGTTAGGGAAAAAAAACCCTCTGGGAAAACAACTCATCTCTTGGTATTTTGCACTTACTATTTTACTTGGGTTTGATTAAGCAGCAAGACACAAAACAAATGGATGCTGACCTTTGGGATAAGAGGGCTACCGAAACTTCCGGAAGATCACAGGCCTTTGAATTAGTCGAAAGTACATTATTCCAGCACATCTTACACTATTATAAAATTTAAAAATTTCTGAAGAAAGGTCATATCAGTACAGCAATAGAAATTATTGGAACTTGCATGGAAACACTGGCAGAGAACCTGAAAACCCAGTGGGTGCTCAAGCATTTTTATGTACCTCAGTGAGTGTCCAACCAATGTGAGGAGTGCAGTTTTTGCAGAGAAGCTCCTCAACGCTATGGTATTACGTTATAGGAACCACTTGCTGGTCCCTTAGGTTCGTGGACCATAAAGGTCGTGGCTTTACAGGTACTCTATGTGGCTTCATAGAGAAATGGGCCTAATTTTTTCAATATCTTAGCTGGGAGACTGTTTTAAATGAGGAATAGCTTGGCATATAAAACCAATCCGAAATTCTCTTTAGATCTCAAAGAAACTGTAGAGTTTAATTAAGAAGAAACAGGCTTTACCACCACCACACCTTATACCACTACTTGTCACATTTGCTTGAATTCAGATCTAGTTGTTTGTATGCTTTGTGGCATTGCTTTTTATTTAGGTGGTCATGCAACATAAAAACATGGCAGTGGAGAGTGGGAAAAGCTATTTAGTGTCTTCTGGATTTCAAACAGCCTGTTGTTTTGGACTGAAAATGCTTTCCCTATGTTTTTGAGTAAGAAAAGCAAATTAAAAGGCAGATGGCTTTCAAATACTATAAATAAAAATGGGTCACTATTTTGTCTACTCCTTCTTTAGAATACTTCTCATATTTATTTTAACTCAATATCACTGCTAATGAATAAAAAAATAGTTGAGCTTCTCCATCCCTAAGGAAGAGGAAAAAATTGTTTCAGTAAAGAAGTCATTTAATTTAGAGCCTTTGTGAAAAATGATACCCTGTTATAGCTTTTACTATAAATGGATTTTGTAAGTTTCATAAGTGAACTCCAAGGTACATACTAGTTAAACTGCAATATAAAATAACATTATGTACCTATAAGATATAAAATTAAATTATAAAAATAAAATGGACATTTTTTTTCCAAAGTAGGACACTTTAACAGCCAGAAGAGAAAGCAATTATGATTCCAGCTCTATAGATAGGTTAATATTTTTCAGACTTTTTTGTTTCTATGGGGCTGTGTGATGGTGCATTTTTAAAGGCAAAGTGGAAGGACTATTCATCAGGAAGCAATCAAATAGAATTTTTTATGAGTATATAAGAAGCCTGTGTTCTGTTGACCTCATCATCTAATTATCCATCCGTGATGGATGGCCAACCAAACTTTTGTC
Source organism: Potos flavus (assembly GCA_028534135.1). Classification (NCBI taxonomy): domain Eukaryota; kingdom Metazoa; phylum Chordata; class Mammalia; order Carnivora; family Procyonidae; genus Potos; species Potos flavus. The sequence goes on from CM052899.1 coordinate 102,746,744, forward strand.
CACCCATGATTAATGGTACATCAGTGCGATGAACAGAAAATGGAACCCCCCGGGCTAAGATTTAGATTCCAGACACTTGATGTATGGGAGTGAATAAAAACATATATATTGAGCTCTCTAACAACGTACAACAAAGTAGCAGTAGATGTTGCAGAAGAAATGATGATGACAAAAGATAGCCCCTGCATCCAACTCATACACAGTCTAACAACTGATGTCAAATGACCTGTACAAGAAGTGCTATGGGAGCTATCAATGGAGGAAGAAACTTCAGAGAAGGAAAAACAAAAATGATATTAAGAATATCAGGAAAGGGGGCGCCTGGGTGGCTCAGCACTTTAACCATCTGCCTTTGGCTCAGGTGATGATCCCAGGGTCCTGGGATGGAGCCCCACATCGGGTTTCCTGCTCAGTGGGGAGCCTGCTTCTCCCTCTTCTTCTGCTGCTCCCCCTATTTGTACTTGTGCTCTCTCTCTCTCTATCGAATAAACAAATAAGATCTTAAAAAAAAAAAAGAATATCAGGAAAGGATTTATGAAAGAGAAACAACTTGAAGGGTGGATAGATTTTTGATAGCTTGAAATGGAGAAAAGAGGGCAAGAGCACTGCAAGTGGATGGAAGGCTTGAATGTGGGAAAGTTAAGCCAGTACGGAGTATGAGAACAGGCCTTGGATAAATGGTTTGGTTGAAGATTTCTTTCTTCCAAAATGAAAATCATGGGTGGTGTTGTGTTTACGGTTTCAGAAGTACTATATCTCATACGAAGATAAAGTAACACCGAATCTTTTGACGTAAATATGGAAGCCCAAGAGAATTAACAAATAAACAAGACAGTTAGGTTGAGTGGAAAATCCAAAATTAAACTAATGACATCAAAATCACCCTATAGATCAATAGTATTCTGTTAGAAAATATAAAAATTGCATTTGTATAAACAACAATGTTGCTAAATATGAGACATTATAATAATAAGTGTCCAAGGCCTAAGTGGAGAAGATTATAAAACATTAATGAAGAATGTTAAGAAAAATCAAAATAATTGGGGCACCTGGGTGGCACAATCAGTTAAGCATCTGACTCTTGGTTTGTGCTCAGGTCGTGATCTCAGGGTTGTGAGATTAAGCCCCACATTGGGCTTTGTGCTCAGCATGGAGTCTGCCTGAGATTCTCTCTCCTTCTCCCTCTGCCCCTCCTGTTTATGTTCATACTCTCTCTCCCTCCCTCCCTTTCTGTCTCTCTAAAATGAATAAATAAATCCTTAAAAAAAAAAGAAAAATCAAATAATTGAGATACATATCTTACTTCTGAATTAAAAGGTTCAATATTATAAAGATCCAAAAATGTATAAATTTAATACAGGTAAGTTAAGTAAGTTAAAATATCAATTAATAGCTGTGAGTTCAGGAAGAGGCCTCATAAATTTTTACAAATGCTAAGCTTTTACTGGGAGAATAGCCATGAAGATTTTGAAAAGAAAGACTAATATGGAAAGGACTTGCCTATGTAGATATGAAAATATTATAAAATTAAAGTAAATAGGATTGTATAATACTGGCATAAGTCTCAGTGAAGATCAATGGAAATATATTCTAAGCCCAAAAAACAAACTAATGTATACACTGGAACACAAAATGGCATTACAGATCACTAGAAAAAGTATGGATAACAAATCTACTGTTAGAACAGGGTAAATTTGTACGTTTTGAGGAGGAATTTGACAACATTCTCATAATTTAACTGTCCATACCTTTAGATGCAGCAATTCTACATATATATTGATGATGATTTCATTATAGCACTACTTACAATAAAAAAAAGTAGGATTGGGAACAATATAAACATATACCAACAAGTGATTAAAGAAATTACCATATACCAATACTTTGGAATAGTATTCTATATAATAATATAGTTATAATAGTTATAATAGCAAGCTATGTATCTATTGGAAAGAAAATATTGGCAAGGCAAATATAAATTGAAAAAGGCAAATTACAGAATGTTATTTACAGTATGGTTTTAATTGTTTGAGACTGGTGGTAGTAAAAGCAAGAATCAAAGATAGTTCAACAGTATCCATTCAACTTCAGATGACTAGGAAAATGAAGGCATCATTAAATGAAAGAGAGCAAGAGGAGCGAGGAATTGGTTTGGTGGAGATGGTGAACTAGTTTTTAAAATGTCAACATCTCAGATTGATGAATTTACTCAGCAGGAAGTTGGAAGAGAAAGTGAGCGGAGGTTGTGAGAGAAGAATATTTGGGGTCATCTACATTAAGATGAGAGTTACATCATGGTGGACAAGCTTCCTGTGGTGATAAAGTAGAAAAAAATATCGTCCAAAGACAAAACATTGGCAACACCTGAGTTTAAGCAATAAAAAGGGAGCAGGAAAGAGCACAGAGTAAGAGAACCAGAGACAATGGAGGAAAACTTGGTTTGAGTGATGCCATCGGACTGACATTAAGAGTCTATAGAGGATGAACCATGTCATGGGCAATAGAAAGAAGTCCACCAGAAGCAAACCTGAACAAACCTAATTGACACTGGGGTTATGGATAACCTCTGAGAGAACAATCTAGGGGAATGAATGATAACAGAAGACAGATTGCAAGGAGGTGGGTGACAGCACCCCAATTATATATTTAACTTCTATCTCCACTTGCTTTATAATCTTTCTAATTATTTCATCAGCAAGGTATCAGAAATAAATAGGAACTAAAAGAATGAAACAGCAATGACAGCAAAATTATTCCTTGTGACTGAACTTACATAAAAAGGCGCCTATAGGCCTTCCTATAAAATTTTCCAATTTGTTCACTGACACTTCAATATACCACTTAGCAGGGTAAAATGCTTCCCATTCTTCAGGGACCTAGTTGGATGGAGCTGAGAGGTGGAGGGTAAGGCAGGGGATGACAATATTTTAAATTGCACTGCAGAGGCCGTATTTACTTTCTCTCTCTAGTAAAGAATGTAAATGAAATGAGACACATTTCTCTAATCTATCTGAAACCTTTGGTTTCCTTTTTTCACCTAAAGCAAACTGACTTTTTAAAGAACCATTTATTTGCTTTAGATTTTCCTCAAAATAATCTATTTCAAAATAATAGTTCGACAGTCAAATCAATGTGATCACAAAAAGGCAGGGAGATTGTGACCATGAAGAAGATTAAGGAGATTCTAAGAAGAGGAGAAATTTTCTTAGATGAATAAAAGAAAAGTGACTAAAACAAATGATTTCACTCACCAGGGAAATGAATCTGTCAGTCCTCTCAGAGTTGGCAACTTAATGCTTTAATGTGTGTGGGAGACTCCCCCTGATTGGCTTAATAAGCTAATGAAACAGCCCTTATCATAACAGAGTGATTTGGCAACATGAGAATCCAGACATGGCAATGCTAACTCTGTGTTCTGACAATAACAATGGCACTGTCACCATTTTATTAAACATGTGCGTCCACCCAGCCAAACTTCATTAATTAACTATTGCTTACTGACTATAGAATGCTGAATGTACTACTGTCAATAACAAAATATTATAATGTCATCGCTGGATATCTCCCACTCAATACTTTTTTCCCCACTCAATACTTTTATTTACCTTTTTACATTTACTGACAAATAATTTTTTCCCATGTAATCCTAAGCAAGTGATGAAAACTGGGGAAGGAGATTTAAATGAGTATTTATTTCCCCTCCATGTATTTTCAGCATTTGACCACTATCATCTCCTCTTCTTTTCCTTCTCAAGTCAGAAAAATAGAGATAAGACCGTAAAATCTCTTTAGTGATCATGTAGTTAAATCTTTCCATCCTACAGATGAAGAAACTGAGTCTCTGAGAAGTGACTTGTCTAGCATCCAAGAGCTTGTTAGTAGAAGAGGCAGAGATAAACCTCCTGTCACTTTGCTCTCAGTCCTTGTTTCTTATGTGTACAACACATTGAACAGTTACTTAGTTTGTTAGTGGTCAATGGCACATAACTTTGCTTTAAAATTGCTCATTGATTATTTCATTCAGGAAGGTTTGGTATGTTTGAGCAAAGCTGATTAGAGCAATAAAAAGAAAACTTAGAATCAGACTGTGAAGACAGACTCTCCTTGTCACCCCCATTTTCCTTCACCACAGGTGGAAATAATCTCTCTTTTCCACTGCTTGGCCCTGTTAATTTCCCCACTGCCTGCTGTTTTGGTCTGTGGCGTCCTCAGAACTTTTCCAGTTCTCCACTGCCCACTAAATAATCATCTGCATAGTCACATGCCACGCGGGTGACTTGTAAACGTGCACAGCCATGGAATTCAATGTGACTGCCAGCACTCTTAACCAAAAGACAGAAAGTTCTCAGTGACTAAAGCTGCTATTGTTTTTGGCCTTCAAGCCCACTGTATCAATTTGTACTTGCTTGTGTATAGTTCTGTAAATTATCTACATGTATTCTTGCGTAGAATATAAGATCTCCAAGAAGGACTGTGGTGACCCAACTTACTTTCATCCATTTTTCTTACAAGTTAGCATAGTGCAGTATGGTAAGGGACCCAGAGGCCCCTTAATAAGTTCCGCCTGTATTCTTAGACTATGGCGACTTGGTGATTTCTAGTAAAAACACCCTTCTACTTTCCTTTATAAAAGAAACAATGAATGAGAATTAGAGGTTTTACTAGTAGATCTACTCATAATCATTCATCTGGGCATCATGCATTTCATTTATAAAGTGAGGGCGTGCTCTTGCCCATTTCTGAGGTCCCTTCATCTTCTAACATATAATGAGTCAATGTCAGGATCCTGACTCATGATGACGAGATCAGGGAAGGTAATGACCACATTTTCTTAACACGACATTGCATGCTACTATGGGAGGGAGGATACTGAACTTCAAAATCTCTATTTACACCATAATTTATGTGTTGTTTTTAAAAAGTGTGCAGCAGGTTAGTCACATAAGATTTTTCTTGTCAGCCTAACTCATGGTGGATGGATTTCTGCTCCTCTAGACTTAACCAAAGAAATTGTGTGGAAGCAAGCATCATCACCCCCATTCCAGTAGACTGACCATATTTGATTGTCCAACAAGACTGCCTTTCCTGTTAATCCTAAAGGTCCTTGCAGATACCATGGGGGAATATATTGGAGAACCTCCCTGTGATATCATTTTGATGTTTTGATAGGTATTGTTATTATCGTATACTTTTAGTCTTGCCTTGGCATTGTGGGCATTTTCATGCTATAATTGATTTTTCAAATTCCAAAAAGATGCCCTATCTCAATTTTCCTTGTCTGTATAAATCAGAACATCAGAAAGAAGATGTGGTGTGTACACACACACACACACACACACACACACACACGCACACAGGAATATTATTCAGCCATAAAAAAGAATGAAATTTTGCCATTTGCGAGGATGTGGATGGAGCTAGACAGTATTATGCTAAGCGAAATAAATCAGTCAGAAATACCATATGATTTCACTCATATGTGGAATTTGAGAAACAAAACAGGAGAAAGAGAGAGGCAAACCAAGAAACAGACTCCTAACTATAGAGGACAAACTGGTGGTTGCCAGAGGGGAGGTGGGTGGAGGGATGGGGGAAACAGGTGATGGGGATTAAGGAGCACACTTGTGAGGAGCACCAGGTGTTGTATGGAAGTGTTGAATCACTATATTGTACAGCTGAAATTAATATAACACTGTGTTAAATTAAAACATCAGTAATTTACTTCCTAAGGAACAAAATAATAATAGCTTATAGTATTGGAAGTAAACGTCTCTAACTGGACTTGAGGTTTCTCCTCTATAGAGTGTGTGCCTTTAACTTTCTGTGGCCAATCATGAATCCATAGGAGAATGATGATTTTATAAGATAAGCCATGAGGTTTTATACATCAAAATGAAATTATCAACACCTCACATAGTTCTTTCAAGGACTCTTGATCATATACATTCTTAGCTAGTTGAAGTGTAAGGGTTTCTCAAAATACCTGCACTACCATTCAGTCTACCACTAGAGAATTCTGGAATGCAGCCATGGTGCTCGCAGCGAACAGTGCTTGCTGCATCAGAACTCTGCCGAGCCGAGCATGTGTAAAGGATGGATGTCAGTATCCATTATCCACACAATTGCTTGGGATCCTGCTGACATCCTCAGGCCCACATGCTTAGCTCATCAAAATTCAGTTTACAGCAAGGTGACCATGGTAGAGAGACCAGTGCACGGTGAGCATAAACAATGTTTTAAGGAAATTAAAGTATATCTTCAAATAAAAAGGCAGTACTGTAAAATTCTGGGAAAATAACACCAGATGGGCCAACCTGGCATACAACTATCAGAAACAGCAAGAAATATTTTAAGCAAAAAGGCATTGGGGCAGTCTGCAAAGCAAAAAGAAAAAGATAGTGTTTTTAACATCATTTAGGAAAAAGGGTATTATGGGTTTTAATCTCAGACTTTCTTTTAAATCCCAGTTATTTAACTTACTCTAATCTAGTTGAGGAGACTACATAGCGACTATGAGTCTCAATTTTAAAGAATCTATACAAAATGGGGATGGTAGTGTTTTTCTTGCAGCATTATTATAAGGATTCGATAAGTCAAATACGTAGCCTAGTGCCCAGCACATACCAGACAGTAAATAAATGGTAAATATAAACAAATGATAACTATAAACAGACATTGATGCCTATATAGCAAACTTGAAGGATAGTTTTCATGTGCACGAAATGGAAAAAGAAGTTTTGGCTTTGAAGTCTGTGTTTCCAGTTACACTTATAGCGCCAAGATCTTCAAGCAGAAGATTAATAAATTAGATAGAATGCAGAAAAAAATAAAGATTCTCCTTTTAAGTGGAAAATTGAAACACTTTCAAATTTTCCACATAATCTTAAAATGTTCAGAAATTGGAAGGACAATGTCCCAACTGTTTCCCTTCTAAGTTTCCAGAGTGAGTTTAGCCAACAATTCCTTCATGATGTCTAAACTGTCCCTAAGCCAGTGAGTCACAGTAGAGTCACAGACCACAACACAATGGAGAAAGGGCTGTGCATTGCCTAAATGGTGGCCTCCTTGGGGAAAAGACATCCATCCATTCAGTGTCTGTTACGCCCTGAACAATCACCTAAGTATAGCATACTTATTATTTATTAGAAGAATAAAACTGGTTTAATGGTAGGTAGCAGCACTCAGAATCCACAGGAATACAGCTAATGTCAATGCAAACATACTCCCAAGTCAACGAACCCCTGAAAGAGTGGCTATGGGACTGGGGTGAGGGGAGGATGGACAGAATAGACTAAGGCAGCCATACTGCTTAACTAAAGAAAACTAAGATGCAGAGATACAGTTTAAAAGGTTAAGATGATCAAAGGGATTTCTGACTTTGAGCAAAACAATACAGAGCTAAAAGAGATTCCATACCTACCTTCTTGTTAGTAGATATGGTTTCTGGTGAAATGAAACTTATAACTGATGGGATGGAATGGACTCACTGGCTGTATAATTATAGGCAAAAAAAATGGCTATAGGACCTTTGGAAGGAGAAGATGGGCAGTGCTCTTCCTGTATTCAACAGCAACGGGGCCTGGGAAAGAGAAAGATGTCAGGAGAACTTGGTTCTCAAAAGATACTATCAAGGTACTATCTGACCTTCACTAACTCCTGTGCATTCCCTATAATTGTCAATTTTCCATCCATACTATGAGGACTCTGAGGTTTCTTCTTTCTACATAATTCTTCTCCCAAGGGGGAAAAAGATATATTGGGCAGTTTCTCTAAAATTTCAAGCGGGCAGATTTCGTTCTTCTCTTTGTTTTACGTCAGCAGTAAGGCAGAGCAAGGCAGGGACTGGCTGAGCAGGAGTGATGAATGCTGCAATGGGTTTTGGTTTGCTCACCAGATAAGCAGAGAGCTTCTAAGTTAGCCTGGTCTCGTTATTATCTTCAAGTACTACATGTGAGGTTGGGACCAACTTGATGCACTTTAGCAGCTGGGGTATCACCAAGGGGATTGCCTAAGCTGCCACAATAGCCAAACTGTAGAAGGAGCCAAGATGCCCTTCAACAGATGAATGAATAAAGAAGATGTGGTCCATACATACAATGGAGTATTATTCAGCCATCAGAAAGGATGAATACCCACCATTTGCATCGACAGGAATGGAACTGGAGGGGATTATGCTAAGTGAAGTAAGTCAAGCAGAGAAAGATAATTATTATATGGTTTCATTCACATGTGGAAAAGAAGCAATAGCACGGAGGACCATAGGGGAAGGGAGGGAAATCCAAAGGGGGAGAAATCAGAGAGGGAGAAGAACCATGAGAGACTATGGAGCCCGGGGAAAGAAATTGAGGGTTTCAGAGGGGAAGCGGGTACGGGGAGGGGGTAACAGTGTGATGGGTATTAAGGAGGGCACGTGCTGTGATGAGCACTGGGTGTTATACGTAACTAATGAATCACTGAACACTACATCAAAAAATAACAATGTACTATACAGTGGCTAACCGTACATAAAAAAAAAAGGAACACATTAAAAAAAAAAAAAAGAAAAAAAGAAACAAGATGATAGGCTTAGTTTCCCTGGAATACAGGAGAGTCATGAGGGGAAACAGGGCCATTTAGTCCTGCCTTCTGTGCACAAGGTAGCCCTTTCACTTTTGCTTAAACATTCCAGTCACAAGAAACATATTCCTTGCAAAGAAACCCATGTCAGTTTTAACTGTTGATACTGTTAGAACAGTATGCTAATCTTGAGCTCCCAAATTATACTTTCCTATATTCCGCACATATCATATGGAAAATCATATTTTTAAATATTTAATATTATTTTAATTAAATGGGTAGAATTTAAAAAACCCATAAAGTTATTTTGAATGTTCATTTTGGAAACATTTTAGTTTTCTTTTTGTTTTAACATTTATTAAGCTCTTACTATACAGACACTGGTACACATTGTACATCTATGATCTCATTTAATCCCCACAAGATATCAGATAGACCCTAGTATGTCTATTTTACAGATTAAGATACATGAATGCTTTGTCTCAGGAAACACCTATAGTTAATTCATGCAACTGGAACATAAACACAGACTCTTAAGCATAAGGCTATTATTAATTTTCTAGCTTATTTTGTTTTAAATATAGGTTAGTTTTCGGTTGTTAACTAGATTTTCTGTGGTGATCATTTTGCAATATACGTATAAATATCAATTATTATGTTGTACACACACACAAAATAATTACTTCCTTTTCCTCACTGTAATCAGATAATTCATCTGCAAAGAATTGGCACCAAAGCAAATTCAGCTAATCCACATCAATATAGATTCTTACATGTCACTTCTAAGGAGAGAAATTTTATTATGCAAAACTCTGAATGATCTTATATAACCTTAACCAAGAAAAGGACTAGGGAAGAGACGCTTTTTTCCTTAACAAGAAACGAAGTATCAAATTCCTGTTACATAACCATACTGCATTATCTTCCAAGAGGTCGATGGTAGAATAACACACAGGGCACCATTTTTCTTGTTTTGTGTGATGGAATAACAACTTAAATGAAAATACATGACATGAAAGGAAAAGAAGCAATGGCTCTAGCTATGTGGTGGCATTACAGATAGAAGGACAGCTGAACTGCACTAGGAAATGAAAATCAAGTTTACGTCATTAACACAGGAAGAGGCAGAGTCCCAGACCTGATAATTATTTGTCTTTTCTAAATCTAGAATGGACCTTCTGAATAACCTATTTAAATATGCGGTCTGTCAGTAAATACAATGGCTACACCAAAAAGATGTATTCCTGTGTTAACTGCAGAGTCTCCCTCAGTAAGGACGTTATTGCTGTTTCTGGCTGCTCATTTGGTCTAACGTGCTTTCCCGTGCTGCACCGTTACCTGCATAACTCATCCGTCGGCCTCCTTTCTAGAGCACCTGTCACTATAGTGTGCATGGGCTATAAATAGGGACTGCGCAGCCTATACGCACGGAGCTAACGTATTAACATAATCCCTCATTAAGAAAGATTTCTTTTTTCTTTTCATTAATTAATTCAGCTCATGCCTACGCATCACCGACCTTCACATTTCTCATGTTTGGCTCTACAACGCATACATCGCTCATCAAGGAAAACAAACAAAAACTTAGAAAATACTCTTTGTCGTGTTCAAAACTGCTGTCTCATCTAGCGGTGGGAGATTCCTTTTTGGTAAAATGCAAGATTTCCTCCCTTTGTGATTTTAATGTGTGTGCCATTAAATAAAATGTTTCTATTATATTTCAAGTAATTGTGTATAGTTTTTAAAAATTCTACTCAGAAAACTCATCGCCTATTTGGTGAACTGTTGATGACAATCCGCTTAGAAAAACGCACAAAACTCAGTGGATTTAGGTTCCTGCTCTTATCTTGGTATTTCTTTTGTCAACCTGCCAGGCCTCCAAGCCCTTGCTCAGTCTCTTCCCGCTGTCAATCAGATCACCTTACCGGTTGGCTGCTTGACAAAACAAAGTTCTTGGACATTGGAGTTTACCATCACCTTTTCCAGGCATAACGATATTTATCAGAAGCTTTGTCTGAACTTGATATTCTCACTGTATGTGGAAGTCAAGAGAAGAGTAAGACACCACAAATGAGCCCTCCATTGGCGACAATGTAAAATTCACCATTATTTCCTCAAAATGAGGCTTCATGAGGAGGGTGTTGGGAGTTGAACTGTGTTCAACTGTGTTGAACTTTTGGATAAAAGATACGCTGCAGTCTTAATTCCTGGCATCTGTGAATGAGACCTTGTTTGGAAATGGGATACAATCAAGTCAAGATGAGTTCACAGTGCATCAGGTTGTGTCCAAGGTTCAATGACTGACTGATGGTCCTTTTAGAGGGCCATGTGAAAAACAAAGGCACACAGAGATACACACAAGGAGAATGCCATGTGTTGCCAAGGAACACCAAGAATTACCAGCAATACCAGAAGCTCAGAGAGAGGCATGGAGGATTCTCCCTCAGGGCCTTGAGAAGGAATCAACCTTTCAGACATCTTGATTTCATACATCTAGCCTCCAAGACGAGATGAGAGAATACATTTCTGTTGCCTTAAGCTATACAGTTTGTGGGAATTTGTTCCCACAGCCCTAGGAAACAAATACAGAAGGCAAGAGGTACAAGATAGCAGAGAAATATTAGACTCAACATATGTACCATCTTATTCACAAAATACAAGGCAACCTCTCCACTTTTTAAAGGTCACGACTTACAAATGCATATGAAAATGAACTATCATATATCCAGTATCTGTAATCAAGGAGAGAAAGAGGGAAGTGTAGGAAGAGAAAGGCAGTTGGCAGCATACTTCATCCGCCCTAGTTCAGACACTTGGCTTTTCTGTTAAATGGATCCAGAAAACAGATAATGCACGACAACAGGTCTGCTGCAAAATTTCAACGCGCTACGACCGTTTGTTCTATATTGGTTCTACAAATCTCTTCTAATCAGTCTATTCTCACCATACAATCCTGCCATATTGGGATCTTGATATTTACTGAGCAAGAACAGAGATGCCATATTTGTGGGCAGATTTTTCATTGTTCACTCTTTCAAGATTAAGTGTTCTGCACAAGGCATTTTCTATAAATACGACAAGACATGGGAAAAACAGATGGGAACATTTCAATCCCAACTCACCTATTACATATGCTACCTTTGTTCTCATCTAAATAACATAAACTTTATGGCTGAAAGAGTGCTATTGTATTACCCCCAGGGTTCTTATGCACAGTAAACCTTCAGGTAGCAAAATTTCTTGTTTATTTCATTTCTGTCATCTAAGCCTTCATGTAAGAATTAACCTTGACTCATCTCAACCTAGCCATCTCACCTGTTTAAATAGGTGTGGGGTGCCCTCTATTGGTGCAGATATGGGTGAAAGGCCTTGCCTAGCTAGTGATCATTAACCATTTGGGAAGAATTTTTGTTCTTTTTCTTTGGTTGTCAGTTCATTAAAAAAAAAAAAAAGCATCTAGGAAGATCAAAAGTATTGACTTGATTTTAATTATATGTGAAACTTATCTGGCATGAATGAGACATGGTGATGAAGTAATGTGGGGGGCACACGGGTTTGACATCATTAAGTCCTAGATTTGAAAATCTGCTTTAACTGAAAAGGTTCATTAACAATTCCCATCCCACTTTTGCTAACATGTCCAACACGAAACACCCACTTCACTAAGTTGCCATAACCAAGGCCTGGCATTCATTTATCTGACAAATATTTACTGAATACCTATAACATGCATCGTTTCGATGCTGCAGACACAACAGTAACCCAAACAAATTTCTGTCTTCAGATTTTCAATAGAATGGATGTGTACTAAATTATAAGCATACACTAAGAGCTGTTATTACACATACCAATAGTTATTTCTACTGTTATTACTACTTTCATTGTAACTACTATAGAATTACTAAGCATAAATATCCTTTTTGTTAAAGTTTTATTTTCTATTTAGAGCAGTTCCTATGATTCTGTTGTATACATTGGACAATTCTTGTGCTCGGGAAACTTCACTGTGAAGATAAACACAGGTAATCATAGTAATCAGAATATTATTAGTATACATACAAGGGCCTGCATCCTTAAATATAAAGGACTCTAGCACATTTATTTATTTCTGTAATACATAAAAGCCATAAGTATATGGCCTACCAACTAGACTGTTATGAAAAAGCATCCATCAGGTACCCACTTCGTTCTTGAGGGAAATATACAAAAACAGTATGTGGCCATTCACTTGGTACAGCTGAGCTCTGAAATGATCCCATGTTTCATACTTTTCTGTTTATGGACATGCATTTATGATTCCTTTGTCTTATAAATGTAAAAGGGCTCAGAGTATAAAAACTAAAAACTCAAATTTAAAAAACCATTTGTATTGATAATTATTTAATTTTAGCTAGACTGTTGAAGGAACATCCCAGCAAATATTTATAGGCTTGTTTCTATTGCTTCCTATGCAATTTAATAATTATTCTTAGTTTATACATTGGCAGAGTAGAATAACAATTAGAGGTATTCTCTTGGACTTGAACTTATTATAGCAAGAATGATATTTTTTAAATGTCAAAACCAGCATTTTTGTTTCTTCTATTTCTCCTTATAGTCTATAAATGTCTGTATAAATGAGTAAATCTAAGGACTTGTTTTTACAAAGGCATAGTCTAAGAGCTTTTGAATTACAAATTGTAAAAGTAAAAATGTTTTAGATTTTGTTTAAGGAACTGTAAATAATAATGCAGTTATAAAATACTTCAACTTGAGATACGAACTGTTGAAGCAATTGCCTTTAGTTATTTCTAACTTTTCCTAATAAATTGGCATCTGGGCTAAAGTTTAGAAAAAAGTCCTTGGTAAATAGAAAAAAAAAAAAACCATGATTATCTAAAAAAAATTAATCACATTTTTATAAAAACACATTTTTTATGTTTTGTTTAAAATTATGAGTTCTTAATCATTTAGTAAGTTAGAATCACTCTTTTAAAATAATCCTTTCATGGGGCACCTGGGTGGCTTGGTGGGTTAAAGCCTCTGCCTTCGGCTCAGGTCATGATCTAAGGGTCCTGGGATAGAGCCCCGCATCGGGCTCTCTGCTCAGCAGGGAGCCTGCTTCCCCCCTCACTCTCTGCCTACTTGTGATCTCTCTCCTTTATTTATAAATAAATAAAATCTTTAAAAAAATAAAATAATCCTTTCAGGGTGCCTGGGTGGCTCAGGTGGTTTAGGCTTGGACTCATGAATTCCGGTCAGGTCATGATCTCATGAGTCATGGGATCAAGCCCCCCATCTTGGGCTCTGCACTCATCAGGGAGTCTGCTTGAGATTCTCTCCCTCTCCCTCTGCACCCACACACACACACACCCATGTGGGTGCACTTTCTCTCTCTAAAGTAAATAAATAAATCTTTAAAAAATAAAATAAAATAATCTTCTCATTTATGTGGAATCTAAAAGACAAAACAAACAGACAAAAAAAAAAAACCCCAAAAAACCCCAAACAGATTCTTAAAAACAGAGAAAAACTGGTGGCTTCCAGAGCAGAGATGGGTGGGAAGGTGGGAGCAATAGATGAAGAGGTTTAAGAGGTACAAACTTTCAGTTATAAAATAAGTAAGTCACAGAGATGGAAAGTACAGCACAGGGAATATCATCAACAATACTGTAATAATATCATTGGTGACTACATTTTTGTGGTAAGTATTGAACAATGTATAGAATCGTTGAGTTGTACACCTGAAACTAATATAAAATTGTGTCAATTATACTTCAATAATAAAAAAATGGAATAAAAATTTTAAAATAAAATATTCCCTTTGTTTTTCAATCGTTTTAGATTTAAAGAAAAATTGTGAAGACGGTAGAGCATTCCACACCCAGTTTCCCCTATTATTAGAATCTCATTAGTATAGTATATTTATCTTGACTCATGAACAATATTGATACATTACTATTAACTAAAGTCCACATTTTATTCAGACTTCCTAAGTTTTTACCTAATGTTGTTTGTTTTACCTAATTTGTTGTTGTTGTTCCAAGATTCCCAACCAGGATAGTATATTGCATTTACATGTTATGTCTCCTAAGGCTCTAGAGGCTATCACTTCTTGTTTTCGATAACTTCTCAGTGTTAAGAATTACTGGTCAGGTGATTTGTAGAATGTTCCTCAAGAGGGGCTTGTCTGATGTTTTTCTCATGATTAGACAGAGATTATGGGTTTGAGGGAAGAAGGAGTGGGGAGTAAGTTTCCTCACATGACATCACATCACATCAATGGTACCAACCGTCAGCACCACTCATCACTGTTGATGTAATCCTTCATCACCTGGCTGGGGTAGTGTTTGCCAGTTTTCTCCACTATGAAGGTACTAACCCGACTTCACACTGCAGTTTTGGAAGGAAGTCTCTATGCGCAGATTTAGCATATTTTAAGCTTTAAATTTGACTGCATTTTTCCCAATATGAAGTGGTAATTAAGTACATTTGTAAATATTTGGTTTCCAAAGAAAGAGCAAGAACATTTATACATAGGACATCTGTCTCTTCCCTTACTGAAGCACACAGCTGGGAGTGATGTTCTAAATGGGGATAGGACTCACTGGGCTATTCTTCACCTAGAGAATTTTATTGGTTTAGGTCCTAGTTTCTCTTTAAATCTGCAGAACCCCAGAAATTCACATACAGTTTTATATGCATCTCATACCTCTTACTCTACTCTTCAAGGATTTACCTGTAGTGCACATTATAACAATCATCTTCCTTAAATTTTCTAGTCATTGCCTCTCTTGTGTGGCATATATATTTTGGAGTTATTACTAAAAGAAACTGGGAACAGCATAATGATGGAAAATTTCCACCAGTGGCTCCAACCAGTTACATCTTTCATCACCTTCCTTCATCAGCCAGCTCCTCAAGAGGCAAGGAGCCCAGCAATTCCAGCATTCCTGGGAATATGATTTCTTAGGGTCTCACCCAGGCAGGCACGTGCATGTGCGCGTGCATGCACACACACATGCGCGCGCACACACACACCCCCTTACCTTACCTCTTTTTTTTTTTTAAAGATTTTATTTATTTATTTAACACAGAGAGAGAGAGAGAGAGAGAGAGAGAGATCACAAGTAGGCAGAGAGGCAGGCAGAGAGAGGAGGAAGCAGGCTCCCTGCCGAGCAGAGAACCCAATGCTGGGCTCAATCCCAGGACCCTGAGATCATAACCTGAGCCGAAGGCAGAGGCTTTAACCCACTGAGCCACCCAGGCGCCCTTACCTTACCTCTTAAACAAAATTTAGTTTATAGGTGTTCCTGCTTAAATTAATAAGATGCTCTGGAGACAATTTGACCCTAGAAAAGTCAAGGCTTCTCTCAACTGGCCTATTTCTGCTCTTTATTTTTCCCCAGAATTTCACTTTGAGAGACCACATGTACTTCTTGATGAAGAAACTCAGGCTCAGTTTCAAATAATACTGAGTGTTTGTGTATGAGAGGCATTGCGATAGTCATTTTCATACAGGCTGTATTTAAAAATCTACATACTGATCTTGTGTATTTACTGCTTCTATTATCTAGGTAAGAAAACAGAGCATGCATTCTTTCCCCCATACCAAAGGACAGGCCAGTTCTCTGTTATTCAAAACGTTAATTCAGAATCCTAAACTCAGGAAACAAACTGAGGGTGGCTGGGGGGTAGGGGAGGGTAGGGATAGGGTGGCTGGGTTATGGACATTGGGGAGGGTATGTGCTATGGTAAGTGCTGTGAAATGTGTAAGCCTGAGGATCCACAGACATGTACCCCGGGGCAAATAATACATTATGTGTTAATAAAGAAAACAAACAAACAAACAAACAAAAAAAGAATGTAACCTACATTCAAATACATAATAAAATCATAGCTGTTATTGAAAGCTTACCACATGCCAGGAACTATATCAAGAGCTTTACCTGAAATGCTTCATTCGCCGCCCTCGACAATGTTAGGTAGTAGGTTCCACAGTATTCTTACTTTACATTTGAGGAAGTCAAGGTGTAAAATATGTTAGATTGATTGCATTATGGTTCTAATTAATGGCCTTCCTGAATTCATGTCCTTTGCCTGTAACTCGCAACTTCGTGGTCTCTTCCTGCACTGACTCTGCCTTTGGGACTTGGTCTGGCCCTCGGCCAGGGGCAAACCTGACGGAAGCAGAGACTTGAAAAAGAGCTTGTATGCCTCTGCTTTCTGACTCAGTTTTCTGTGTTCATCTAGAAAACACACCTACATTAGCCTGAGAATACGGCTGGTCTAGCCTGTTGGGAAGATGCAGGAGATACCTGCACTTGCGATTGCATAGAGCAGGGCCAAGCCATCCTAGTCAGGAGTATCCTAAACAAGCCAGCTCCCTGATGACCTGTCAGCTGACCACAGACACGTGAGTAAAGCCAAGACTCAGTGACAGGACCAAGACTAGAATGAGTTAACAGGGCATCTGCAATATGTGCAAAATTTAAGGAGCACCAAAAAAAAAAAAAAAAAATCGGAAATAAAAATAAATAATATTTTAATGCAGTATCTCAAAAAATCAAAAATAATGCAAAGAAATCCATGATGAACAAAATATCAACATTTTAAATAAAGATAGGATCAATATTACTGATTTTTCCTTTTGCCTCAGGCACCAATACAGCATGGCACAGCACTGTTGAGCAGAATTATCCAGAAAAACCAAGAAATCATTAAAATAACAAATGATTATTGCTTTAAGCTAATCCATTTTGGAAGTTGTTTCCTACACATCAATAACACACTGATAAGGGTTAATTTTAAGGTCACACAGACAATACTTGGGGAACTATATTCAAATAAAAGCAATTTCACCATAATGCCCACTTTCTCACTCTTACATTAACCAGATGTATATTTTATTATATGCAAATTTCATGGAAAAAAAATCTAATCTTGAGAGATGTGACTATGAATGTTACTGTGGTTAATAGTATAAATTCTAAAGTCAGATGGGTCTGGGTTTGAATTCAAGCTTTCAATCTACCAGCTATGTTATTTTGGAAAGTTACTAACATAGTATCCCTATCTTGAAAATGTGAGTAGTAAATTTTACACCATAAATTTTATTAGAATTATATGAGGATATTCATATTATAAGGCTTAATACAATTTAGAATCTAATATGTAGAAAGTGCTCAATAAATGTTATTTTATTTTGAATATATTAAAAGCATGTATTTCCATTTCCCACTTAAGTTATGCTCCATATACACTCTCTACTTTCAAGCCTAATCTTCTCTGAGGCCTATCCTAACAGGGCAAGTAAAGGCAAGGGCAGAACAAGGTTATTGGCTAGCCTTCATTTTCAGAGACATATTTTAGCAAAATAGAAAAAAAAAATTTCTAAAATTCATTGACCCATATTATTATATCTGAAGCAGGCCTGGTCATTTAATCATGGAGTATTACATAAATAAAATAGCATTTAGACTTAAAGAGAAATAGGAAAGCATGCTCTTTCAGATCTGGTAGATTACAGCAGAAAGGAGGATAGCTATAGAAGGCATGGGTGAGATGCCACCTTCCCTGCTCCTCTTGGAGAAACAGCCCTTTGGAGGATTGGAGTAGCCCAAGAACATCAAGACCCTGGGAGAAGCCCAACCTTATTTCTAGCACCACAGTCATTATGCCTTGGCAACAGTGCTGCATGGGTGGTGGTGAGGACTCTTGAGAGACGAGTCTGACATAATCTCACTTACTGAGGCCATTTTAGACAGAAGTAAGGGGCAAGGGGAAAAATATGAAGAGCAGTCATTCGACAGAGTGTGAGTTTCCTAAAATGATTGCTTTGATTATTGAACTGTACTGAATGTACAAGATCACAACAAATGATTTCTGTCCTCACCCTTTGGGATGAAGGCACTGTGAAGAAGATAAATTCTAAATCAGATGTTTTATTTGCACATCTGAGTTTCAGCTGTGACACTGTGCAACCTGTTACATGATTTCATAACCTCTGGAGAAAAGAAGGTCCCCATTCATAGGGCAATTCTGCTGTGGATGGTGCACAGGCCAAGGAAAGAGCATAGGGGTGGTGGACCAATAGCATGCGTTAGGTGTTCATCTAGTGGTATTTCCCCAAATGACTACGCCTTTAACATTTTTGTTGTCTTCCTCCTGTGTAGGGCTATAGTCATACTCTTTTCCATGCAAAACACTAGTAACAGGAATGCTTAAAAAATGAGTACACTGCATTTAAAATAATAAGTAATACACATTCATTGTTTACTTAACGTACCAAATTGCAGTGTCAGATTAATCAAATTACAACAGTAATGATTATTTCTTGTGTCTAGCATATAGTAAGCATGGATTCATATTTATAAATGAATGAAAAATCCTGAGAAGGAAAGAACTCTTGCCTGGGAGAACAACTGACTATAAATTTACATCAGTCCCATGGGATTTTCAATGACTTACAGAAACACAGAAATAAATTCTTCAAAAGTATTTTATATCATTGGTTCTTTTGATGGAATGGAAGAGAATGACGAGCCAATAGGAGAAAACTTGAAATGCTTGTGGCAATATGTTACTCAGTAGGAGTAAAAGAAAATGATTCGTGAGACCAAAGTTCAGCAGAATTATTCAGATGAATAGACATTAAGCATGATTATGTGTATTTCCTTGTCTATGCATGGATTTAATTTTATAATTTACATTTTCATTGTCTATGGGTAGAATTAATCATGAGGAACAAATCTGCAAACACCAAATCTAAAATGTACGTGTAAAGATAATATAAAATAATGCCACCTGGAGCTTTCATGAATCAGACTTCCAGCATCTGTGCCTCTTCTTGAACCTCACAGACATCCTTGGTAAATTCAATTCAATATACCCTTCAATTAAGTTTTCTATTTCCAGACTCTCATGGGCACCCAAGGGTTCACATACTGATTAATCTCCTATGGGATGGAGGGTGTCACTCCTGAATTTGTTGAGGAATAGAATATATAACGCATATGTACAGCCTCTTCAACCACAAACCTGGCTCATATTCCCCTGGAACCAGCCTTTAGTTTTGTAGATTTCACATTATTTATATTCGGCCTTATTGGCCTGATCACCTTTCCTTCAATCTTCGTTACATGCTCTTTTTAAAAATGAGCACATCAGAGAACTTACTGAAAAATTTTATGTCTTTAAAAATTTCTACTTTTCCTCTCCATGTTTTCTTACTGTGACTGGAAAGTTAAAATGTCATCAGCTTGTGTTTTTAATTGGATTGTGTTTATTATTTGCTTGCAATTATTACTATGCGATATCCAAAATGGAGTTTGCTTATTATTGTTGTTAGTTCAACTTTCTGAGAGATAAATTTTTCTGCAGAGGAAGGAAAGAATGTATCTTGTGTTACTTTTAAAGGAACAGTTTCCCATGATATTTGGATAAAAGAAGTCTCTTTTCACTAATGTATATTGTGTTTTTGCCAGTTTTATATACTCAGTAGGAAAGCATATTCCACACTCTTCTGGCGTGGCAACATGGAGTCTCTATGATGATAGAGATATCAGTATATCTCTGTCTTCTCTTATGGTGGCCCAAATATGTTTCAAAAGGCTGCCACTCGCAACTTTTTTATTTCCACTCATTCATTCATTCATTCAACAAATATACACTGAGAATCTCCTTTGTTGCAGGCACTGTTCTAAATACTTGGGATATAAGAGGGATTAAAACACAGCAAAATTTCTATACTTATGGGCTTTAGAGGATAATGGAGGAAACAATCAATTAATAAATAAGAAAATTGGCTACTATGTTCATAAGTAATATGCATGGTGAAGAAAGTAGAGTAAGAGGTATCAGAAGTACAAATGTGGTAGAGAAAGCAATGCACTTCTAAATTGTTCCATTTAGGTATATCATTTTTATTCCCATCTTACTACCTACCTTTCTTCCATTGCCTTATTCTACTTATGCATCTTATAGATTTTATTTATTTATTTGACAGAGAGGAGAGAGATCACAAGTAGGCAGAGAGGCAGGCAGAGAGAGAGGGGGAAGCAGGCTCCCCGCTGAGCAGAGAGCCCGATGCGGGGCTCGATCCCAGGACCCCGAGATCATGACCCGAGCCGAAGGCAGAGGCTTTAACCCACTGAGCCACCCAGGCACCCCTCTACTTATGCATCTTATCCAGTAAAATCTTTTTCATTGTTTTTCACCAGAATGTGGCAGAATTTTACATATATATTTTATATTATTACAAACTCTGTTCTATGCATGTTAGTAACACAGCCATTGGACTCTACCTTTCTTTCTCCTGAAAATCACTGGGGGCCTCTTCTACCACTGATGCTTGCCATGAGAAATAAACATCACACCTGATGTTCACCATGTTACACCCAGATGGCAGAATTTGGCAGACTGTGGGAGGTAGCTAAATACAAAAGCACCAACCAAGGGTGGGAAGCAATAGGAGCAGGAAAGGTAAAGGAGAAAAGAGCAGGGAAGCAATCACTAATGTGACTAGATTTCTGTACTCTTGCCCAGAATATTCTTGTCCTGAAATATCCAAAAATGTTCTGGTCTCTAAAACCTCACACACTCAGTTTTACTGTTTCATCCTTCTACTTTGTCCTTGCCCCACAAATATCAGATTACAGTAGTTTTAAATTGACACTGGGTGTAACCATTTGAAATATTTTTTTTTTAGTCTTCATAAGACACGTCTTCCCTCCCCCACAGATGAGCATTATGTTATCATGCACCAAGCCCAGAAAACTAGTCTATTCTTTGAAGGCTTTAGCGTATTTCTCTGTCCACTTCTCCTATATGCTTTATTTCTTTTCCAAAGTCACAAACTCCAACTAGAGGAGGAAATAGAAATAACACATGGGCTTCCAAATGCTTCTGTTTCCTAGGTAGAATAAAGAATTACATGGAGATAGTAAAATAATGTTCTGCTTACCTCTGAATGAGGAACTATCAAATGAGGAAAAAGTTTATAAGAGAATGAGGTACTGTACAGTATATTTGTTCCCCTATTTCTACTCAATATTTCTAACAAAGTCCAGTACAATTCTCATGCATAGTAGGTACACAGTTTCCTCAAAAAAATGAAAAATAGCACTAAAAAATATTGATACGAAGTCTTCTGAATTGAGTAGGAACATTTAGCCCACACACCTCACCCTGGTATTATAGTTCTAGGTTTTATTGTTGTTGATTCATGAATACTATTATTATTATTATTATTATTATTATTTTTTTTTAAAGATTTTATTTATTTATTTGACAGAGAGGAGAGAGATCACAAGTAGGCAGAGAGGCAGGCAGAGAGAGAGGGGGAAGCAGGCTCCCTGCTGAGCAGAGAGCCCGATGCGGGGCTCGATCCCAGGACCCTGAGATCATGACCTGAGCTGAAGGCAGAGGCTTTAACCTACTGAGCCACCCAGGCGCCTCGATTCATGAATATTATTGATTCATGGCTCACAAAATCATTTTTGATTTGAAAGAATTAAGATTTAAGTATAAATGCTATACTATTTAAGCAAAGATGTAAGTTTTATTTGCAATATTGAGACAATAAAACCTCATCAAGTTGTTTTGAATAGCAAATAAAATGGCATATACATAGTGCATGGCATAGAGCCTGAGATATAGCAGGGATGCAAAATATTTGCCCCTCCTGCCCCCAAGACACAGGGAAGTTTGTAGTAATAATCTGCACAATGACAGAGGAAAAAAATTAAAAATTATCAGTGGCAGACATGGCTTTTCCATTGTCAACTCAAGTTAAATCCATTTGGCCATAATAAAAAATCATTTAAAACTATGAATAAAGCAAGCTTAGTCATGATCCATCATAACATTATACTTACTTAAATTTTCCAAAAGTTTATTTTATTTAATCACTTGAGAAAGGCCCTTAGTCCATATATCCACAGCACAACCTCTCACCCAAAAGCTGGAGGAGAGGTATAATAAAGCAGCCTTCTGAGAACTTTCCATCGACAAGTTTGCCACACTCTTTAGAAACGGATTCACAAGTTTCTTTCCATCTACGAGTCTGCCAAACCTTTTAGAAAAATGCAACATCTGAAACATTTTTTTTTTTTTTTTAAGAAAATATCTGGGACTTGCGTACTGCTATCCATTTGAAATGCTTTCATTTTTGGCCCACGTGGGCTTCTTTCTAGTCACTCTGACTCACATACGTTTCTTTTCCTTCTCTAGACTTCTTGAATAACTTGAATAAAATGATTTCAGGAAGAATTAGGGGCTATGGGAAACATAATAGGGGATCTAATTCAGTCTAGTCAGAGAAAGGGATGCTTTAGCTGAGGTATGGAAGGAAGCTGAGGTATGGTGGAAGCTGGCCAAGTGTCAAAGGTTGTCAAAGTCTTGGGAAACAGGTACGAAAGTCCTAAGGCCCTTCCCTCAGGAAGGGGCCATCATAGCAGTGGAGGAGCCAAGGGAAATTGAGCATGCCAAAGCTGAGGGACAGAGGGGGGAATACGGAGAATATATCATTATCTGCTGCTGTTTCACTCTTTCACGACCCTCGTAAATAGTGAATTTCTTGGTAAGTACCATATTTTATGCTTCTCATAGAGTTTTTACCAATATGCCATATCCTAAAATTCACTGACCGGCACATTGACTTTAAAGGAAACCAGTATATTAAGGAGTCTCAAATAAGTTAAGGTCTATTGCACACATGTGCATGCACACACACACACACACACACACACACACACACACATTTATTAGTTATCTACAAATACCAGGAACTATTTCAAGCAAATTGCTCATATTAATTTATGTAATCCTCTTAGCGATTATCCCAATTTCACAGAGGACACAAAAACCTAAGGAAATTAAGTAACTTTCTCAAAAATAACACTACTAAATAGCAAACAAAACCAGAAAACTAGGAAGGAGAGAGCTTGAGCATTTAATCACTATGCTGTGAAATATTCTGTTTTCCCTACTACTATTACTTTTTTAAAAGTGTGCTCTGTTAAGATTGCTTTTCCTATTGCCACTGTCTCTGCTACACCACTATTTGCAGTCTGGACCCTTTGGCTGAAAGCTAGATCTAGGGTCAGACTTCCTACTGGCATCTACATCTGGGTATAAGACACACCCTTCAGTATAGCCAGTACCTGTCCTCCCTCTGAGCTCCTATCTCCCTCTCAGATCTTTTCTTTTCCCTTTATTCCCTCGTACCAGTTAAAAGCCCCAACACTTACTCAGAAATTTAAGCCAGAAACTTTTTGCCCCTTGAGTCCCCATACTACCACAGCCAGCATGACCTGTCGTCCTGTCACCTCAATGCCTCCCTGGTTGGACCACTCTCCACCTTCCCCTCTGTCACTATCTCCATTGGGCTCCCATCACCATTCCTCTGATGGGTCTCTTTGCATCTGATGTTCTCTTACAACACATTCTCCATCCTGTGGCCAGAATGTTCTTTCTAAATCTTGACTACTATCATATCATTCTCCTGTCCAAACGCTTCTAGTATTCTCCATTGTCCCTAGGACTAAGTATTAATTTGTTAATATGACTGACTTCAAGCTCACCTTTCTAGTCTGATTTCTTGCAAATTCTCCTGTCACATGCCACATATTTTAACATTATTAAAGGTGCTTGCAGTTTTTCAAATAAATCATATTCTCTCTCACTTCCAGCCTCTGCTCATCCTACTCCTTATGCCGAGACTGTCCATTCTTTACTTCTTTTCATGGCTACTCCTATTCGGTTCATTGGAACTCAATTTAGAGGCTGAGTGTTTGGATAATCTATTTATTAACTTCTGGGTGTTTAGATGATATACTTATTAATGACACTATAATCACACCAGATTGTCATGTAATTCAAGGCAGAGTCCATATCATTAATATTTATATCCTTAAGGTCTGCCATAGTACCTAGCACA
>CM052899.1:102771718-102807559 GCA_028534135.1 Potos flavus
CAGGGGTGTGAAATATAGAAAACAAATATAGTGCCAAAAAGTAAACAAGTATTAAAAAAAAAACAACAACCATAATGATGGGTATATCAAAGGGACAAAGAAACCAATTGAAACAGCTCTTAATGGCCAAAGCTAGAATAATTTGGGTGACAAAATGATACACTATTGGCTTATAACCCGAAATATAAACATCCTCGTGTCCATTCTGATATAAATAAATGATTGCATAAAAATAAGTAAATGGAGGTAGAATAGGCAACTATCCTGTGCAAAAGAATTCTGTACCTTTTATGTAAATATTTTGACCTCAAGGAGGTAGAACATAGAAACCTGGCCATTCCCCTGAGGTGAGCTGCCACCACACTATGACTGACTGGGGTGGGAGGCTTTGGCCAGGATTAGGGTTTGAAAAAAGAAGTGAGACATACATCCCCACTCCTTAAGTGGAGGTTGTGCATAGTGATGTCCTTTCAAAGAGGACATGAAGTGGGGGTGGGGAAACACCCTTACAGTGGCAGAACTGAAGGAACACTGACTTGCCCCAGCCACACATACAGGGATGACAGCAGTGGTGAGTCTGTTGACAGTCTGTTCTATTGACTTGGTGTGATGGGACAAGACTGGTACTCCATCTCTGTGGTCTTCATCTCCCAAACCCATAACCTCAGTCTAATAATGAGAGAAACATGAGACAAGTCTCTCTTGAGAGGCATTCTATAAAACACCTGATCAGTACTCTTTCACAGAGAAGTCATCAAAAACAAGGGAATTTTGAGAAACTGTAATAGCCAAGAAGAGCCTAAGGAGATATGACAACTAAATGCAATGTAGTATCCTGCATGGGATTGTGGAACAGAAAATTAACATTAGGTAAAAAACTAAGGAAATCTAAAAGTCTGAATAAAGTATATCAATGCTAATATATCAGTATTGGTGTAATAATTGGGATAAATATACTGTAATAAGGTAGAATGTTAATAGATAATACACATGGGTGGGGAGTATAGGGGAACTCTGTACTCTCTTTACAACTTGTCTTTAAATCTAAAAGTATTCTTAAATATAAAGTTTATTTTAAAAAACTAAATAAAATAACTATATATCACTTTTCTCCTACCTAGAAAAGTGAAAAGTCCTTGCCATTGCAATTTTTTACATACAGAACATTAATCATTCTAATTACATTCATTTATCTAGAGAACTACGTGAAAGCTTCATAATGATGAGCAGGGGAGGGAAACTGAAAGAACACATCTCTTAGGGACAATAATCGAAGAAACAAATTGAAGCAAATTGACAACAGATGAATAAGCTCTATGTAGCTTGGTGTATGGACGCACCCTATGGTCAAGAAGGAAAGTACCAATTGAATTCACTCTTGCTCAAGTTAATTGGGTCATTCAGAAGATTTATGAGTAGCATCAGAAAAGCTAGCTTGTCAGAGATCGGTTTTGTGATTTTAGTGTTATTCTTGAAAATTACTTTCTTATTGATGAATTATATTTTATCTATTCTTATGCCTTCAGAATATCTGGACACATTAAAATGTATTTTTCTTAGAATTACGTGGTTTGAAGTTTGATCTATTCTAAGTTAGTGCCCATAGCTGCTGTGTTATCTTTGTGTGGCAAAGATAGTTCCTACCAAATGTTCCACGCATTCCACTACATTTCTCAAAATTCCTTGTAGTTGGGTTGGGGCCATGTGACTGTTTCGGCCAATGATTTGTGAAAGGAAGTGAGATCAGTCACTCCTAGCAGAAGCAGTTAAGAGCCCAGGTCTCTAAACCTCCACCTCTCTGTTCTCCTGATATTGTGACTTCAGAAGTCATGTTTCTAGGTGCTGCTGGTATAAGATAGTGTAGCATCCATTAGCCTAAGTTTCTGAGTTATTGTATAGGATGGATACCTCTCTCCAAACCCTGCAAACCTATGCTGAATATGTGCTATGTGTTACATACTGTATTATGCCATTAAAATTTGTCTGTTTTCATATTTAGTGGTTATTACCCTACTATAACTAGTGAGAAAAATGAATGTAGTTCAAGAAATTAATATCACATTTTAGGCTATGTTATAATAGGTAGTCAGAAGTAGCTTTCAGGATTACTATAACGTTTACTTGCCACGGAACCCAAAAGACAATCTTTATCCCACAAAAGAATATTATAAAATTTAGAGGGCAGCAGGTATAGAAGTTACAGGTAGGGACAAAGGCCCTTGTAGAACTCATTTGGGAAGGAAAGTTACTCTTGTCAAGCCAAGAAAAATGATACAAATTCAAAATATTGAAAGAATGAGGATTTCAGCAAAAGATGAGGATTTCAGTGCATAATATTTCAGGAAAGGATACATTTCATGTAGAGGGAGCCAGTAATTACCATCTACTTGTTTGGTCTGTGATTTTAGGAACATGGGATGAAGAAACTCAGACCATGTTATTCCTGGAAGTAAGGAGAGATGAGTTTTGACTGAATAAAGTTTAAAATATTTTGAGGGCACCTGGGTGGCTCAGTAGGTTAAGCATTTGCCTTTTGGCTCAGGTCATGATCCCAGGGTCCTGGGATCGAGCCCCACATTGGGCTCTCGGCTCAGCAGCTTCTCCCTCTCCTCTGCCTGCCGCTTCTGCCTCCCCTGTTTATGCTCTCTCTCTCGCTATCTCTCTCTGTTAAATAAATAAATAAAATCTTAAAAAATAAAATAATGAAGTAACTTGAAGACTGACTATAAGATGCTGTGTATAATTTTTAAAAACATGGGGGTAAGAACAGAGAACATGTTCATATTCTGCACGCAAAGGTCTTACAGACCAGCTTTGGAATATAATGTCATTAGTCATTAGTCAATGCAGGAAATGGCTGTTATGGATGGACATTCCCCAGGGGCTATATATCATTCGCTTAATTGTGCCTGATGTATGTGTTGTCAAGGTTGTTTTTTTTTTGTTTTTGTTTTTTTTCCTGGTGATTGAACTTTTTAGTATGACTGTAGTGACAGGGTTTGTTCCATGTTTCATATATTCCCTAGAGGCCTCCTTAAACTAATTACTTGAGGGAAATATGACAGGTTCTAGCAATTAGGATGTTATATAATATTTTCAATGCCATTTGATGATAAATTGAATGAATGTGTTGAATTCAAGGCAGAGCCTTTTTTCCTCCCACCCTTTTATCTTGATAAATTTCAAATATTAAAATAGATATATTCTCAAAAAGTAGATTATGGGCATTGGGTTAAAGTATTGATATATTTCTCTCTACTCAGCTAGTCCCAGTGCCCCACTAATGAACCAAATGTATTTTTCAGAAAACTAACAGTCCACAGCAAGATTTATATTTCAATTTACATTCACAAGGCAATTTTCTGACACAGATGTTTTCCTGATTGACTCCTTAAGAACTTTTCTTGTAAGTTTTTCATTGCTTTGCTTTTAGAATTGCAGCGTGGGTGTTCAATTTTACTATGTTAATTTAGGTAATCTGCTTTCTTCAACTTTAGATTTTTCATGCCATAAAAACAAAACAAAGATCCCTGTCCTCATAATACTTATATTCTCGGGTAGGGTGGAGGCAGACAATTAATACTGCCATGTAGTTATTTCAGAAAGTGGTAAGTGCTACAGAAAAAAAGAAAAGTTGAGCAACATAAAGGTGAATTGGGATGCCAGGTGAAGGAGGGATTGGGGTTGGCAGTTTAAGCAGAGGGTCAGAGTAGATCTCATTGAGATGACATTTCAGCAAGCTGCAGAAGAAAGAGAGGAAATTAGCCCTGGTCCTGATTATGAAAAAAGATGGGTGGGGCACCTGGGTGGCTCAGTGGGTTAAAGCCTGTGCCTTTGGCTCAGGTCATGATCTCAGGGTCCTGGGATCAGCCCCGCATCTGGCTCTTTGCTCAGCGGGGAGCCTGCTTCCCTCTCTCTCTCTGCCTGCCTCTCTGCCTACTTGTGATCTCTCTCTGCCAAATAAATAAATAAAATCTTAAAAAAAAAAGGTGGATAAACACTGCCAATAAAATAAGAATACAATGAAGAACTGTGGTATTGGCAAATATGTATGTACTTTGGAAGAGGTGACCTAGCAAAGTTGTTTGAAAATGGCATTCTAGTATCAGTATAGCACAACAGAGCTATGGGACCCAGATGGAATTGTTAAGTCATGGATGAATTGTTCTAAGAGTTTGAAGGTGGGCTAGTGGTTTTGTTTTGGTTTTGGTGTTTATAAGCTATGGCCATAAGGTCACTGGCTACACCAACCTATGATTGTCTTGTTTTGACAGAAACAACATTTGAAAGTCTCTTCATAAACATAAAACAAAGGAGTAGTTCCGATTTCTAGAATTTACTTGGGATGCATGTGGTGGAACTTCTCACTGCTTAAAATTTTCATTTCCTTCAAAGATAAAAGTCATTAAGTCATTTTCCCTTTACTTCTCCTTGTTGTAGCCTGTAAGCATATCATATACATAAGTCAGCCTACTCATCTAGTGACTACTGTGTAGGGAGATACTGAAAGACCCATTTTAAATAAGGAAGTTGTAGGGCCACAGGCTCATTTGTTGAATACAAAACTGTTTCAAAAGGCTTAGCATATACCCTTTAAGCTGCTAACGAAGGTTTTTATAATGCAGTCTGGAAGCTTCACTTTAGTTAATGCTAATACACACTTGATCTTCTTTCTGCCAGTAAGCGATCCCATGCCCAGGGCCCTTTGCTTTTGGCTCTTGGCTTCACATTTATACTGGGCAGCTTGCTGGTGGCATCCAGGCCCTAAGGCAAGGTTCACAATATTTATGTGGTTGCAGTGAGACAAACTGTGAGATACCAGCTTTTTGGCAGCCAACTAGAATGGATGAAAAGACTCAAATCACTCTAAACAAGCCAGCAATAATTACAAGAGAATCCTGACTGCTGAGTGGCAGTGTCTCGTAGAGTTTATAAGTGTCCACAGTCATGATACTATCCATTTGGTAGCCTTTCAACACTGTCATAGGATCTGAGTGGAATTGTTTTCTGGCCCGGACACCTTCCACTAAACTTGGAAGGCAGAATTGTCACTCTTTCAATAAATATTTGACCTTCTCTTGCTACATACTTGATGTTACTTCTTTCACTCTTTATTTTTGCAACTGTTTCTGTCTCTATGTTACATGGTGCTACCTAGCTCACAATTCCTTTTGACAGTCATCACTATAACATCATATATGCTGTTATTTTTTAAAATACATGTGGATCAAAATAGGATGATATACTTGTGAAGAGGCTGCAATACAGCAGTGAGAACTGTGGGGAAAACACTGAGAAACACTTACCTTACTTATTAAGGTATAGATATAATAGCCTTTTGTATGAGGCCAAAGGTGCCAATGCTACAGCCCTTAAAACCTTCCACCTCTTCAATATGCTTTTCTTCTGATGACTTGTTTTCTCTGCAAAAGAAATTACTCCTCATGGGTACTCTCATGCTTAACCTTTTTGTTTTTCCTTTTTGCTTTTTTTTCTTCTCTTTTTTTTTCTTTCTTTTCTGATCATTGAATATACTACTGTTACTCCAACATAAATAAAATTCTTAAATCTTGTGTCCATTATTTTCTCCAAATAATCTCCCTTTCTACAGCTCTAGTCCCACCATGGGCCATTGTTTTTGACAATCGCCCCTTGCCAATGATTCATGACATTTGTGTGTTTAGAACTCGTACTTGCATTTCAAGGGAAAAAGAATTTTTGGTGTAACTAATTTATACCATAAATTGTGGAGGCAAGAATATTTTCCAGGGTGCATTCTACAGATGATATTATGGTATCTCCACGGCATAGTCCATTTCAAAATCACAGAAAAAAGAGTACAATAATATTGGACATAAACCCCTTTACTAGATCAATTTTATTGATTATTCTTATCACACAGCTTCATATTTAGTCTTATCCTGTAATTTTTGCCCATCCATGAAATCTGTTGTTTTGCCTCTTATCTATGTTTGAGGAACAGGCTTAACTCTATTTGAAAATGTTTTCTCTCCTCTGGTACATGTACATATTTCCCAGACGAATGGGTTTCACCTTATTTCTTCTTTCAGAAATGCAAAAATGTTATTGACACAGAAGAAAGACATCTGATTAATGTAGGAAACAGCCACTTAGTGGATGATATGCATTACAACGTCAGCTATAATTTCATCCTCAGTTTTATTTTCAGAAGCTGCTTAAGCTGTGCTCTCTGGCGACAGTTGTGCCTCACAAAATGGCGCCCTCTACTTTCTGACTTACTACAATTTATTAAAATACTTAACTTATACATATTTAAGAAAATGGAATTACTATAGAACAACTAATCTGAAACCACAAAAAAGTCCCCTTAGAAAAGTCCAAATTCTGGCTTCAAGTCAGTGGAACTGAGAGAAATTTTATGAACGCATAAATTAAATTAAGTATAAAGGGTGCCATTAA
This sequence comes from Potos flavus, assembly GCA_028534135.1. Classification (NCBI taxonomy): domain Eukaryota; kingdom Metazoa; phylum Chordata; class Mammalia; order Carnivora; family Procyonidae; genus Potos; species Potos flavus. The sequence continues at coordinate 102,778,160 of CM052899.1, forward strand.
CTGAAGTGGCTCTCATGTCACGGTGGCCTACTTTTGCCAAACCAAAATCTAAGTCTGTAAATGCCTCAAGAGTACAAAATCAAAACCTATGGACAACCAATAACAAACAGCTGATGAAGCTTTAGGCTATAGCCAATCAATAAATTCCTTGCTCGGCACCTTTTGTCTATATAAATCCCCCCCCCCCCCGCGCCCCCCCTACCCTCCCACTTCCCCACTCCTGTCAGTGGAGTGCTCCTAACTCCTTCCCATTTGGCACTGCCTGATTCCAGTAAATTTTGCTCAAATAAACTATTAAAACATTTAATATGCTTCAGTTTATCTTTTATCAAACACATATATAGATCTTCCTTGACTTACGATGGGGTTACATCTCAATAAACCCATCATAAGTTTAAAAGATCGTCGGTCAGAAATGCATTTGGTCTACTTAACCTACCGAACAGCTTAGCTTAGCCTAGCCTACCTTACACACGCTCAGAATACTTGCGTTAGCCTACAGTTGCGCGAAATCATCTAACGCAAAGCCTATTTCATAGTAAGAATTGAATATCTCATGTAACTTCTTGAGTATTATACTAAAAGTGAAAAACTGAAACGGTTGCATGGGTACAGAATGGTCATAAGTGTGTTGGTTGTTTATGCTCGTCATGGCATGGCTGACTGGGAGCTGTGGTTTGCTGCCACTACCCAGGAAAGTGGTTCAGGACAGGTCCCCCCAGAAAGTACCAAGTTGGCATGTGGATTATTTTGAGCCAAAGGCAACTGAGACCCTGTGAGCTCAAGGGAAACTTTTGCCCTTCCCTTGATTACACAGAAAAATCTAAATTGGGAGTCTTTCCCAGAATAAGGGTTATTAACAGATAAATTTTATCCGAATGATCTGAATGTGTATGGCATGGCAAACATCTAATTACCAAACATCTGCTCTTCTTATTACCCTGCAAAGCACACTTCTTTCCTATGAAATTCCAGACTCTTACCCCCTTTTCTTTAGTTCTGAATGACATGTATACCTCATTTTGCCTGACTGTCTTTGGAATTCCCATGTCTTTGTGGATTCCCCAAATGTATAATATTAAATCTGATTTTCTCCTGTTAATCTGTCTCAGGTCAACTGGATTCTTAGTACAGCTAGAAAAACCTTTGAAAGGGACAGGAATTCTTGCTCCTTGACACCAGCATCATGGGAGAGCATTGTACTGCATATTGCTAGCCCAGAAAAAGATCCAAATTAAAAATTTGAAGTATTCTTTCTACTGAATGTATATCACTTTCTCATCATTGCAAAGTCAAAAAATCATTAAGTTGAATCACTGTAAGTTAAACCATCATAAGTCAGGGATTATCTATACAGATATATTCACACACTTAGAGAAACATATATAATATGGTCATTGTTTAAATTCTACTTAACATACCTACTTGCCAAAGGGTTAAGGAAATCAGAATATGGAAAAAAGCTGAATTCTATGTTTACTGACGTTATAGTGTGATTAGCTGAAATCTTTTGCTAGTATTTCTTCTTTTTGAAAGATTTCATTTATTTATTTGAGAGAGAGGGAGAGCATGTGAGTGGGGGGAAGGGCAGAGGGAAAAGGAGAGAGAGAATCTCAAGGAGACCTCCCACTGAGCATGGAGCCCAAGTGGGGCTTGATCTCACAATCCTGAGATCATGACCTGAGTGGAAATCAAGAGTAGGATGGTTAACCTACTGAGCCAACCAGGCACCCCCTTTTGCTAGTATTTCTTAATGTTTATTTGTTTGTTTGTTTATTTATTTAGTTTTATCATATTCAGTTAAAACATACTAGCCTTAAGGGAGGTTCTACTAGCATTTTGTACAGGCCCATTCTTCATCCCCCTATTGACAGTCAGTAAGACTTCAGGCATCAAAGTACATTTGCCTGCATTCCCAAACACCTCCTAGGAGTTACGTAGAAACCACTACAAAGATCTGAAACAAACTGCATTTTCTTTTAAGGAAACATTTGAAGTGATTCTCATGATATTTTTCTAGAACAATTTTAGGTACCTGCTCCTGGATTGTTATGGATTTTTATTGCTTCATCTGAGGCCCATCTGTCTGCCTTTATCTATCTGCCTTCTGGGGCTTTGTGTATCTCTTGCTTCATCTCTGGCGCTCTAGCTCTCTGTCCTCATGAGAAGAACTCAATACCTGGGTACAGCCCCAGGAGCAAACAGCAACATGACAGGATGAATCTAGCACTCAGACTATTTCCTCATCTTGATTTGCACCACTGAGTGATTGAGAGAAAAAAAATCAGAAAGAAATTTAAAATAAAATTAATACTTGTATTAGTCAGGGTTCGCCAAAGAAACAAAACCAGCATGATGTGTGTGTGTGTGTGTGTGTGTGTGTGTGTGTATGTGTGTATTATATATATATATATATATATATATGTAGGCAGATAATTATTATAAAGAACTGACTCACACAGTTATGTCTGGAAAGCTCCAAGATCTGTAGGGCGAGTCAGCAAGTTGGAAACCCAGTAGAGCTGATGGTGTAGCTCCAGTGCAAAGGCCAGCAGGCTTAAGACCCAGAAAGAACTGATGTTTCAGTCTGAGTTCAAAGGCAGGAAAAAGCCAAAGTCCCAGTTTAAAGGAGATTTAGTCTTTCTGTTCTATTCAGGACTTCAACAGATTGGCTGAGGCCCACACTCATTAAGAAGAGCAATATGCTTTACTCAGTCTGTCGATTCAAATGTTACTGTCATCCAAAAACACCATTGCAGACACACCCACGTGATATTTGATCAAATAGCCGGGCAACCCACTGTCTAGTCAGGTCAACATAAATGTAACCATCACATACTCTTGAGAGTTAGTAAAACTATAATGATAAAATAGTTCAGAAAAGGAGCAAAGCCATTAGCTAATTTAATTTGACCTCTTAAAACTAGAATTTGGTCTTTTCTTTTTCTTTTCCTTTTTTTTTTTTAAAGATTTTATTTATTTATTTGACAGAGAGAGAGAGATCACAAGCGGGCAGAGAGGCGGGCAGAGACAGAGGGGGAAGCAGGCTCCCCGCTGAGCAGAGAGCCCGATGCGGGGCTCTATCCCAGGACCCTGAGATCATGACCTGAGCTGAAGGCAGAGGCTTTAATCCACTGAGCCACCCAGGCGCCCCTGTTTTCTTTTTCTTTATTTTTACAGGTGCTTTAGCTTATCTGCATGAAACACAGGTGAAACTGAATTTGCACCCAGATTTCTATTTGCATTGAATCATATATGATGTACTACAATAATTTTATGCAGAAAGGTCTTCTGTCAGATTTACAATGCGATAAGCTGTTAGGGAAAACACTAAAAAAGGTATGTGTGCCTTTCTGAAGTATTGAGATATAGTCTAGTGCAGTGTTAAGGCATGCAAGCTAGAGCTACCCTGTCTGAATTCAAACCTCAGCTCTACCTCTTCTAACTATGTGACTTTGGGCCGTCGCTTAATCACTCTACGCTACATACCTTTATCTGTGAAATGGGGATAATAAAACATAGCTTTTATCATAAAGCAGTAAAACATCTATCAGTAGACAGAAAATTCCGTATAACATTTTGCTAATTTTATTATTTTTGATTCTTACACTAACCTGTTTTTTTCCAAAGTACTTAACTGCTTGTTGGAGATTGAATATGGGGGCAAAGTTTATGGTAGAATAAGGACAGATAATAAAGAACACTTGTTCTTCATTCCTTCTTTTAAATGTGAGCTCATGAGGGGAGTGACTTGTCTGTCTTGTATTACTGTAAATACAGTAATATCCAGCATTGAGTACGTAGAAACAGCTCTTTTTTATGCAACAAATACATATAATGTATACACAGGTATGTATGTGTAAGAGAGAGCATCTACTGAGATAGCCACGGTATGGGTATGGCAGATAAGATGGTGAACAAACGTACGCTTTTGAGGAATTTACAGTTCTGTGGGACAGATATTAAGCATATATCCAGATACATTAATATGTAACTATAAACTCTGATGTACTATTGTCAAATTGATAGTGTGATAAAGGAAATAGATTCTTGCTTGAATTTATTAATATATGAATTGTATTAACACATGATTATGCTATGAAGATACCATAATATCTAATATTAAGTGGAGGTCTATATTTATAACATGTGATATTAAGCATAATGTGACAAATTTCCATTTTTTTATAACTACATTTACATTGAGTTTTATTTTTTAATTAAAAATATTCATAGCATATAAAAAAATAAAAAAAAATATTCATAGCATATATCACTTTCTGAAATTACCTTGTTTGTTTATTCATTTACTATCTCTCCACCGCTAACTAGAATATAAGCACCAGGAAGGGCTAACAGCATTAGCTTACTGTTGCTAAATGCCCATCTCTACTACTCATATTATGACCATTTAAGTTTTTCTGGGAATTGAAAACCTCTATTGACTTAATAAGTAGAAGACAGACTAAAATAAAACATAATAAACATATTAATTCTCTGTTTGAGGGACTGTTACAGTATAACCTGTTTAAAAGGAAATCTAATGAATATTATTTGCTACCTTTACTTCAGGAGTGATATCCTAAACAGGAAAGAAAAAAATTCATAACATGGACTATTCGTGTGTCATATATGTAATTTTTAAGATTATAAAATACTAAGTATTAAAATAACTCACAAGCTAATTGAAATATTAAAATACATTCATGGGGAAGTTTAAAAATCATAAGCTTTATAAATTCCAAAGGCCTTTGTATACATAATTTGTAAAATTACAACATTCTGAGAGTTAACAAAGTAGATTTCAGAGAACGATATAAGTACCGAGTTTTCTCTGTTCTCCTTCCCTCCTCTAACAATCCTATTATATCAGATACAGAATGAGTGCTCAATAAATATGGGGGACTGATTATAGTGATAACAATATAACAATGAGGTCACATTCTATTTAGAAGCATAATATAAGTATGAGGTTGGAATGCCAAGGGCAGAGAGCATAAGCAGATTGTAGGTGAGGACCTGGCTCGCTCTGTGAGCATTTGTTATTAAAATTTGGATCACTCTGGCTCCCTTTGTGCTGATACAGAATCCATTCCTTTTCTCTTCCACTTTTATAGTCTATGTTAAAATTGGGAAGAAGCATTCTAATCATTACAGAATACACACAGTGAGACCCTAAAGTTAGTAGGTTCCTACTATTTTTATGGCTAGCCATCTCTTTGGGAAGCCATCTGATGAAGATTCTGGCTCCAAATATCACTAACTCTCCAACTTATGAGCCTCCATTTCCCAAAATATAAAAAAAGTAACAGTTCCCCAGAGAGTAGTGGAGAAACACGGAAAAGGGAAATGTGCATAGAGCCTCTAGCCCAACCACATATGTAACGGATCTTCAACAAATAATCAACTCCAAGCCCTCCCCATTCCCATGATGCTATTGTAATTGACTGCAGGCTTGTTCAGCAATGCAGTCCAATATTGCGGTAATGAACTAGATTGCTCGGATAATTGTCATTCTCCCCATCCAATGCAAGATTGATAGATTCAATATAAATCTATGCAGTAACCCATTCTTGTAATAGAGAGTTCTCATTAAGGAAATGGATTAATTGGCTTACTAATATTTTAGTGAGAGCCAGATTTGAATAAGTGGACTCGGCAGTACAGAAAAAAGCAAATTAAACACTAATAAAGGCAGAGAGGTTCTTGTTTCGGCTGAAGTCTAAGCCACAGGCTCAAATTGAGGATTTGAGTTTAAGATTTGTCAATGCTAGTGGACATTAATGTCTGACAGATGAAAACACTCTGATTTTTACCCCTGTCAGCTCCCTTTCTCTCCAAGACACTCATCCCAGCTGGAGGCTGTATGTCTCCTCCCCTAAATGATTTTCACCGGAGATTTCTGTTTTTTAAATTAAAAAAAAAATTTTTTTTAAAGATTTTATTTATTTATTTGAGAGAGAGAGAGAAAGTGAGAGAGCATGAGAGGAGAGGAGGTCAGAGGGAGAAGCAGACTCCCTGCGGAGCTGGGAGCCCGATGTGGGACTCGATTACAGGACTCTGGAATCATGACCTGAGCTGAAGGCAGTCGTTTAACCAACTGAGCCACCCAGGCGCCCTCACCAGAGATTTCTAACCCGTTGGAGGGAATGTATGTCTGATATAGAATATGCTTCACACTTGTTTCCACACACAGCTAATAAGACACACCCAATAATATTTGGGACAAACTAAATTAGAGTAAAATATTCACCAGAATCATTCCCAAAGTATCATGGTGCTCATGTACCCTTAGAAAATGTTATCTTAATCTCTCTGTTCTCCCAGTGAATCACTGTTCCATCTTTCCAACATTTGGAAAGACTTTTTATTATGATTAATTTTTAAGGAGAAATATATAAATATACATGTGTAAATGTACATTCACACACATCATTGGTTATCAGCATCCTTCTTGTCCTATTTAAGAAATACAAAAGTGTTTGGACAGTGCTTTCTCACGTTTCCAGAACTTTTCTCTGTCTATTGGTCATTCCCACTAACTTACAAGCATGTAATTTCCTCAACCTTTTTTTTTTAAGATTTACTTATTTATTCAGATAGACAGAGAGAGAGAGAGGATGGGGTGGAGGGAGAGGGAGAGAGAAAATCCTTAAGCAGACTCCCTGCTGAGCATGGAACCTGACATAGGGATTGATTCCAGGACCCTGAGATCATGACCTGAGCAGAAATCCAGAGTTGGCCACTTAACCAACTGAGCCACCCAGGTTCCCCAATTTCTTCAATCTTTATTTTATTTTTTAAAAGATTTTATTTATTTATTTGGAAGAGAGAAAGAGTGAGAGAGAGCAAGCACATGAGCAGGGGGAGGGGCAGAGGGAGAGAGACATGCAGACTCCCCACTGAGCAGAGAGCCCAATGTGGGGCTCGATCCCAGGACCCTGAGATCATGGCCCGAGCCGAAAGTAGACACTTAACCAACTGAGCCACCCAGGCGCTCCTTCTTCAATCTTTAAAAGAATGAAAAACAAACACCTCTATTGACCCCATGTTCCCTACTGGCTACAGTACCTTTTCTCTCTTCCCTTTACAGTAAAACGCCATGAAGAACTGACTCTCTCTAATCATGTCAAGGCTTTGTTACCTCTCCCACACCTCTGACTGAACCTCCCACCCTCAGAGTACTTCCCACAAACTTCTCTTGACGGCCACAGTGCTAAACCCAAAGGTGGATTCTCTGTCCTTATCTTAGTTAACTTGTCAGTAGCACTGCACGCAGTTGACTACCTCCTCTGTGAAGATTTCTCCCACCCTTTGACTTTTTCCTGATGTCTCTTTCTACCTCAAGGCCTGCTGCTCATTATTTTCTGCTGATACTCCCTATTACCTCAACTTCTAAACTTCACAATGTCAAACAGGTATTTAAAATTTAATATATCCAAAGCCAAACTGCAAACTGCTTCTTCACACAATCTTCCTCATCTCAGTACATAGCAAGCAATCCCTTCCTTGTACCAAAATCCTTGGAGACATCAGTGACTACTCACTTTTCCGTTTTGCTGCCAAATAATCAGTAAATCTGTTGGCTTTCCTATAAAATACTGGAATATTTCAAATCTGACCACTTCTCAGTCTCTCCCACTGCTATCCTAGTCTAAACTGCTATCATTTTGTCATTTATCTTCTGGATGATTGGGATGGTCTCCAATCAGTTCTCATCCCTCCTGCTCTTGCCCTACACAGTCTGTTGTCAAAGTAGCATCCAGAGAGTTAAACCAGAACTTGTCATACCTCTCTTTGGAATTCCTTAATGGCTCTCATTCTCCAAAATCCTCACCATTGCCTAAACCACTCTTCAGATACTGGCTTTTGTGACCTTTCTGACCCTCTTACTGTTCTCCTTCTAGCTCATTTACTCTGCTTCAGTAACACCTGCCGACTTGCTCTTTTATGGACGTGCCAGGCACGTCCACCTCTGGGTCTTTGCATTTGCTGTGCTGGTTTTCTCTTATTGGAACAGTTTCCCTCCAGATATCTGCATGGTTTTCATAGCTTTCAAATTATTGCCAAAAGGCTACCTTTATAGCGAGGACTTCTCCATTACTAATTTCAAAATTGCCGCCCAAATCTCCCCCCACATACCACCCAACACAATATGGTGCTTCCTATTTCTTCTTGGTGTTAAACAGTAATAATGTCCATCTGACATATTATATGTCCTATTTATTTACTTGTTTATGGTCTCTTTTTTTTCTCCATTAAAGTTTAAATTCTATGACGATAGGAGTTTTGGTCTGTTTTGAATTTCCAGTGTTTAGAACAATACCGATACCTAATAGGTACTCAAAAAATACTTGTTGAATAAGTCAATGAGTTGACTTGCCAAACTAAAATGAAAGAGACTATTGATTTCCTGGCTCAAGTGAAAGTTGATTAATTTATTTAAAACAAACCCAAGATTTAGACTTCAAGTGGTACCATCTATTTTTCTTTTATATTGTTGGAGGCAAAATAAGTCAGACATAATCTTTAATTTCTCACATCCATATATATCCAAGGAAGGTGTTGCTACATAAGGAGAATGAAGAAATCACACTGCTTGGCACAGAGCTATGATATTTGATGAATATTCTTTTTAAAAAAATATATGTGGTTCTGCATTTTTCTCATATGTAATCTGACCTTGGAGAGGGCTTTATATAAAGTAGAAACCACGCCACAATACCAGTAGAAAAGTATATACCCTGTCTACACTGGATTACATTAAATACCTTTTCATATCCCCAACCATCAAGAATGATTGAAATTCAAAGCCAATTAATAGACAAGAATTTCCAAGACTCATATTTTCCCAGGGAAATTTCAACTCATTTGCTTTTGTATACTTTCATTCTGAAAGTATAATATCATTGTGTTTATTTCATGAGGTCTACTCACTAAAGCTATGGTGTCAATACTGATTGCTCTAATTAACATTTGTGATTAATTTTGCACTCGCTGAAATTGCATTTCCTTTTGACCAGCAGGCATGTAAGTGACAGCTCGAGACTATCTGTTCTACACAAGCTAATTGGTTTTAATGAAGCCAGAGAAAAACAAAAAAAACTCAAGTTTGAAAAGTTTCTGAGAAATTAGAAGACAAACGATGATAAAAACATAAGGTTGCAAGGGACTTTGAAGACCATTTAGCCACCATAAGCAGCGTGTGACCCTTGTTAGGATACTGGAGACTGCCCATGTCTGAAGCAAATACATCAAAGATAATGATGTTTGCAAACTGTACCTGGAGTCTTAAGTCAGGAGAAAGGCCCAAGTTAAAGACTATGACTCAGTTATCAGTCCTAAGAAAAGATTGTATAGGAAGAACTTTAGCTATTGGGGTACGAGAAGAAACTCACAAGGGGTCAGTGGAGATTTAGGGAGATGGCAGGATCAAGGAAACCCATGCCAAGCCTAAGCCAAAGGACATCTTAGAGGAAGCCAATGGATCTGATCTATGGCAGATTATTCATGGCCTTTGACAGAGCAGCTTCAGAGTGAAATGAAGAGCTATTATTTCAGTTAATTCTGATATTGAAAAACAAACTGAAAAGAAAGCAGAGCTGTTGGAATGTGTGTGTGTTTGCCTGTGTGTGCATATGCACAGGTGCACATGTATGTATTTGAACATGTTTGTTCAAGGAAGAGTCAGTATAGTGGGAGAGATTAATGATGCAAAAGGAAGAGCCAGTATGATTGATGGGGAGAACTAAAATTGATATAAACAACAATAAATCAAAGGAAATAAAGTGAATGCAATATCATTTGTTGTGGATCTACTATGTACTTAATACTTTCACATTTATTTTATCAGGTCCTAAAAACACCCCATAAGGAATTATTTTTTTCCATTTGCAGATAAAGAAACCGAAGCCAAGAGAAAGCGAAGAGATTGTTCAAGGATGCAAACTTGGTATTTGATGAAATCAGGATTCAAATCCAGAGCTGGCTGAATCCCAAGGCCCTATGTGTAGAGAAAAATGGAAAATTTGGCAAACAAGAGAGAGGAGTTGAGGGAGTTTAACAGGATGTTTAGAGCTGCAGAGTTAGAGTATTAAAACTGGGTTTGCAGACTTGCAGAGGGGTAAAATTCTGTAAAAGCCACTATGGTGCATTTAATGGGATTTTAGAAAGAGGTTGCTAAGTAGTTCCAAAAGCATAACTGAAACATGAATTTGTAATGTGTGCAGTCGAGTGCAGTTATGTGACTTGTTCCAGGTTCTTCAGTTCTAACAGAACATCAATATTGAGCAAAGGCCAGAATTTTAAAATTCATTGTAGGCTGGCCTATTAAAAATAAACGCTGAGTTTAGCAGTTGGGATATTTGTCCATGAATTCTCTAAAACTAAACTTAAAAAAAAAAAAACCCTGAATATAAAGAGAATATGATCAACTATTCTATTTACATCATGGGACCTAGTTAAGGATCTTATTGGGTAAGTGAGCCCTTAACAAGCCCGTAAATTGGACACTTGCCTTCTGCCTCCTCAAGAGTAAATACATTCTGAGCTCATTCTGTGCACCTAACAGTGGGAGGGGAAGGGAACCCACTGCCCATTATCCACTTCTAGACTTACAAGGAAAAAAACTCCATTGGCAAAGCGGAGTATGCTGCTATTTAGCCTGAATTAGTATATACTAATATATACTAAATTAAATGATCAATTTACTAGAGAACAAATAGTATGTAAAACACCGAGTGAACAATGCTAAGTGATGTTCACTGGCCTAAACATAAAGTCTAATTTCTAATTTCTCATTTCTGAATAATAGCTTCTCTATACTAGTCAGTCAATCATTGCTTTATGAAGGGATTCTCAACGTGCTTCAACATCTACCTCTCTGTACCTCCATTCTAAACCCTAGACCATTTGGAAAAAAGTCCAGGGTCATTGCCTGACATATCTTAGAGGAACAGAATCTCTCTCTCTGTCTCTGTCTCTGTCTCTCTCTCACACACACACACGTAAGCCCACTGTCCACAGGGTCAAAGAGAAGTGTTGGGGTAAGTCAATAAGAGCAAGATGTCACAGAAATCTCATCACAGATGTGAACAAAAGAAAGATTTCTAGTGAAGAGTCCTTCTGAAAATCCAGCTAGAGAAAGTGCATGGAAAGCTGATTTTCTGTTTCCTAAATTTTAATGAAAATGATTTATGATTAAGATCTTATTCATATACACATAAAACTACATAAGTGAACACTGTGGTGGAAAAAAAGACAATAATCTGAATGTTGCTCCAAAGAGAAGTAAAATCTGTTCTCCAACTCCACTGCCAGCCAATTGAGGGGGATATATCTATAACTCCCTGTCCATTTACACACTGATGTCATCATTTTGTTAAGTGTGTTAAACTGGAGATGGATGGGGTGACATAGTCTAGATAATATAAGGAAATATCACATATTATTTTGTTTAAAACACGTTCTGATTTTTGTATATGTTGAATCACAAAGTATGTCTTAATCTGTAGCCAACTTCCAGTTTATTTTCAATTTTTCAGCTATTTTTTTATTTAAAAGATTAACTTTTTAGAAGGCTGAATTAATTGTCAATATTGCTATTTGTTATTTGCAATAGTCTGAGATTTCTCAAGAACTTTAAGTAAATCATGTTTCACATTCTGTTGTAGATTTAAATACCAACCCTTATCCTCTTTGTCCATCCACCTTCAGTGATCCTCCCAGGAGACATTGTCAGAAACCAAAAATAGAGTAATTTATTTAAAAGACCATAGAAATATATGGTATTATTATCTATAATAGTACTGAAAACATGAAAAGAAATGTAGGTATTAATTTGATAATGTTCTTAAAATATGAAAGTTATACATTCACAATAAAAAGATTCTGCTCATATATTGTGCATAAATTATTAGCTTCTCAAAGGAAAAATGTCATGACGAAATGTAAGAGATGTGATTTGAAGCTTCTTCTCCTCTTTTCTTCTTTTTCCTTTTTATTCATATAGTTTCACTAAGATATGGCACTTGTTTGTTTATGAATGCTTGCCAATGGTTCTTTTTTTTCCTATATTTTTAAAAATCACAATTGCTTTTTTCCTTCTACCCATTTTAATCAGAATGACCAAACACTGTGTTGTAATTCTCTGTGAAATTCTAAAATTAATAGTGTTTCACTGATGGGGGGGTTAGGAAGAATTGAACACATCAGTCAATCAGTTGGGGGCAAAATATGTTTGAATTTAAAAAATATATATTTCTTCTGTACAGAAGTATGGTTCATCGGATTGTAAACCTCAAACCTGAAAGAATATCTACTCCTTTCAATAATTCTGAAACAATAGTTAATGGAAAGGCTCTTTGTAATGGAAAGTTTGAACACGTATGTCACAATCTTAGATTTATCAGAATGTGATGATAACATTAAAGCTATGTAAATACTATTAAAGAAAAAAAGTATTGTAACAGCATAATGAGACTGTACATTTTTTTCTCTATCAGATTGAGATATACTCTTCTTTTTTCTTTTTTTCTCTTTTTTATTAACACATAATGTATTATTTGCCCAGGGTACATGTCTGTGAATTGTCAGGCTTACACATTTCAAAACAGCACTTACCATAGCACATACTTGATTTAGATATACTCTTAAAAAGACTTAGCTACTATAATTTAGAATATAAAATTTCAACGTGTGTTTATCTGGTATACTTTCACTAAGAAGATAAGATGTTTGGATTTATTTTAAATAAAATTGATAATGAGAAGAATAATCAGAAAAAAAATTAACAGGAAAAACACTTTTCCATGTGTGTCACAACCTAAAATACATGTTCCTGTTTCCTTAACCACGCATTTGGAAAAAGGCCTTTGGTAGTTTACAAAATTATTATACCTAATTATCCATAACCATAATATGCCCTTAGAAAACTGCTGTCCCTTGTAACTGTTACAGTCACTTCCTTCTGACATCAGAACCTTCACAAAGTAATTGATCTATCCTACCCATAATGGCAATGTCTACTACAGACATTCTGGCAAAATGTTAACGGCTCACAAAGAGACAAGATATATAAAATCACTTAACAAATTTCATAGCATAACGATCAAGTATAACTGCAAAATTAGAATGCAGCCATTATAAAAGAGTGAACAGTGACTTAAAGGCAATGATTTCTGTCTAGGTTATCCATGCTAATCTATGAACAGAATCTCTTCATTACGAATGAGTTGCTTTCATTTTTTTGAGAATGTTATCTAATTAACACCTTCACTTCTCTCATGTTTTCAGTACTATAATAGATAATAATACCATAATACCATGAACTTGTATCATTGCTATTACTGCAGGAGCAGAGGTACAAATACCCAGAGGATGTGAGAGAAAAAGAAAACTATTTCCCATATCCATCAAATCCTACCTTTGAACTTATGTTCATATCTACTGGCATTATTATCTAGTGTCATGTTATTTATGGGGCACATGCAGTTTGCATGGGGCTTCATCTGTTAAAAGCTGAGTCTTCACTGGAGAATGAGAAATTAAAGTATTACTCTTTGAAAATCAGGGTTTATCTTAGAAAGTAACGTTGGATGCTAAAGACGTTCATAGGAAATTTTCATTTAAGTCCACCAGTGGTTAAAAATTTGAGAATAGGGTTGTAAAGAATTGAGACAGGCAACCCAGGTATACTGCACAAGAATACTGTAGGCAAATACGCTCCTGGCTGAATTGATTCATTGACTTACCTGAGACAAATACCATGTTGCACTGGTAGACTGTAGAGAGTAGATACATACTAAATGAATGCACCCATCAGATACATGAGAATCACCATATGAAACCTTTTTAGGAATAAAAATAATTCTTATTCCCGATATGAAGAATACAGAATAATAGGTGCCTTTTCAATTTTGTTACAAAACTTCATTTCTGTATTTGTTTGTTTATGTATTCATTTCTGTATTTATTTTAAATAGAAGCAATAGATATTCTATCATAATTCATTGTGAACGATACCTATGCTATTCTGATAACTATTTTGCTATTTCTTAAAAGTGAGAAAAAAGTTATATTGGTTGTCATTTCACTCTCTGAAATCCACAAATATCAATGGTTTATAGAAGTCCAACATTACACTGACTTAATCTAAAATCAGAATGAATGCTAAAAAGACCAGAAGCTTCCCATAGCGTTTCAATGTTCTATATTAACTGTTCATTGGCAATAAAGTTATTTATCTTCTGAGAATCCAAAGACAAATTTTGATATATTTACCAAGACAATTATTGTCTTACTATATTTTCCAAAGAGCCATCAGAAGCATAATTCACTTTCTTGAGGAAAATGTACACACATTTGTCTTGTTACAAAAGAAAATAATTGCTCTTCTAAAGTTGATCATGAAAACAAAGTGTATTCTCTATACTAAGGTAGTATCTCCTCCTGCAAAATTTTCTCTTGGTTGTATTCTTACTAATTCTAAGCTAATATCCTTCTGAAATTTGGGGCTTCAATCTACACAATAAGGATCTGGGACTTAACAGAGAGAGAAAAAGAATCACATATGAGAAACAAATTTAAATAACATGAATTAACTTTTTATGGAATAAACTTTTTGAATGGTTATCAAAATGTTTTCCTTTAACCTAATAATTATTTATCTAATTTCATAAGCCTACTAGAGTCTTACTTAGATTCTTGAAGGAAAGAATAAAGATAATGGGTTTCATTGCCTTTTCACCATCTCCTCTTCAATATGGAACAGGCAGAAAGATAAGTTTTAGAAAAGAGCTATTTAGGGGAGGAAGCATGGAGTCAGAGCTGGTTTACAATGATACTAAAACAAGTTGACCTATCTTGCAAAATGCTTTTTTCTTTTTTTTTTTATTTGAGAGAGAGCTAGAGAGTGAGAGAGAGTATGAGAGGGGAGAAGGTCAGAGGGAGAAGCAGACTCCCCATGGAGCCGGGAGCCCGATGTGGGACTCGATCCTGGGACTCCGGGATCATGACCTGAGCTGAAGGCAGTTGCTTAACCAACTGAGCCACCCAGACGCCCGCAAAATGCTTTTTAACACCGTGAATGACTCAGGATCAAAAGACACTACAAACTAGCTGAGAAGTAGCATCGTTTCCAAAAGAGCAATGTGCATACACACACACACACACACACACACACACACACACACACACACACACACACTCTTTATAAAAGCGTTCTAGAGATAAAATGGAAAAAAAATCTTACTGAAAAGTCTTCAAAGATTTTCTTGAGTTCTTTGTGACCATGCCTTTCAGCAATATGTGCTGGATCTGAACCCTCGAAATTTTTCATCTTAGACGCCCAGGTTGCTCCTGAACATTGGAGCAAATGAATAGCCAAGTTCTTTAAACCAAATTTTGCTGCACAGTGGAGAAGAGTTGGGAGTTCTTTGAAATGAGTATCTGTAAGCATAAGAGGTAAAAGGATTACTATGTTTTTATCATGTCTGGAATTCCATAAGAAAAAGTCGAACACAATCTACTCCTAAAAGTAATTCTCACAAAGTAGTACAGATTTTCAGTGTGATTTTGCATATAAGAAACCATCAATGGTTTTAACAATGAAGCATCTCCTTTCTATTTCTCATCATACAATAAATATAAACTAATATTCTCACTAGCATTAATGCCCCTCTCTTACTTGGGGGGTAAGTTTAATTTGGAAAAGCACATCACCCTCTTAAATATGAAATAAAACAGAACACAAATATCATATTGTAATAACTCTTTTTAAATCTATTTCAACATTAGCCAAACACTAACAATATTAAATAGGTCCATCTATAAAACCTTTTTGTGTTTTCTACTGCCATGCCTACTTTGTTGCCTTCTGAAGGTGAGATGGACACAGAATTGCTGGAGGGGTTATATGAGATTTCTATGTGAAATTTTTCTTTCAAAAAGGAACTGCAATAGAAAATACAGGTGAGCACTTTGATAAACATCTTCAGTACGGAAATTTCCACCAGGATTTTACAGCTTTCATATCAATGTTTCAGAGTTTGAGTTTCATAATTAGTTATTAGCTATCAATTAGAAGTATTAATTATGTATAACTGTAAAACGGTGAATGTAAACAGTTATCTCAATGAATACACACACACACACACACACACACACACAGATGAGTGATGGTTTGTTATTATTCTATACTTTCACACCTAGCTGGAAAAAATGTGTCACAGTAATTACACACCAGCTTGCTTGAATAGCTGTGGCATTATCAGGAGCAAGCAATGGGAAGGTTTATGGCAACAGAAACAAAGGTGTCAAAGCAAAAGTCAGTTTTCTTCCATAGTGTTTTGGAAAACTGAATCTGGCTTCATTTACCTCTTTGCTATTTTGTAGACTAAAGGAACAAAAAAGGAAATGAGGAAATGACACTTTGAGTTTTCAATTCACTTGGGTGTCTCAGGGCAGAATAAATTATTTAGTTTGTTGGTTTATATGTTTTAATAGAAAACAAAATAAAAAGCTCCAGGATACATTAAGAACTTTGCTGTAAGGAAATATTTTACTCTTTAAAATGTGTTAGTACTACATGGCTATAAGTAAATTCCATGGTTATATTTCAATGATAAATACACTGGTCCCTTCTTATATGGTATGCAGTGGGCCAAAATTTATCAAATATTTTATGAAGATGAGCCTGTGAAAGCTGAAATTGTCTAAAGTAGGTACTATCTTTAAAATAAAAATCTAACTACTTAATTACTTAAAAATGTATTAAGATATAAATTTTTATTTATTTTTATTAAAAGGCACCATGAAATATAATTTTCTGCTATAACTAAATCAGGGCAAATTTAATGAAGAAAAACACTGACATGATAATATCAAATTTCTACATGCCCTTGGTCATCTCTCTCACTGACACATCATACAATAAATAAAACATCACCTGGCGATCAATGCTTTATGCATTATTCTTGCACACTGCTCTTCTGGTGAACTTTTTAAATCACTGTCAATGCAACTTTTATCATTAAAGAAATGTTTAATCATTTTGGGAACACAGTCACCCTTTAACCTCACCAAACCCCTATCAGTAAAACCCTCAAGTTTAAGATAATGTAATAGTAGAAACAAGAACGACAAACTTCATCAAGAGTCTCTCTTGTACATCAAGAAGAGTAACAGGGACTGTGACAGGTGGTGATGGATTTTCAGGTTGCCTTTCTTAACGGTTCTGCTACTGTGAACCGTGTTTTCTGGTATGTAAATGGAAGAAGTTTTACTGATTTAAGATTATAGTGATAGTAAAGGGTGCTACAGATTTGAAGGTTGGCTTCTTTATTTTCCATCTCTCTACTTCATTTTTAGTGGTAGCTTAAAATCCATTAATCTACTAGAATATTTTGTGAGGTTACAGACATGAAAGAGCCTTGGAGGGTATCTTTTTAGTTTCCTACCCAGTAATAGAAATGTTGGGTTTTTTGTTTGTTTGTTTGTTTGAAGATTTTATTTATTTATTTGGCAGAGAGAGAGAGGGAGAGCAAGCACCTATGGGCAATGTAGAATACGATAGTCACAAAAGCACAGGCTTAGAGTCCGTATTCACTATGTGAACTTCAACAAGCCATAATTATCTGAGCCTACCCTTCTCTTCCAAATTTGTAGGGCTACTGAGATAATTAAGGGATATAACACAGAAAAAGTGCCCAGTGAAGTGTCTGAAACATGACAGGCATTCAATAAATATTCTCTCTTCTGTGTCAACAGTTTAAAGCATCCTTGGCCTAATTCATCTTTGTTCCAACCATATGATCCCTAATTCTTTTCATTATTCCAGAGTACTATCTTGAGAGCTTTACCCCAGAATAGTTTGTCCTTTATAAAATGATGAATCAGTTTTAAACCGGCCTAAATGATCATTTTCAACAACCCTTTTTATTATCTTGGATGAGGTTATTTTGCCTGTTTATTTTCATTAAGTTGGAAACGCTCAGCCTGCTAATATACATGGTCAATAACTAAAAAATTTCTAATTTAAGTTTTTTAAATTAAAATATGACAGGGTTAACCTTTCAAAGAATTTGAAATGATTCATAGGAACTATGTTAGTTATTTTAATGTTAATTAAATCATGATCTTTAGCATTATTTTTGTAGAACATCAAATTAAATATACTCGGCATGTGGATATATTATATTTATATATATGAATAAAGATATTCATGCCAATACAGGTATGATTATGCTAAGAACTAGTTCAGGCTTTTATGTATACTTTTTGTAAAATCATACTTTTTATATTTTCACTTTGATTTGATTATTATGAGAATTTGAGATATGAATGGGTTCCTCTGTATCTAGAACACGTATGTTTGTAATCACATGATCACTAATGTTTTTGTTTAAAGATATTTATGTTTCTAGGGCTTAAATTTTTTTTTATAAAAGTATAATTTAAAATTGCACTGATAAGTTTGATGAGTTTTAACAATTTTATACACACATGTAACTACCACCCAAAACAAGCAAAAGAAATCTTCTATCACAGTAGCAAATTCTCTCATGTCTCATTTTAGTCAATTCTCCACTTCAGAAGCAACTATTTTCTAATTTTTATCAACACAGGTAAGTTTGATTTCTTCTTGGATTTCATATAAGTGGAATCATATATACATGTGTATTATATTGTCTTCCAGCCTCTATTTCTGATGAGAGGTCAGATACCATTCTTGTAATTGTTTTCCTGTATGGAATGTGCTTTCTCCAACACAAACTCCTCACCCCCTCCACTTCACCCCCCATAGCTACTTTTAAGGCTTTATTTTTATTTTTTTATTTTTATTTATTTTTTTTATTAAAAGATTTTATTTATTTGACAGGGAAAGACATAGCGAGAGAGTGAACACAAGCAGGGGGAGTGGGAGAGGAAGAAGCAGGCTTCCCGCCAAGCAAGGAGCCCGATGTGGGGCTCGAACCCAGGACCCTGGAATCATGACCTAAGCTGAAGGCAGCTGCTTAATGACTGAGCCACCCAGGCACCCCAGGACTTTATTTTTATTTTTGATTTTCAGCAGTTTAACTATGGTGTATGTATTTACTTATTTATTTATTTATTTTTGTATTTATTCTGCTTGGGGGTTACAGGTCTTACTGCATCTGTGGATTGATGTCATTCATCAATTTTGGATCATTCTTGGCCATTATTTTTTCAAATATTTTTTTGCCTCATTCTCTGTCACTTTTACTAAGGGAATACAATTACACATATGTTAGATTATTTAATATTATTCTATGTAGCTTGGATCAGAATTGAGTCAAATTAATATGTGGATGAACTGAGCTTGTTCTTTTTTATGGCTTTACTTGGAGTCTGGATTTTTCATCACTTTTTCAGTTTGAATAATTTATTTGGACTGTCTTCAAGTTTACTGATTCTCTTTTCTTCTTTGTTTCTACAATTAAGTCAATTTAATATTTAAAGATTTTCTGATATTGTATATCTCTAGGATTTCCTTATTATAATTTCTATTGCTCTGATAAAATTGCCACCTTTTTACACATGTTGCCCAACTTTTATAAAAGATTCCATAATATATTTATTGTAGCTTTTCTAATGTGCCATCCGATAATTTCAACATCTGGAACATTTCTGTGTCTGCTTCTAATCACTGTCTCTTTTCTTGACCAAGGGTCACCTTTTTTTCCTTCTTCCTATTTCTTGTAATTTTTTATTGTATTGTATTAAGGAACTGAAGTAAATAATGTTTACCCCCGGAATAAGGCACACCATTTCCTCAGTCAGACAACTACACTTGAGAATGGAGTGAAATTTTTCTGTTGATGAACTGAGCTTGGTCATTTTTGTGTCTTTACTTAGCTTCCATTAACAACTGGCCTCAAATATTTTGAGGGCAGGATCACAGCTTTCTTCAGCACAGGCTAGGATCTGAGCCTTCCTGAGACTCAAGAAACCTCAGTTGCTGTACAGACTGGCTGTCAGCTTTTGGGTTACCAGATATTCTTTTTTCTCTCCAGTCCTGCCTCCAGAATTCACATCAGAATATCTCTTTCAGATCTTGTGAGGCCTCTGTAGTATACTTGGTTAAGGCAGACTCCTTACCATCCCAATAGCTTAGAGGTATTTCTTCCAGCTTTTATGCCTGTATTTAGGCATAAATACTGTATTTAGTTCTGTGTTTAGAACTTGCATTCCATATGGTAAAAGCTTTGGTGGGATTTGTCTCAGCAAACCCGACCCCTTTCACTCTTTCGCAGCCATTAGCAGGCCTTCAGGGAGGGGTCAGAATGTTTTTCAAGGACCTCTCTCAGTTTTCCTGCCCTCCAGCTATTGGTACACTAGCTCTGTGCACTTGCTTTTTTTTTTTTTTTTTTTAGCTCTGTGCACTTGTAACACCCTACAAAAGAGAGGTAGTGGGTGATGCAGACCCATCTGTAAATGGGGCTCTTTGGGATTTTTGTCCATCACACTAGCCTTATATATCCACTTAAAGTTTGCTAAACATTCAGCTGGTTTCTCTTTACTCCTCATCAAGGGTGAGTTCTTGATGCTCTGTAAAGGATAAAGGAAGTCATGAATTTCTTCTTTCTTATGAAGGACTTGTCCCTTTCTGGAATTTGGCTCATTTAGATTTCTTTTGTCATTCATTTTCTGCTCCATTAAAAAAGAGAAACTGATTTTGAAAATCGTTTTGCATGTTGTTGTTACAATGGGAGCAACAGTCTCTTGTGATGAACATTGCAATAAGAAACAGAAGTCCTATTAGTCCTAGCTCATACGCCATTTAGTGATTTTTTAAAATTTACAATATTTATTTTCTTATTTTATTTTTTAAATTAATATATAATGTATTATTTGTTTCAGGAGTACAGGCCTGTGAATCATCAGTCTTACACAATTCACAGCACTCACCATAGCACATACCCTCCCCAATGTCCATCACCCAGCTACCCCATCCCTCCCACTCCCCCTCCCCGCCAGCAACCCTCAGTTTGTTTCCTGAGATTAAGAGTCTCTTATGGTTTGTCTCTCTCTCTGGTTTTGTCTTGTTTCATTTTTCCCTCCCTTCCCCTATGATCCTCTGTCTTGTTTCTCAAATTCCACATATCAGTGAGATCATATAATTGTCTTTCTCCAATTGACTTATTTTGCTTAGCATAATATCCTCTAGTTCCATCCATGTCATTGCAAATGGTAAGATTTCTGGTTTTTTGATGGCTGCATAGTATTCTGTTGTATGTATATACCACATCTTCTTTATCCATTCATCTGTTGATGGACATCTAGGCCCTTTTCATAGTTTGGCTATTGTGGACATTGCTGCTACAAACATTGGGGTGCACATGCTCCTTTGGATCACTGCATTTGTATCTTTAGGGTAAATATCCAGTAGTGTGATTGCTGGATCGTAGGGTAGCTCTATTTTCAACTTTTTGAGGAGCCTCCATACTGTTTTCCAGAGTGGCTGCACCAGCTTGCATTCCCACCAACAGTGTAGGAGGGTTTTCCTTTATCCGCATCCTCACCAACATCTGTCGTTTCCTGACTTCTTAATTTTAGCCATTCTGACTGGTGTGAGGTGGTATGTCACTGTGGTTTTGATTTGTATTTCCCTGATGCCAAGTGATGTTGAGCACTTTTTCATGTGTCTGTTGGCCATCTGGATGTCTTCTTTGCAGAAATGTCTGTTCATGTCTTCTGCCCATTTCTTGATTGGATTATTTGTTCTTTGGGTGTTGAGTTTGATAAATTTATAGATTTTGGATACTAGCCCTTTATCTGATATGTCATTTGCAAATATCTTCTCCCATTCTGTCAATTATCTTTTGGCTTTGTTGACTGCTTCCTTTGCTGTGCATACATTTATTTTACAAGTTTATAATCTTACTTATTAGATTAAAATAATGGATTCCTCAGGAAGATAGAAAAAGACTTTTAAAGTTTGCTTAATCTGTAGTGTACACCTGCTTCATTTCATGGAAATATTCATTGAATTAATCAAGATTCATTGTACATGCAATGAATTTTATTATCAAGGTGTAAATAAGAAACTACACACTAAAATGTGGTCAGTTCACTTTTGACTTTTTTTTTCTGGACGAAATAAATTTTCAGTTTCAGTTGTTTCAACCCATGTTTGTTGAATGGTAATTTCAGAAGAACAGAATGAAATGTCTTTCTTTTTCAAGGACATTCCAATTTCACTAGTTTTGCAAATAAAAATAAAGAGGTGAGTTGGTACACAGTAAAGAAATTGAGTCATATATTTGTGCTGAGCCATTTCTAACAGTTCAAGGTAATCCCTATAAAAGGTGGCCAATAATTAGATTGGAGTAATCAAACCAAAGCTTTCAAAAGATTAACCTAGCTCACCGGAATAACAGAATGGGAATATACCCAAGGTTGGAATATAAGCTTTAAAAATTTAAAAGATGACGATGCAAACTGGAAGTGCATGGCCATCTAATCCATTAGTTCTCATAAATCACTATCTGGAATCATAAATATTTATTCACTCAAAGTAGAATGAGCAGGTGGCTACTTTAGGACAAAACAATGAAGCACACAAGAAAGAGAAGGTAAGTCAGGAGACCTGCTTTCTAATCCCAGCTCAGCTACTCAGTCTGTAATGTTTAAGAAAGTTCCTTCATCTCCCTGACCTCTGATTCTTCATTTATAAAATTAGAGGGGTTGGGGACTTCTGATTTTCTTCTGGGTTAGAAGCCATGCCACAGATGGTTTTAGGGTAATTTTCCCTGGATGCTAATCAGATATCAATTAAAAGAGTAAGGATGACATTTGTGAAGGTTGAAGAAAGGTAATAATTTTCATTCCTTTCATAGTAGGATTTGCAGTCTGATAAAATGCTAGTATTTCTGGGGATCTGTAAAACAGAGCATTGCTGGGTGTATGAATCTGATTGTTCTGTGACAGAAGACAAATGCAACATGTGAGGTGTCATTTTCCACATCCTCTCGAAATAGTAAACATAGAAGCCTATTTAGAATTTCAAGCAACAAAAAATACTGCCAGGGTTATTATATTTCTAAAGACTTGACAGTGAAAATTAGATGCACAAGGGAAATAATGTTCCATCAAATCCCTTTGCTACAGTTTTGTTGTTATCTCTTGTATTACGTAAGATATGAGTGGGAAGTGCATAGATACACACTTTAGCATTAATCTCAATTTTGGATTCACCTCATTAATTATTGCAATTACATTCTTGTTACTAAAATAGTCTATTAAATATTTAAGAGAAAATATTAAAAGTTGTATCCAATTTGTATGTCCCTTGTTAACTGTCTCAGGAAACTTCGTGTTAGTTTTTTTTTTTTTTAACAAGTGTTTTAGTTAAAATGGTTAAATTCCTAATTCAATATTATATTCAGATGAATCCTAGTTTCATCTTAATAAATAAAGTTCAAAATAATGACTTTTATTATTATAAACCTTACAATTCTAAAACTTAATAGTTGTTTATTTTGAGAGGCAATATTGTGCAGTTAGTGCTTAAACATTAGGGCTTTGGAACCAGATTGGATAGATGGAATCCCAACTCCAGCATTTACTAATGGTGTAATTTGGACAAGTTACTTGAACTTTGTATCTCAGTTTTCTCAACCTTTAAACGAGGATGATAACATCTAACCAATAAGCTATTAAACCTAGGTCTAATGTATTCTTTCATACAAGCAAGTACAAGTACTATCGATCCTCACTATTCAGGAATTTCATATTTGCAAATCTTCCTACTCATAAAAATTTATTTGTCCCCCCTCAATCAAAACTTGTGGCCCTTTTGTGGTTATTTGTAGACATGTGCAGAGCAGTAAAAAATCTGAGTGCACGTTCCCAGCTGAGGCAACACCCTGCCTTCCTATTTCAACTCTCATACTTAAAGCAAATGCCCTCTTTGTGGTCTATGTAGTGCCACATGTTTCCCATTTTGAGGGGTTTTTTTTGTTGTTGTTGGTGTGGTGATTAGTTGTTTACTAAGTGGCCTCCTGGCATAGCACAGAGGTGCTCTCTGGTGTTCCCAAGCACAAGAAGGCTGTGATCGTTTTATGAAGAAAATAAGTGTGTTAGATAAACTTCTTTCAGGCATGAATTACAATGACATTTTTGGTGAGTTCTATGTTAGTGACTCAAAAATACATATTAAATGCTGGGTTTTTAAACAGAAACATGCATAAAATGAGGTTATGTATTGGTAGACTGACGAAAATGTGATCAGAGGTTTGCAGGAAGCTAATCCTGTATTTCTCCTCGAGCGATGTTCAGTATCTCTATTCTGCGACTTTATGGTACATAACTACCATGAACAATAAGAATCAATTGCATTGTAAAGGAGTCTAAAGGCCCCTTTTCCTTTCTGGAGAAAGAGTTCAGCATTTGTTTCCCACTGCAACATGGCTGGGCATTTTCAAAAGTATGGTGCCTTCTTTTCTTTCTCCCACACGGTTAAGGAATCTCTGGGTGCAATCCTGTGTGTTGCTTCTCAGAGTGAGGCTAGGAAATGTGTCAGGCTAGAGGAGGAAGCTGTGAACATCTCAGCCCATGATTTCTGAGGCATTCTCCTGCCTGTCTCTGTGTTTAGGGCTTACTAGGTTAAAATCCAAATTGGGCATGGTTAGAGTCCACAGAGGCAACCACCCTAGAGGTAGAAAGAACAGTCCTAGGGCCTTGACTCTGTCTTGTTTATTTTCCTATTTGCCGGACTTAGGCAAAATAATAGGGAAAATCTAGGATGAAAGTGAATCCTTACTCTGTTGTTCTCAGATAATATAAATTCCTTTGAGTGATTGTAGGTCTTTTTAATTTTGGTTAGATTCTGTATATTTTATTGTAATTAAATGCTTAAGATTTGGGAGTTTTATAAAGCTATAAAAATAAAGTTCTGGAAGATTGATGTTCTGGCATGCAAATATCTGAATGATCAACTGACAAGAAGTATGAGAAATGAATGGAGCATGTAACCTTGAATCCAGAAAGAGTTCACTGTTCACTGAATACCCTCATAGATAGAATTCACGATAAAATTAGCAACAGTAGTAATAAGAGGAGGAGAAAGAGGAAAAGAGGAAGGAGGAAGAGAAAGGGACGGAAATATGACAGCTAATGAACGGATGGAGTTGAAAAGGAGGAATTGCAGCCATGTAGTGTCACAATGAGTGATAGTAGAGCAGCAGAACATGTAAGCAGCAGATTGATGCAAGACGGTCTGATCCCAGAGAAAGAGTATTTGAGGACACACTGTAAAACAGCTTCTTATCCAAAGCAGTGGCCAAAAATGGCAACACGTAAAACAAGACTAAAGTAATCCATGAAGTCACTATAAACAGCCTGGGAGTTTGGACCCTATGCCTGGAGGCGATGTTAGGAAACAAAGGAGGATGTATAGTCCTTATTAGTAGTTCTTGGAATGGTATCAATTAAAGCTAAATCTCACAGCATTTGAGAAGGTTTATCATCCATTCTCCACTATCTAACTCAGTGATGAAGTAATAAAAAGAGTGGGGCTGCTCCAAGTTCAACTAATCCAGCCAGTCTGTGGCTACTCTCTGTTTAAAATAAGAAATCTCTAGAAACTTTATTTCTAGAGATGTGTGACTGTAATCTGTTTCTCTGTGTTCATTTAAAAATGACTTCTGAAAACTACTAACGTCGTAAAAAAAAACCAAAAACTACTAACGTTGTCTCTGCTGAATCTTGACCTTAAAAAAACAAAAAAACCACAAAACCAAGCAAACAACAACAACAACAACAACAAACAAACTAAGAACCTAGGAAGAAGCCAGGAAAGAACCTAGAAAGAGTCAGGAAATCTAGAACGACATAAGTGAGGAAACACGATGGGTGAAGCTAAGATCAGAGAGGTGGATGCTCTTCCATGAGGCCATGACTTACAGGTAGAAAGCTACCCACTAGCCTTTGTATTGGTCTTACGTGGAAATCCAAGGGATGTGCACCACCAGGCAGTAAACCAACATATCAGGCAAGAATGCTTGATTTCGGTAGTAAGGAGTATCAGCATTTTTCAGGACTTTTATAGTCTTTGGCAACTGATTTATTCTTTAAAAATGTTAAATAATTTTGACAATAAAAATGAACTAAAGCAAGGAGGAAAATTTGGGCAGTATTGGGAGTAATACTGTGCTGGTTAGATACAGCAATACAGTGACTGGTTAGAGCTTAAGATGCCTTTGGGAGCACCATTATACATAATATAGGGACAGAATAAAAATGGAATGTAAGAATATTTAGGGGAGCACCCAAATGTAGGATAGAAAATGAAATATGTTAGAAAAACCTGCTAGAAGACTTTCTCAGGAGCAAGGAGAAATAACTGATGGTCTGAATTAGAGTGGAGTCACACTGGAATGGACAAGGAAGGACAGAAATGTCAGACACTTTAAAAGAAAAGTTAATAGGACTTGATGATTGAGTTTGCTGGCTCTGAAGGAAAGAAGTGAATTTAAGATAACATTCAGGTAATGATTATTAAGGAGGGCACGTATTGCATGGAGCACTGGATGTTATACGCAAACAATGAATCATGGAATGCTACATCAAAAACGAATGATGTACTGTATGGTGACTAACAACACAACATCAAAAAAAAGACAACATTCAGGTTTATGGCTACAAAGTTACAAGGTAAGAGAAAGAGAAACTCATTAGGGAAGGTGACAGTGATGGCCATGAAGAGGTATAGGTGTGAGTGTTGATGGGGTAGTTGCTATAATAAATTAGAGAGCAATAAGTCAAATTACACATATGAGTCTTTGAGTAGAGCATATTGGCTATAAACTTAGCTTCTGGGTCACCACAGAAAACTTGTTTTGGGAAAGAGCAAATATTCTGAGATGATTTCTTTTTAGAAGAGAAAATATTCTGAAATAAGGCCCCAGATATATTTTTGCCATGTAAGGTAACTTAATTATAGATTTGGGAATTGGGACATGAATTTCTTTAGGGATAATTTAGTTTATTATACTAAGCAGGAGATGTTAACTCAAAAGACACCATCATAAAACAGGAAGGTAGTAATAGCTCTATAATTCAGTATGTCTTAACATTCTAAACAATATCTATTTTTCCTTGATCAAGGATTTATATTACGTACATGAATTCAAATTATTAAACACACTATCAACACGTCCTCAGTCTATTAACTAGGATAGGATATTTTAGATTTTCTAGCTACTAGGTTACAGTTGCTTTACAAATCTATTGACCAGCCATTTTTCAAACTGATTGCTAGGGATCCCAAGAGGGGTGTGGGTGAATTACGTTGTTTAGAGCTGCTGACCTCTAAACAATAGAATGATGGTAGGTGTGATCATTATTTTTATGTCACCTCACTTGGTTATGGTGCCCAGTTGTTTAGTCAAATATCAGTCTAGATGTAACTATGAAAGTATACTGTAGATATGATTAACATTTAAATCAGCGGACTCTGAGTAGAGCAGATTACCCTCCATCATGGTGGTAGGCCTCATCCAATCAGCTGAAGGCTGTAGGAGAAAAGACTGAGGATCCCCAAAGAGGAAGAAATTTGGTCTCCAGACTGCCTTTGGACTCAAGGCAACAAAATCAACTTCTCCTGAGATTTCCAGCCTGCTAGCATGACCTACACATTACAGAATCGCCAGCTCCACAATCACATGGGCCAATTCCTTAAAGTAAACCTCCCTCTGTCCCTTCGTCTTTCTTAACACATCCTATTGATTCTGTTTCTCTGGAGCATCCTAACTAATTAGGTGAAGAAAATGACCATAGTGGTTTTGATAAACCATAATCTATGGAAACAAGACATAAAAACAAGTTCGTCTGTGTCTTTGAATTATTATCCTTCTCAGAGTAGTATGATGGGTCTTTAAACCTATAGTGATACTACAAAGATCTTCTGTAACTATTTGGTAATGGTAGAATCTCGAGAGCAAATGTGTCCCTTCCAGAAGTGAAAGATATTCAGAGAGAGGTTAATAATAGATTAGTGCTGGGGGGTTTCTGGACCTGTCAAGAATTTCAGAGGACAGAAACTCCAGGTTTGAGGAACACTACTGCACAGCAGCTACAAAAGTAAGAGGAGTTCCTTAAGTAATAACTTATTCAATCTATAATAAAAAAGCCCATTTCCATTGTGTGTGTGTGTACGTGTGTAACTGAGCCTAACCCAAGCATGCATTTCTTAATAAAATGGATATTACAGAGCCTCTTTCCTGTTATCAGTTACTAATGGACAGTGTTTATGTTTTTTTTCCTAACTCTATGATAAACTTACAGATTTAAACTTATTTTGACCCTGAAAACCCTATATATTTTTGTGTGAGTCCAGAGAAGATGAACATACGTGTTTTGGGTTTTTGAGCACAGAGAATTCAAGCAGCATATTCAGAAAGCTCATACGTCATTTTTTTTTTTTTTCATTCTGCTAATGGCTGATACCACAGATCGAGGTAGAAAAGAAGAGAAAAGATGAAATAATGACATTATAAAGAGCTGCCTTATATTCCTACAAAGAAGAGCTGTTTTAGTTTTGGAGCTCAAATATTATAGTCTATATGGATTGATGACCAGGGTCTTATTGATGTTATTCTGCAGTTAACTTGGTTGCCATTAACAAGTTAATTAATGTAGTAAGTGTTTATTGAGTGCTAGAAACACTTATAGGCACTGGGAATAAATCCATGGACAAAAGAAACAGAGCTCCATCCTAAAGGATAGTATTTGCCCATGGAGGCAAAACGGGTGATTGGAAGGAAATCACACACTATGAAACAAAAATCATATTTCTAGGATTGCAAAAAATAACATACAGAGCATCTGAGATAATTTCAGACTTGCTTATATAAATTATTCATTTAAGTAGTAATTTTAAATAATTTAACAAAAATAATTCATAACCTTTCCTCTAAATTTAAGATCATCTCCCTAGGAAGCTTCCTCTGACTACGCTTCTTTCTCCGGGCTCCCACAGCACCCTGGAGCTACAGCTCATTACAGTGTAAGTAGGACTGCAGTCATCGAGTGGTTCGAAATGTGGCCACCTCAGCTGGGCTATCTGGATCCAAATCCCAGCTCTGCCACAGTTGGGCAAGTGATACAGTGTCTCATCTGTAAAACAGAGATTAAAAATAGTACTTTCTTCGGGATTCTTGTGAGGAATTAAGTGACTTAAAGTAAGTAAAGTGCACCAGGTTGGCTCAGTTGGTTAAGTGTCTGCCTTCTGCTCATGGCATGATCTCAGGGTCCTGGGATTGAACCCCACATCAGGCTCCCTGCTCAGAGAGAAGTTGGCTTCTCCCTCTACCTTTCCTCCTGCTCATGATCTCTCTCACTCTCAAATAAAGAAGTAAAATCTTAAAAAAAAAAAAA
>CM052899.1:102808059-102972414 GCA_028534135.1 Potos flavus
ATTGTAGTACCCTCTTAAAAAGTCTGATGTGCCCCTTTCTTGAGTAAGGGGCATCGATACTGCTTGGGCATGACTGCATTGAGAGACTATCCTTAATAGGATTTTAAAACAGTATCATATAATAGAAGCAGTGAGGAGACACTTCAGATGTCTGGACTGGACTGGTACGAAAGTCTCTATGTTTCAGGTGTGACATAAGTCCATACAGTGAAACAGACTCAAAAGAGTTGGGGTAATAATAACTAAATGTTGGACACCTAGAATATGCTAGGCTTTACATAATTTGTCTCTAATTTTTATAACATTCTGGCATGGCAGATTTTTTTAAATGTCTTTTTTTTTTTTATAGATGCGTTAACTATGTTACAAAAAACTTAGTAACACCCAAAACTGTAGAGCTAGTAAGTGCTACATCATGGATTTTAACTTATGCCTTTACATTCTAAACACACTGTACTTAATACTACATTCTAGCCAAGGAGAGAAGAATAAAATCTGACATAGTTTTTGAGTAAAGAATAAATTATGGTCCCATAGTTTCGTGATGGACACTTCAAATTCAAACATCATATGTTTAGTCAGAAAGGGGAAGGAAAGGGGCATACACGGGAGGGGGGTGGTAAAGTAGGCTGCTGTCAACCACATCTATTCTTTTTTTTAACCACAAAAGCAAAAGCTCCAAAGATGTCCCCTTGTGTCTTTGTCTAAAACTCTTACAGGAAAACTCTAGCTGCCTGGGTGGTTAAAAATGTGAGAATCTGGCTTGTCCAGGTTTCACAGCAGAAGCAGGCAAAGAAGCGAGGCTTTAAGCATTGATGGTGGGTGACGAAAACTATAAGGCTGGCTGCAAAATAATAAAGTAATGTTACAGATCTGGTAGAGAAAGAAGAAATAGTTTTAAAGTACCTTGATTAGCAAGAGAAACAACTTGAGTGAAATAACCACAGGAGGGTTGTAAAATGTTATAGGAGACAAAGCCCATCAAATGGTTATATTTTACTCTACCTTCAGATATCTAAAAGGAAAGTCAATGGTTGAGGTGAAAACATGTTATTTTTATTATAATGAATTGTTACGCTTGTTTAACCAGTGAAAGAAAGCTCACTTGTCTGTTCCATTGTTCATAATGTGTGCTGTGAAAGTGCGCCAAGATAGCCATTTAAATGGGAATTTGATAGCTTACATAACATATCTTAAACAAAATTTCCTACTGCAGCTTGTAAAGAAAATGACAGGTAAAGGAGTAAAGCAAATACTTGCCAGGGTTATGCAAAGCCTTTTTTTTTTTTTTTTTTTTTAACTTTATGAGTATTTAACTCCAAGCAGCTAAAGGAATAATCTAAGTAAGTGATAGGGTAAGATAAAGGAGATATTTTTCTTTGTCACATTAATTTTTTTAAGTTTTAAGTGAGTCAGTTCTTAGAATTTCAACCTGTATCTGACTACAAGTGCAAAAGTAAATACGAAAATATAAAACAATGCAGCCTAAGACTCCTTTCAAATATGTTATATTTATTGTTAGTTCAGTATTCAGAGTTGTGGCATCTCTTTATATAATATGAAAATGGTATTATAATAAGAAAAATATTTGAGATCTGAGAAAACTGTGTTGAAATTCCTGCTCCAGGACTCATTAGCTATGGACCTCAATAATACTAAACTGACAAAACTATTTAAGAGTTTAAATGAGTAAATGTGTAAAATCTCCAGTACATATTAATTCCCTTTTCTCTAAATACTATAATGTGAGCTCTCATAACTACTCATGAAATGTAATCAACGTGATTTAGAACGGCACACCAGTCTCTAATGAGGAGACTATTCCCCAAACTGGCTTTTATAGCAAGTGAAGAAAACAGTTGGTTTTTTCTTTCTAAATTTTTAAATTAAGTGGCTCTTGTCTTATAGATCAATTAGAATGTAGGTTTTGCTATTGTGGTACTGAGACCCAAAATGCCAGTGGCTTAAACAAGATGGAAGCCTATTTCTCTTTAACATGAAAGCCTCGAATTAGGCAGTCTGATAAGGGCTGATTAAGGGATCCAGGCTCTATTTGGGTCACTGCTGTACTTCCTCTTCAGGGTCCTAGATGGATCATCCATCACTCCCTTGTTGTCACTACAAATCAGTTAGAGAAAAAAGTCAGTGAAGGAGAGACTCCACCCTTCTTCAAAGGACATGATCAGAGATGTGCACATATCACTTCTACTGACAAGACAAGCTCCCGGCCATTGGTTATGTAGTTAGATGGTTCTGCCCAGCTCCAAGGGAGTCAGGAAGGGCAGTATTTACCTGGGCAAGCATGTGCCCAGATAAAAGTTATTTTATCATATAAGAAAGGAAAAAGAAATACTGGAGAACAAATAGAAGTTTCTGCCATCTCCATCAGTCATTCATGAACATCATAATTTAGGTAAAGGCAATCTAATAAAGTTAAAAAAAACTCCTAGAAATTGTTTGAAGCTTGATTATGCTGAATTTTTCAATATGACCCTCATTTACATAATGTCAAAAAGTCTCAAAGCTTTAATTTGACCAGACCTGAACAGACTCATTAGTAGACATATTTAATGATATTAATGATGAAACAAACAAAAGGCCAAGTTTTCCTAATGCAGGCATTAAAAAGAGCAGTCCTAGGAACCATGACTCTTCTCACCCTTATCTCCCTTTAGCAATTAATTTGTAACAACTTACTGTTAAATATGTAATAAGATAAATTTTAAAACAAGAATTGCACTAAAATATCCAGATAAATGTCTTTCAAAAAAGACTTCTCTAAATAATGCCACGATTCCCTAAATTTTTGAAATTATCTTTTTGAGTTGTTTTAGGTACTAATTCCCAAGGTAGACTGTTAGAATTAGCCTCATTGTTTTATATTCACTTGGTTTTTCCTTTGTCTTTCCCTTCTTTGCCCTGTTCTTTCTATTTCAGTCAGAAACAGTACTCCTTCAGCCAACAGTCTAATAACCTGAGCTCTGTAAAAGGGTTGTGCCTGTACTATGGGGAAGCTGGTGGCTGTTGGAATAAGGGGCTCTGATAGCTGGGTCACTTCAGTTTGGGTGGGTAACTTAGTGTATAAAATACTTTCACCTTCTCATTCTATTGCCCAACAAAACAGGTATCCAGTTACCGTGTGTCTGGCAGTGTACTTGGCTCTGGAGATGAAACAGGGAACCAAATAGACAGGATCTCTGCCCTAAATGACCTCGGAGTTTAATGAGAGGCAGATATTAATTTAACAAATATTACACACATAGGTATCAAATTGGAATGTGATCAGAGCTACAAAGAGATATATAGGGAGATGTACAAGGTCAAGGGAGCCTTCACTGAGGAAGAGAATTAAAATTTGGGAGATGAATTAGAATTAACTATGGGAAGTCAGTGAGGGGAAAGGAGATTGGAAAAATGTTTCAGTTAGAAAGAAGAGCATATATAAAGGTCCTGTGGTAGGAGATTAGGAACTAAAAGTCTAGGAACTGGAAGCTGGCTAGTGTGTCTGTAGTGCAGAGAGAAAGCAATGAATGTGAGATTAAGCTAGAGAGAAAGAGAGGGGACAGCATCTATAGGGCCTTACTGTTCATGTTAAAGATTTTCTTTGTCTTTTTTTAATCCACACAATCTTTGGAATCCACTGAAGGGTTTGAGCAGGAGCATTGCCTGCTGAGATCTTCTTTTTAAAAGAACCCGTCTGACTATGGACTTGAGATGAGTAGGTCAGCTGCAAGAACACATGGTGGGGGACCAGTGAGGAGCCTACTGTAGTTTAGGCATGAGGAAAAGCAGAGGACTGAGGTGTTAGAACTGGTGGAGGGAAGTGAGCAATATTCAGTGAGTGAAACTGATATGGATTAAATTTGTCCGTGAGACAGTAGAAGGTATTAAGGAGACTTTTATGTTTCTGGTGTTTAAACGGACAACAATGCCTATCCCAAGGCAGAAAGACTGCGCCTTAAAGGAAAACCACATTTGGATTGTATTTTATAAGTTGATGAGCTAACCTGCTAAGAAGTGAATATTTATCAAGAAAGGAACAGAGCCTAAGAATTAAAACACTGAAATTGAAACTGTATTTTCTAGATCCCAGAAAGATGAGATTACAAAGGATATTAAGAAGAAAAGGTGAAGGAAGTAGAAGGAAAACCAAGAAGATAGGGCTTCTTGAAAGCTAAGAGGAAAAAAAAAATCAGGAACGTGAGTTTGGTCAATGGTATCAGTTGCTGCTGAAAGTCAAGTTAAATTGAACAAGAACAATATCCACTGGATTTGCTGTGTAGGACTTGAGCACAATTGACATACTATTTTTGTTTGTGTGCTGCTACTTAAGGTATTAGGTTATAAATAATATAATAATATAATATAGTAATATTATATTATATATATATAATATAAGTAATATAAATAAGCCTTATTAGGTTGACGGCTAAATGGCTGATGGGGGTGGGAGGGGGAGAGGCAGGATTCTTAGAAGTGGAATTTTCCTTGTCAAATATTTCTTTTACTTCATTTCCTGCGTCTTGATGCTGTTTACTGTAGAAACATAGTTCGTGAATGCTAAACACAATTTAGAATTCCCAGATTACATATTTACTTTATTGCTTTATCTTATTGTTGATACTATAACTATTATTAGTAAAGAGGCCCACAGAATGCATAATGACTTTTTAAAAATGCCAACAAACACATTTTTGCCGCAAGGATTTTTCAGTCTTCTAATTTCTAAAGGGTTATTGATGATTTGGGATTCATTCCAAAGACAGATTCTCTAATTTTCTCTAATTGTCTTGTTATGAACAATAGCTATGGAGGAACATTGTTAACTGTATTTGGCGTGTGCTTTGTTTTCTGGATTGTTTAAAAACATTCTTTATGGTTGAAGAAGATCTGAAGCCTCTAAGGAACTAGATATTAAAGCAGAAGGCTGCACTTGAATGAGGTCGCTTACAGGCAGCACTGACGTGGACACACAGACATCCTCGGCAAAGGGCAGTCTAAGCCATCCCAGTGACAAGAGGAGAGGGGAATGTAAAAAGCAAAAGAGATACTTTGTTGGGGAAAAATAAAAAACAAAGGGAGTTATTTATTTCTACCGTGTAAGCAGAAACTATAAATTAAAGTGGCATTAATAAGATATATTCTAAACAACAGTTAAACATAAGCTAAAATGAATGGGGCCAATATGGACTGAGATGGCTTATAAGATAGAGAATTAATAGGAACTAAAACTATGGTTGTGTTCATGGCTAAGTAACTGCACTCAGAAATACTTATTTTTTCCCCCTACAGTAGCTGCTATATCTGCTGTTAAAGTTAACCAATTTATTTGTTATTTCCTAAATAAGTGGATGAAGGTACCAAGTGGTATGTTCCTGTTTAACTCAGTGATTGGTAACTGAGCCGAGGATTGTTGTTTAAGTCTGAACTATCTAAATTAGGCATCCGTAACCATTGCTGAATTGTTATCACAGGTGGAGACATGGCACAAAATGTCACTTATTTTATCAGTAAAATGCAAGCTTCAATAGATATGCCTTATTCTTACTGATCCATTCTAATTAAGGGCATAAAAATATGAAAAAATGAATCCAGAAATAAATGCCCAAACCGCATTTTATTTTTTCTTCCCCTCCTTATTTCAAATATTTCCTCAGAAATAGGAAACACGTAATACATGTGGTGAAAGATACATGAAATTCACATCCCTTCCTTCTGTGCAGGGAGAATTGGGAAGAAGTGCTAATACAAGTGAAATAAAGGCTGCATGGAGAACCCACATACTTGCAAGCCAATCCTCTTTGGTGAGAGTAGTCCTAACTCCCAGTTGAAGTATTTATTTTTCTTGTCATAAAATCGTGGAATATTTGAGTTAGAAGTGGCCTCGCAGATCATGTATTCTAGCTTCCTCCACTGTACACACGAGGAAATTCCTTTCACACTAAGGAGAATGAGCTCTCATGAAGTGATTGCTGATTTGGTTAAAGAATCTTACTCCTGCTCCTGCCCCATCCAGAATGGAATGGTTCTCCTGTGCTATGTTGTCATTTTCCAGGAAAGGGAAAGAAAAGATAACATGCAGCCTTTTTGAAAGAGAGATAAGATCATAGCCATTTTTTGAGTAGCAAACATTTCCTGAATATTCAAAAGAAAGGCAAGACTAGAATCTGGAACCTGTGGCTGCCAATGAGCTACGTGGTGAACATACGGTTCATTACTGAAGTAGAACATGAAAAGTTTACAGCACAAATTCACTTTTCTGGTATCCAGGGCCTCCCAGCATTCTTCATTTTTATAAGTATCAGAATCATTTACTCAGTTTGAGAAATAAATAACAGTGTATTTTAAGAGGGCAGTTTTCATTTTCCTTCTTATCATTATATACTTGTACTATAATTCTCCACTTACGTTTTCAATTAGCATTAGAGGACAAAGCGAGCCTTGTGTTTTCCCGTTTTTGTCTCAGGGTGTCTCATGTGTCAGGAGCCAATTGCGGGAAAGTAACGGGTATGCAAGGATGAAAACCACAATGCCCATGCCTTAAAGAAGGGGGAGGGAAGGAAGAGCAGAACATGTTCTAA
Organism: Potos flavus; assembly: GCA_028534135.1. NCBI lineage: Eukaryota > Metazoa > Chordata > Mammalia > Carnivora > Procyonidae > Potos > Potos flavus. The sequence goes on from CM052899.1 coordinate 102,814,641, forward strand.
GAGTGAGGAACCCTGGAGGGCTAAAACACAGGACTCGAGGAGAGAATTAAGGCACGGAGGGTATGCTGTGGTAAGAGCTGATGTTGGGAGAGATTTGTGACTCTGCAGCCTGATACGCCATTTGGAGGAGTTTGGAGCTTATCCAGGGAGTCACCGAAAGTCTACAGCAAGGGAGCGTCTTAGATAACACTGGCATTATGATGAATTATAGAGACTAGATGCATTTGCACCCCTTATTAACAGGAGCTGATGAAAAGAAGGATGGTGTCCACCAGTCTTTCCAAAGAGACAAGGACCTTAAAAAAAAAAAAAATTACTGAAAGGCCTTGGGATGAATCTCCTGAAGAATTCTTTAAGGGAGACACCTGCTAACATCTGAATTTAACCTTGTGAAAAACTAACTTTTAAGAGTACTATTCACAACTACAAAGCTCCTCATGATATGAGAGTTCCCTATGCCTGTATCTTCCCTCATCCCAACTGTACTTGGCTTCATACTATATTAAATATGTACAAGCAGCAAACCAAAGATTGAATTATATATATAATTTAATAAAAACTGGAAATGAAGCGTACCCTAACATGAAGATGAAAATAAGATTTCAATGAGTATAAAGCAAACTGTGCAAAATGATCAATACATGCAGCACAAAGATACCATTGTACCAACAAGAAATATAACAAAAGGGACGCCTGGGTGGCTCAGTTGGTTAAGCGGCTGCCTTCGGCTCAGGTCATGATCCTGGGGTCCTGGGATTGAGTCCCACATCGGGCTCCTTGCTCGGCAGGGAGCCTGCTTCTCCCTCTGCCTCTGCCTGCCTCTCTGCCTACTTGTGATCTCTCTCTCACTCTCTCTCTGACAAATAAATAAATTAAAAAAAAAAGAAATATAACAAAAAAGAATTATTTGGTACCACTTCAAAAACTCTTTTAACAGATAAGATGCTAATGCTTTGATCAATAATTGCTATGTTCTTTTAGCATTTTGACCTAATTTGGTTTCTTATATTGTATCTAGTTGTTCCTATACAAAGTTAACTTTATGGTTGTCCCAGATGCTTTTGTAAATAGGATGAAAATCTCAAAGGTTTTAATTATCTCAGTTAAATGGGAGTTACTAGTATTTCTAACTGTAGCACTTGAATTCTAATTATCTTCCCAAGTTGGGCTCTGGATTTTTTTCATTTTTTCATTCAATCTCCCTTAAATTTGTTGTTTTAGGTAATGCTCTGGAAATTGTACGTTTATGAGGCTACATGCTAGGATTTAATATCTATCCAAAAAAGATGAAATGATTTAGGGAGTTAGATAATTAAGCTGAGTTAGGTAAACTATTTAAAACCTAATGGACATCATTAAAAATAAACTAAGAAAATCAAATATCTCATCATTTCTTTTCTCAAATGCACAGAATGGTCATTTTGCTATATATCCAACAGCTTTTAAATGATAATATAAAGTCTCTTATTACAAGTTCTAGGATTACTGAAAAATAAAACCCACAGATTTCTCATTAGTATTCCTTTCCTCAAATTCACAGAATGTTCATATTATTATATGCCCAATAGCTTTTAGATGGTTATAGGAAGTATCTTACTACTAATTTTTAAGATTTCTTAAATCACATCTGCCATTAAAATTTACAGGAAAACTCAGGATGGCTCTTACACTATGCCATTTCAGTGAAGTAGATCAGATACTGAAGAAATTGAAATCTGCGGTATGTTTTCTTACAAATACATAATAACTACAGTGAATAAAATTACAATGCATGCTGTTCTTTGAATAGAGATATTCAGTTAACTATTTGCAAAATATCCAAATTTCCCAATTAAGTGACAGAGTAGCAAGCACATGAAAGAAACAATTACTGTAATGTTCTATGCTGGCACCAAAAAGCAAACCTTTTTGCACATTTTAAAAAATATAATCTGCTTGGGAACAAAGCCAAATGTCAAAAGGGAAATCCAAATGCCTGCATAGGGAAGCACAGTATGGGCTGGGCCACCTCCTTTGAGGCCAAACAACCCTAAAACCCACCAAGGAAATGCCCCTGCAGATCCTTCTTTTTCATCAGGGGTGGAGTCTGCCTTTCACTATCTCCGTGAATTCACGGACGGGGTAACTCATTTGGTCCAAATGCCAGTGGATTGGAGAACCCCACGTCATTCCTGGTCTAAGATTTGATGGAGGCTGACTGAATTGCAGGCTTTTCCCTCCTTCAGGCCTGTGATAGTACAGCTCTAGTCTAGTCTAGTCTAGTCCGGGATCTCAGTCTCAGAATTTTGATCTAATTTCACGACATGTCCATGTCCCCTGACGACAGCAAAACTTGTAAGCCTATCTAAAGTTGTACAGATTAAACTAAATCTCTTAATGTCTCTTCTTACCATGCCGTGGTCTGCTGTCACCCAAGTTAGAGTAATTCTACCTCTCAGTACTCAATCAGGTTCAAAGTGATTCTCCCCTGAGTAAAAGCCTGAATCAAGCTGTGACTGCCCAGCATCCTTCCTCTTGCTGGGCCACCAGGGATAGGTGAAGAGGAGAACCCTAAGATGTAATCATAACCCTTTCTCACCTCTCATTTCTGACACTGAGTGTGAAAAGGAAATAGTATTTTCTAGTTATCTGAAAATGATGCAAAACAGTTTTTATTCACTCAAAGCTGTAAAACGAACCATGACTTGGCATAATAAAGCACTCTGAAAAATTGTCCGAGTCATACATTATATTTAATCTTCTTGCATACAAAAGTTTTTTTCTCCACAAAGGCAAAATCCACGCAAAAATGTGTTTGGGGGGGTCTGCTTTACTTCTATGCTGACTGAATACTGATAATGCAATATATCACTTTTATTAATCTTTCTGCAATGAATTGAATTTTTAAAGTGGAAGATAAGGTAGACTTGTCACAATAAAATGAAACAATCCGTATTTCAAGCTAATACCTTTGTTTTTGCTTTGCAATTACAATATGGACATTTTATCAAATGTCCTCAGACTCACCAGTTTGACAAATGGTATTTTATTCTTTGAAGCTTCTCTAAGACATTTTTACCTTTGCCATTGTTCTAACAGAAAAATGTGTCATGTAAAATAAATAACAAAGTCTCCAATTTCAAACCAGTTTAAACAGCTAAGGCTTCGTGACAACCTGTCAGCCACACTATCATTGATGGTTTCGCTATAGAGTGTTTTGTGGTGAATTTGAAGATCTCATTGTTTAGCTACCTCTTTCTCATTTTTACTCCCTTTTACCCTCCTTGTCCACTGCCAAAAACCCAAGGCAATTAAGTAAGGGTATAATCTAATTATCACGTAGCTATAAAAAGAAATGCCATTTATTTCACTGAAAATGTGATGGAATAAGCATGTAAAGGATAAATGTTCCATAGTAAACAAACTTTCTCTCTTTTGAAAGTGGGTCAGGTAACAAAAAACCAAAGTAAAATGCAGAAATTAAACCAATGGTTTAAGATGAATCACAATGCAATTGTTGCATTCTCTACCGATGAGGGCATTGGCAGCAGCATTTCCATTCACTGGTAAACTTCTCAAATAAGGGCCTTTTGAGAAGACTAGAAACTCCTCACCAAGTCCTCCTTGCTGAGTAATGCTTTGTCACACTGCAGAAAGAACCTGGGGCTTGCAAATGCCTCTTTGCACACTTCCCTGAAAATCCGAGCAATTCTGGAATTCCTAATAAACACTATCAATTTAAAGCAATAATTTTCACTATTGGGTAACAGTAATAAACGAAACGAAGAAAAACACACCAAGCTTGGAAATTTCCACATGAAAATAACAATTCCTAGATTAATGCCCTAGGCTCCCTTTTTGGTGGTATTCTTGGTTTGTCTGACTCCTGAACCTCAAAGCATCAGATGATCTGACTTTTATTTTGCACTGTCCAGATCTGGATAAAGAGGTTATTCATTTCTTAAGAGTTCTGCCTAATCCTTCTGTCCTTTATCTGCTCCGTGGCAGCTTTAAAATGAGCCCATCACAGAAGCGATTTTGTAGCGGAGAACCTGTCTTCCAGTGACATTATCTGGAATGACTTGAGTTATGCAAACTAATTCATCTGCATCTCTGCACCACAGAAGTCCGTTTCCTCCCTCCCTATTGATCCATAATTCACTCTTACTCAACCAACATTCAGACTTTATACCAAAGCATGCATTCTGTTATCCAGCATTGGCTCTTTGGCTTGTTATCAACTTCGTGCAAAGATCCACTTACCTGGCACACACTGTCTCCTGGACGTGCCACTCCCAGTAGCTTTTCCATAGGCTTTGCTGTTGTAGAGTATTTCATCTCTGTTGTGGCCTTAATGACTCCATCGCAGTAGATGTAGACATTGACAGAGCCAGCAGGAAAATCTTGAAAAGGCAAACAAGAGTTAGGAGCTGAGTATGCAATGCATGTATCCTATTATTATAATATCTTTTAGAGAATATGAAGGAATATTTAAGAATTCGTAACAATTTTACTGACTTCTAGCACTAAATGTTTTCTTTTTATCCTTCATATCCAAAGAATATAATGTATAATTTTAGACTTAATTAAATGAAACCTTACAAGATCGGAACATGCTAAAATTATGGTAAAAGCAAAGCCCTAAATTCTTTCTCCCTACTACTAACCCTCTTTTTTTGGTGTAATCTATAATTATCTTTACATAATACTTTAGAAGGATACAATCATTCATTTAAAGTTGTGTATCTGTTAATAATCTTAAGAAAATTCTCATTAATTATAGGCAAGTTTCTCAAAGTTGTATCTGGAAAGGGAAAGAATAGAATCGATTGAAATTATCAAACTCTTATGAAATTGATTACAGTGAAACACTTGGGGAGGTGAGGTTTAATACCCTGCTATTTAAGTACTATTTATACTATACATTCATCAAAACCCTTTTTGTGAACAAGTTTTTCAAAGTGCCTCATAGGATGCCTTGTGAATTCTGCATTAACATAACAAGAGAGTTAGAGTTTCCCAAGAGTTTTGGGTTCGCTATGAAAGAATACAATAAAAAATTATTTCAGTAAGAAAGTTGTTTTATTGTAACAAAAGTAAACAAAATTAAGCCTTGAAATCCATTTGCTTTAAAAAATCTGACTCTCTGTCACGGAGATATTTCCCAAATTCTCCAGGAAAACTGTCACCCAGACATCTGGGGGTTGGACTATAAGCCATTCGGTACAAAACCATAAAAGCCTGTTCTAACCTCAGGTACCTGATGAAGCTTTGAATATTTAAAAGTTTCTAAGGGTTAAGCATTAATTTTACCTTATCTCCTGAAGAGATTAAAGGACCTCTTACAATTTTGCTCAGAGAGATTTAAAGCCAACAAAAGCAATCTTAAACTTAAGTAGATCCAGAAGCTGTAATTTTCTCTTCCTATATTGCTTGACTAGACACTTAACCTGTATTATAAAGAATATGTATGTATAAAAGTTCTCTCCTCCTCAAATAAGCCCCTCCAGTAGATAATGTAAGAGAAAATGCAACAAAAGTACATCTCATCAGCTGAAGCTGCCCACATATAGTAAAGAGGGTTCTAGAGTTACTGTAGTAAAGGAAATCAATTTTGGTAGATTTCAGAAAGACAATTTTGAAAGAAGATACTGATTTTGTTTATCAGAAAAGAGATTAGAGTTTGCAATAGGGTGATCACCTTCTGAAAGAAAGTTGGGTGATGAATCATGAGAGATACAAGATGAGAATATTTGCTTGGTAATTCTTTGATATAGGATACTTAAAATATTCTAATTCTTTAAAATCTAACATGAAAGCAAATGAACTGATTTATTCTTGATAACTTGTACCATTAGATCTATTGATAATGATGTTGATTTTAGAATAATCTTCCCAAGAGATGTCCTTCGAAGTACTGCCTTTGCTGTATACATTTTCTTATCTATTGAATGTCGGTTATTAAATCAAGACCTTGGAGGATTCCTTATGGATTTATCTCGCTGGGAGGCCTTCCTTAAATATGTATTGTTGAATTGTCTTTTCATAAACAGCACCTTGTACCACCTGAGCATTATTTTATTTTAAGTGTGGTCATTATGATACCTACATTTTATAGCTCTTTAATAAAAATAAAAGCCAATTAATTTAAGGACTCAGAAGCGAGGGAAGTGAATTCTGCTATTTACTATCTAAAATCAGGAAGTAACATTTAACACTGGAAGTACATGCAAATATAAGTCAAGATCACCAAACCAAGCAAGGGTATTAGAGTCAGCGATGGAGAGGAAAAAAGGCTTATAGTGTAAGAAGATGGAACTTCTTGCCCATATCAAACACAGATACACAAGAAAGCAAACTTATAGAGGAGCAACAGTAAAAAAGGAATTCTACTCAAATTTCAAATCTCAAGGTCCCAGGCCATTTAAAAGTCTTTGTCACCTGCATTGTCTCTGGGATTTAAGTGGTCTGTCCTTCCAGATGAGGGACAACAGACTGAAACAGTTTATGGAAAACACAATCTAAAGTGTTGAATAGTCAGAACTACTTCATTCATTCATTCTTTAAAAATCCATATTTCATAAATCCAATAACAAGAGCTGTTTGCTTTCTGTATTTCCACTGTTTGCGAAGCTGTGTTCCTTTATCAACCAACTTTAGCCTTTTATCACATGGTAAATCTTACATGAACCCACCTAATGTTTCTGTGGGAACTGAAATCGATATGGTTTTCTTTTGATTAGAACATTATTATTAAATAAATACTGGTGGCCTCAAAACCTTGGTCATGACTAAAAATTGATATCAATTTAATATATATTAAAACTGCCCTCTTACGATATTTAGAAAAATTTCTTTTCAGTTGTTATTTTTCTACACAGGTTAAGCATAATATTTGGCACACCCTAAACTATTTTTCAGGCTCTTTTAATGAAATATGAAATTATAATTTACATTATCCAGAACAGTTTCTTAATTAACAAAGAGATTTTATATCTTTGTGGATATTTTTACATTCTTTTCAACTTTTAATTGGTTGTCCCCCTGCTGTGTAAAGTCTTTTTCTGGCTGAACTACACGTACCAGAGGAATACCATCTTCCTTCTGAGTAAACATTAGTTGATATTTCTAGTTTAAAGACTTTACGTGTATTTTTATAACTTTTGGCATAAGCTGACACTACCGCAAGTTCCTGAGTAACTTCCAATTCCTTTAGCACAAGGCAGTTCCAGTCAGTGACAAACCTGTGGATACCATTAGAAAGGTGTGTTTTTTTGGAAAATGAAGTAATTATAAGTGTATGAATTTATTAACCTGAGAGGAAAAAGAAGACAGAATTAGATGATATTTTCTCAAATTAAAAAATCAGGTTAAGCTATGGAAGTGTATTAGAAGGGAAAGATACCATTTAGAAAAGAGCATCTTAAGATTTCTTCACTGGTTGGCGTAATTGTACTTGAACATAATTTTGACTTTTTTCTGAATTGTTACCAAATTAGAAAGAAACATACATTTAAAAAGAACATTAATATGGCAAAGAGTTGTGTTGGGGGGTGAAAAATCTGAGAGCTCCGAGCACTGTACATAGGTCTCAGAGTATGCGACATGCCTCAGTGTTGAGAGTATTATCACACACACACACACACTTAAAATGACTAAGAGAAACTATCCAAAGAAAGGAAGGAATAATAAGGAGTAACAGTTGGTTTTACTTTTGTTTTATTTTATTTAATTAAATTAACTAATTAATTTTATTATTAGTTGGTTTTAAGAGGTAGCATTTTCTAAAAGAGAATGCTAGTTGCCTATCCCAAAGTTTATTTTCCTCCTTTTAGAAACAGAACCTTGATTTTTTAATTAATTAATTAATTAAGTTTTTGCTGGGCACATGGCTATCCAACTATAAAGATTAGATTTTCTGTTCTTCCTTACAGTTAGACATAACCTTGGGGTTAAGTTCTGATTAATGTGATACCAGCAGATGTGTCTTATAGAAACCTTCTCAACTTAGTAAGGCCTTCTTTATCCCGGTGTTGTGTTGATAAACTGACTCTCCAAAACGAAAATCAGAAAGACCTGATTTATAATTTTTGCCAATTTCTGTGGTGTATATACTTCCACCATGGCTGATTTCAAGTAACCAAAGTCTATGGACTGAATTGTGTTCCCTCCACTCCACAATTCCTATGTTGAAGCGCTAACTCCCCAAGGTGACTGTATTTAGACTGTATTTAGAGATAAGGCCTTTAATGAGATAATTAAAGTTAAATTGAAGTCATAAGGTAGGGCCCTTATCTAATAGGACTGGTATCCTTATAAAAAGAGAAAGAGACACCAGAAGTGCCATGCACTGAGAAAAGGCCATATGAAGGCAGAGCAAGAAGGTAGCCATCTACTAGCCAAGGAAAGAGGGTTTGCCAGAAACCAACTTTTATCCCCTTGATCTTAGGTTTCCAGCCTCCAGAAATGTGAGGAAAATAAATTTCTGTTGTCTAAGCCACCTAGTCTGTGGAATTTTGTTATGGCAGCCAGAGGAGACTAATACATGAAGTAATATCACTGAATATGAGGTAGAGAGGAGATGCATAGAATTGACTTTTGTAATCCAATATGAGATAGTGCTAGAAAACCACTGCTTCATCAGGTTGTTCAAAATTTGGGAGTGATAGTAAGGGTCTTAGAAGCCATCTTGCTCCATGATGATTATGGCTATACCCTAGGGACTATGGAATGGTGACTAGAAATAAGTCTGCTTTGGGACAATAGTGTGAAGCTGCCATACCAGCCCTCAATACCAGCCAGATTTAGTACACCAAGCTCTGGGTATCACACAAGAAAGTATTTACAGAGAGCAAACCACATTTTGAGTAACATGCTGATTAAATCATGACCCACATGATCAGAAATCAAATCATATGAGCAATTTTTCTACATCAGAAAGAGACTGGAAAGATGGAGTCCATCTTTTAAACTTGATATATCTGTAATGGGAAAGGATCCCTAGTATGTTTCCACTTTTATTTTAGATCTTTCCATCTTAACTTGATGTTCAAAGAAGTAAAGAAAAAAATTTTTAGAGACTTAAATCTGTATAGACTCTTTTTCTTTAAAAAGGTTTTATTTATCTACGTGACAGAGAGAGAGAGAGCATGAGCACAAGCAGGGAGAGCAGCAGAGGGAGAGGGAGAAGCAGGCTCTCCGTGGAGCAGGGTGCAGGGACCCCAGGACCCTGGGATCATGATCTGAGCCAAAGGCAGACACCTAACTGACTGAACCACTCAGGTGCCCCCGTATAGACTCTTATTAGATAAAGTGGGATATTAATCAAGATCTTTTCTGCCCCGGGAAATCACCAATGAGTTCAGGGATTATATACGAGATAACATAAAATTAGGAGCTTTCTTGAACATGTTTCCTCAAGGGTGGAGGGGGATGAACAAATTTGGTGGCTTTCATATCAAGAGATATAAACAGAGGACTGAGAGAAAGACAGGGTACAATATAAGGAGTACAGTTCTTATAGAGAAAGATGATCCCCCTAAATTTTTAAATGGTTTATCATACCCTATCCAGAATCTGAGGGTGAGGTATTCCAGAAAAGCCACTCCTATGTTTAAAGGGATTGCTAGAGGGAGAGATTAACTCTTTATTCCTTAGCTGGATATTTAAGTGTTGTCTTGTATCTTATCTCTCTTATTTCCAAATGTCTATAAGTATTTGAAATGTAATTAGAGAAGTTGTTTTATCAACAAGGAAGTTGAAGCACGATTGGGACTTGTCTAAAGTTATCCAGTAAATGGCTCAAAACAGAGTAAAAACAGCTCTTTTGTCTGCTAGTTAATTGTTTCGTTGGCTACACTAAAGATTCTGGACAAATCATTAGCCTTTAAAGAGCGTGCTGGATACTCTCTTAGTCTACAATTGGTGTCGAGAAAAAGGAACTCTATTATACTGTGCTGTTCAGTTCTGTTCAAGGAACTTTCCAAGAGGATGGATATGTTCTTTCTTTTTTTGAGGATGGATATGTTCTAATGAAGCACTTGAAATATGGTTAGTGCAACTGAGGGAATTACTTTTAAATTGCATTTAATTATAATAAAGTTTAAATAACTAGTGGTGGCTAGTGGCCACCATATTGGTCAGCGTACCTACAAAGCATAGTTCTCCACCTATGATCTGTGACCCAATAACACATCATGGTCACAGTTGAGTTGGTTTTGACTAGCACTGAAAAGAAATAGAGTTTCTATCTCTCTATTTATATGACCCATATGTTCTTGCATGTGGTTCACTTTTCCATTACAGTCCTTAACATATTAATAATAGTTATTTAAAATTCCCTGTATGATAATTCCAACATCTGTGTCACATCTAAGATTGGCCTGATATTTGCTTTTTTTCTTTAGACTGTGTTTTTTCTTGCTTTTTGGCGTGTCTTGTAATTTCTTGTTGCAAACCAGACATGCTGTGTCAGGTAGAAGAACTGAAGTAGGTAGGCATGTAGTGAGAGAATTTATAGTAATCTGGCTGAGAGATGGGCCATATTTCATGTCTGTTCTAGGTGTAGGTGCCAGAGGCTTCAAATTCCTCTATTATCCTTGTTTTTGTCTTTCCTTTTGACCTTGTGCTTCCCTAACTACTCAGAAAGATTTTGCATCTTGCAGTATTTCCAACTGTAACCTTCTGCCATTATACTGAGACCCTTTTGTGGTGGTGGTCAGGTTGGGGTGGGGGGAAGCATTCTGATCTTGTCATTAAATCTTGGTCTTCAAGTGGGCTGGTATCTTTAGGCTGTCACCTTCACAAGTGTCTCTCCTGTGGTATGACTTTCTTTCCCCACCCCAAGTGAGAAAGAAAAGCTAGAGGGGGCTACAATGGGATAGATGTCCTTCCCTAGCACAGATAAGGCATTGGTAAAGTGGTTTCCCCTGAAGAGTAGGCCGTCGCTATGGATATTATACGGGAAGTATTTCACCATGATTATTCTTCCTCTAACCCTGGCAGAGCCTCTAGAAATCTTCCTCAGATCTTCACTATGTGAACCTGGTAAGGTTCCTGGAGGTGACTCCCACAAACTTAGGGATGCTCTCAGGAGTTTCTTACCCCTGAGCTGGTCCACACTCCAGCCCCAGTAATTCATCAAAATTACCATTTAAGTGTGCCTACCACTTTATGGCTCCAGTGACTTCTGCTCCAGCCAAGCAGATCTTAGATGTCACTCTTCTGATTTACTTTCCTCTCAAGATTCTGGGATGGTGGTTTGCCCACAACCTTAGTTCTCTGAGGAGTTCAAGAAAAGTCACTGATATTCAGTTTGTTTAGCTTTTTCTTATTGTAGGAATAGGAGGGAGAACTTCCAAGTTCTTCACATATCAAGGCTAAAACTGTTACTCTAATGACTACTTTTTAAATCTTTGTTTTAATTATATATTTCTTTTTTTAAAAGATTTTATTTATTTATTTGATACAGAGAGAGAGATCACAAGTAGGCAGAGAGAGAGGGGGAAGCAGACTCCCTGCTGAGCAGAGAGCCTGATGCGGGGCTCGATTTCAGGACCCTGAGATCATGACCTGAGCTGAAGGCAGAGGCTTTAACCCACTGAGCCACCCAGGCGCCCCTAATTATATATTTCTGAGTATGTACTGAGATATGATGTAAAATGTAGTCCTTGCTACATAAAAAAATGTTAAGAAACAGTTGTATGAGGCAGAAAAAATAAGACTCTGGGGCCATTTCTGTGGAGGCAAGTCCCATTCATCTTCCCACACACCTTCATGGAACCATCCTATATATTCCTACACTTGGTAAGAAAATTTCTCATTAATTTCCAGAACATATTAATTGAAAATAAGAGTAGGAAAGGTTAAATAGCATAATTGGTAAATAGTGGTTTATTTGTTTTTTACTACAAATGCGCTGTTCAACCACACTGACAGCATATGGCCTGGCATATTTTGAAAGGTATAGACTATTTTTTGTTTTTCTGAAAAACATTTGAATTTTGACATAATTTGTTCTTTGTGTTACTCTTAGCTACAGGTAAACCGAACATATAATCTTAATGTGACTAATTTTATTTGACACTTTGATTTGCTATTTGGGAAATATTATCAAGTACTTTTTAATTTGCAATATTGATTTTTCTGTAGCAATTTTAGTCTAACTAGATTTAGTTTAAACTTGAAAACTAATTAGTTGGAAATTAATGTTCATTAAATCATTTTAAAATGTGGCATAAGTAAGTAATGGGCTTTGGGAAGAGAAAGAAAATAGACAAATTTCTTTCTCATCTCACTTCTGCATATCCTTGTCCATGACAGGGAACAGTGTCTGAAACGTTTATAAATGACTGGTGTACAGTCTTTCCCTTTCTATAATTCAACTCTGACCTAACCTGTGCAAGGAAATCCATAGAGGAGATGCATGCTTTTCATAACACAATAGAAATGTTTGTAAATGTTCTATAAATAGGCTTCATAATAGCTACATTCCAAAAGAAAAAAAAAGTTCAGAATGAATTTGACATTGTATTTAATTTTAAATGTTTTTACTACATTTCTAGATTCATAATAAGATTGTGTACTTTTGGGCACCTGGTTGGCTCAGTCTTTAAGCGTCTGCCTTAGGCTCAGGTCATGGTCCCAGGGTCTTGGGACTCAGTCCTGCTCCCTGAGCAGGGAGCCTGCTTCTCCCTCTCCCACTCCCCCTGCTTGTATTCCCTCTCAAATAAATAAATAAATAAATAAATAAAATCTTAAAAAAAAAAAAAGATTGTGTACTTTTTATTGTTTATTTATTTTTTATTGTAAAAATTTTACAAATTTCACATTTATGAATTTTTACAAGGTAATTTTATTCTCTGATTGTTAAATGATCTCATAAATTAAAAAACCAAGTAGTCCTACATTTATATAAAAACATTCAGAAATTAACATAGTAGACTTTGATTTTAGTAAAATAATTGTGGCAGGTGTGGCTATTCCATCTGGAATTTTAAATCTGATACATTATCATGCTGCAAGGAAAGGGGGATAATAAAATGGTTAACCTCATAAATTAAATAAGGAAAAGAGGGAAGATTGTATATAGAAATGGTACCATGATGATAAATAGTGAAAAAGAATTATGCTTTCCAAAGCATCCAAAAATATATTCACGAGCATGGCAAAAAGAAAAAAAAAAAAGAAAAGAAAAAAGAAAAAAAGGAAAGGATAAAGTTCGTGAACGAAAATCCAAATGTTCATTAATCCTATTAGAATAAAGCAAATAGTTTTAATTCCATATTTAATCGCTGATGTATATTAAAGTGCTCTCTGCTGACATATTTAAAACGATGTGCTATCGCAGGCGGTCATTTCACCACATGGTTCACAAGCTAATTTCTCATAATTTACACATTCATACTTTTGGGAATCCAGATTACTAATAACCACCTTGGGTATGTGAAAGCTACACACAGGAAGCACCTGCAGAACAATCGTAGTTTCTGTAAGGAAGTGAAACCATTTATCATAAATTTATTGAAAGAAACTCAGGATGATGTTTTATATTTATTAATGCATAAAAAAGTTTCTTACCTAAAGCTTTCATACACCAGATTGTCTTATTCCAACGGGTTGGCTGTGTCCTAACACATTTACTATTTGATGTAAATTCAACCTCCACAGTATCACCAATGACTTCATCTCTCAAAATAATAAATATTTCACCGGGATTCTATAAGATAAAAAATATTACCTAATTAGGGCCTTGAAAAGGTTTACATTAACCAATAAAACACATTATATTTATTAATGACAAAGTCTGCGCATGATAATTCTGTCTTCCACCATGTCCATATTTTCAATTATATTCAGAAATAAGATACGTAAATGTGATTCTCACTACATTTTAACTTTATCAACTCGGTGTTTATTTTTTTCTCCAACCCCATCTTTGGCAACTGAAAAAACAGTGAGGACACAGTTGCTCTCTTTTCATCTTGACTCTTCGCCCTTTGTGAGGCTCCCTCTCTCAGGGCAATAAGCATCACTTCACAGACCTCCAGGGAACAGTAATTTGCAACCAAATCCTTTTTTTCTTAAAATATTTTTTCCTTCACCCTTCTAGAACTTGGTACATTTATCTATGAATGAGAGGATTGAATAAGTTTAGCTCTAAGATCTCTTAATATTTTAAATATGAGTTTTAATGTCCATGTTTTAAATGTCTAATAGTTTTAAATCTTACCTAATAAAGGTTCTCTGGTTACTCTTTATTTGTGATGAGTATCTGTGAAGATTACTGAGTTGACTACAGGTTACAAATCTAAAAGTTTCAAGATTTTATTGAGGTCAAAAAGCTAAATCTATGTACATAAGTCAAAAAAAGTTTATTGAAAACTGTTTTGGAAAAAAAAATCCTGAAAAAAATAATTAGGGATAAAAATATTGACATTAATACAGAGAAAAAGAAGGAATAAATATTTGTTAAGCATCTATGTTATACCAGGAATTATGTGAAGCACTTTTAATAGAAGGATATTTCCTTTAATCCTAACCAAAATATACACACACTGAAACCAAAATGGAAGGCTATTAGTTTTCTCTTTTAAGAACAGGGTAGCTAATACAGAGAGTTACATCCCGAAGATTAATCAAAACTATCTAAATCAAAATCTGTACTCTACATTGTGCTGTTTAACCTTTCAAAATGACCAAAACGAAATAACATTTTTATGTTTATCTCCGATATCACCTTCCAAATGTTTTCTTCAAAGTCAAACTAAATTTCAGTCTCTCACAAAATAAACAGAAACCTCATTTATATACTCTTACAAAACTGTGTTTACCCAAAAGTCATTAACTTCAAAGTTCTCTTATTTAAAAGTTATCTCTCTAAGCATAAATCACCTACAGATAAAACTTATATCTTTAGTGCTCTGTCCCAAAGGGTTTCTACGAATATGTTGATGTCACAGAACTGATTCAGCTGAGACACTTCCACTTCAGGAATTTTCCACCAGAGTCTAGTGCTCCCAAATATTTGTCTGCAGGATATTTTAAACTAAATTTCTCTTCATCAATTACATTGCAAATGGAGAAAAGATGCCACTATTCCAGCTAACACACATTCCCACATGTCAAGAATATCTCTGTTTCCTTCCCTCTGCCTCACACCAAGCTGCTGCCTCGTGTGACCCCTGAGGTCAGGAATGTGAGCCCTTCTTGTTCCTCACATCTGACACTTCCTCTTCACAGGACCTCATGTCTAGCTCAGTTTTTTTAGTTCCTTTGTTGCTCACATCTGTCACCTTACTCCAAATCTTTAATGACTTTCTATGGACTTTGGCCCAGATCCCCAAGATCCTCTGCCTCAAAGTTCTTCAGAGCTCTCTTTCATAGGTACGTCATGTCTTGTTTAACTTCGACCCCTCCCCTCCCAAACTTAGTAAGCCTAAGTAACCTCTCTCAATGTTTTATTCACCCAGCTCACTCACTCTCATTCATGAGGGCTCACACTGGCTGCTTCTTATGCATCAGATTCCCTCCTTAATAGAGGGCAGGACTCCACCTTTCAACCATTTCCAAAGGACAGTTTTAAACAAAAGACAAGCACACTGACCACCCCAGATGAGGCACTGACATCTTCATTTGTACCCAGGGCCAGCTTCATGGGCGTATGACCTATGCAGTTGCACAGGCCCTGCACTTAGAAGGCCCTGAACTTGGTTTAATGTTCTGCTGTCACTGCCTTAAAGTGCTTACTAATTTGAACAAGGGCCCCTACATTTTCATTTTGTATCAGGCCTATTCGTATATAATGTTGGCATGCCATTTATTTCCTACTCTCCCTCCATTTCCCTACACTTCTCCTCTCCATCAAGGTCCGACTCGGGTTTCACAGGCTCCATAAAATCCTCCCTACAACTTCAGCCCATAATAACTTCCAAAGGAATCATGGAGCATTTCTCACCCATACTCCTCATTTGACCTTTTCTAAGTCATACCCTCTGCTCTTAATTTGTTTTTCGTGTCTTTGTCTTGGCTTCCCAGCGAGATTTTCAACATCCTGAGTATTTTTGTTTTTAATTTTTTTCAAATCATTGTGGCATCTTGCAAGAATTATGTACATTGGAGACTATCTGTACATATTTTTATTTTTTAAAAGATTTTATTTATTTATTTGACAGAGAGAGAGAGATCACAAGTAGGCAGAGAGGCAAGCAGAGAGAGAGAGGGAAGCAGGCTCCCTACTGAGCAGAGAGCCCGATGCGGGGCTCGATCTCAGGACCCTGAGATCATGACCTGAGCCGAAGGCAGAGGCTTTAACCCACTGAGCCAACTAGGCGCCCTGGCAATCTGTACATACTTTAAAAATTAAGATGGAATAAGCCTGTTAAAACATGACGTTTTGAAATTGAACATGCCCAACTCTACTCCTTATACCCCTCAAGACTCACAGCTTCATCTGTTTCCTGCATCTCCACGGAGGAAGTGGCCTGCTCTAGGAGGGAAGGCCTGCACTATCCAGCCTTGTCCTAAACTATTATGGACATCTTAATTAGAAATATAATTATTTGGATACATTTAATTTAATAGAGAGAGTACCATTACACTCAAATAATCATAAACTTGGTTTTATCAGTTATGAAGCTGCTATTTTGCTCTCAATCTTTCTGACTCACCTGTTGATCCCTTATTTGGTTCTGAATATTCAGAGACAGAAAGAATTCTGATCATCATCACTTCCAAAGTCTCAAGTTTTATGGCATTGGTCACAAAGCTTGAAACCTAAACAAAAGCACTGGAAACTGGTCTATAATATAACATAAAGATCGTGAAGTTTCTGGTTCTGCTAGGGTTGCTGTCTTTAGGCTCAAGGATATATTACACACAGGCAACAAAGGATTTTTATCCCAGTGCATCATCATGACTTTCATACACAGACCAATGACTCTTTTCATGTATCCATGCCTACTTTATTTATTTATTTTATTTTATTTTATTTATTTATTTGAGAGAGAGAGAAAGAGAGGGTAGAGGTCAGAGGGAGAAGCAGACTCCCTGCTGAGCAGAGAGCCTGATGTGGGACTTGATCCTGGGACTCCGGGATCATGACCTGAGCCGAAGGCAGTGGCTTAACCAACTGAGCCACCCAGGCACCTTCCATGCCTACTTTAATAGGCACGAGGTTAACAAGCATAGTTCAATGGGCTTTATTAAGCCAGGACTGTACAGGTTCCTACAGCTGACCTCTATCTGAGCCATGACAGCACAGTGAGGATTAGGTTCTGGTAATAGTTCCAAATTTGGCTGTTAATTCTCACTTTCCGGATCACCTGGAAAGCTTTTAGAACAGCCAATATCCAGGCCAAAACCCAGATCATTTATATCTGAATCTTTGGGGATAGGATTCAGACATTATATTTTTTTTAAATACATTTTATTTCTTTATTTGAGAGAAGAGAAATAGAGAGTGAGTACAAGCAGAGGAAGCAGCAGGCAGAGGGAGAGGGAGAAGCAGGCTCTCCATTGAGCAGAGAGCCTGACGTGGGGCTCGATCCCAGGGCCCAGGGTAGGAGCTAATCTCTGAGATTCTTGTGGCTTTCTCATCCTTCAGAATCGTACCCCTGCATATAGTCTAAGTGTTTCTCTAGATTTGCTGGCTACATAATCAGGTGTGCACTATGGGTTTGGAGACTCACATTACAGTAATAGCTACAGAGATATGTCAAGGAACAGGTCAAATAAAACGAAGGTCTTTTGTAGGGAATATGCCATGTTCTAGGATTCAGATACAAAGACAATTCAATGAAATTAATATAGATCCAAATGTTGATAAAGCACCTTAAAAGACCTTTCAAGGTTATATTGTAACTTTAAGAATTAAATTTGCTCAAGAAGTCAACAAGTGACAGGACTGGTTTTAAAACTGTTTCAGTCGGGGCGCCTGGGTGGCTTGGTGGGTTAAAGCCTCTGCCTTCGGCTCAGGTCATGATCTCAGGGTCCTGGGATCGAGCCCCGCATCGGGCTCTCTGCTCAGCAGGGAGCCTGCTTCCCCCTCTCTCTCTCTGCCTGCCTCTCTGCCTACTTGTGATCTCTCTCTCTGTCAAATAAATAAATAAAATCTTAAAAAAACCCAACTGTTTCAGTCTTATCATCAGAAAAGCAGCAGTGAGAGAATAACATAAAAATAAAGAAATATCAGTTAATTATACACAAGGAAGTAAGAGATTTTTGGAGGGCACAGAAAAACTGATATTGCAATAGACATATTTCTATCAAAAGGAAAGGAAAATGATAGATTGCAGGCCTGCATATACAGATAAAACAAGATAAAGAAAAGAAGCTCATTCCTAACTGCTTCTTAGGATGGTGTTCCTGAAGAGGAAACAGTGAAGCCATTACTGCACCTGTGACGGGGCTTGCGGAGAAAACATAAGAGGCAGGAGGCATCAGGAAGCAAGCTATAATACTTCCAACAGGGCCCACTGAAGAAAACATTTAAAGGTTCCCCCTTAAAGCTCCAGGTAAAACCCATAAAAAAGAGCGAGTAGGTTCACCGCTTATGGATCGTGCAGCTCTAACAAGTGATTATAGAACAACCGGGTGGATTGCAAAGAAGCCTCTGAAGGGGGGTGCTGAATTCTTGATGCCATTATGAGGTGATCTGAAGGTAACTTATTTAACCTTGGCACTACTGACATTTCACACCAGAGAAGTCATTATTGTGGGGACTACCCTATTATTATAGGATGTTTAACAGTGTCTGTATCTTCTACCCACTAGATGCCAGTAGCAATCCCCCACTTACGACAACCAAAACTGTCTGCAGGCTTTGTCAAATACCTTCTGGGGAAAGAGGGACAAAATTACTCCCAGATGAGAACTACCGCTCTGAGGGAATTTCCTGAGGAATTAAAGAAGTTAGGACTTTGTAGTAATACACAGCACAGGGAAGAGAAGCTAGGAAATAGAGCAGGTCCAGTTCTGGTTTAAATGTTATTCCAGAGGAAGAATGCCTCTCAGGTGGATTTCTCATTGGGACATAAAGTTGGAACAGACTCATTTATACAACGAATGTGCTTGGCAGGCCTAGAACTCATTGACTTCCTATCTCTCACGATTAATTACCACGCAAGACAAAATCACGAGGAATATGCTAGAAAAACGAATGTGTTGGCTCATAATAAAAAAAAATTAAAAACACTAAAATATAGCAAAGAATGTTAATCCTAGAAAAGGTAGAAGAAGAGGCCGAATTAAGTAGCAGATTTAAGCTATTAAGACTTATCCAGGTATTTCTCCAAGAGACAGGGAATAACTTACATAAAAAGAACATCTGAGGCATATCTTCACAAGCACATGAAAAACAATGTTGAAGAAAATATATTTCCCCTATTTTTAAAGTGGCACGAGATTTTCAAGACCTAGGAAATCCAAAATCCATGGAAAGGAACAATGCTGGGAAAGATGAATAGGCCGAAGGATCAATACTTCCATGCTCCTGGGTCAAAAGCAGTAGCAACATTACCTGCTGCCCCAGGTAATGCTGATTTTCCAGAACAGATGAGGGAATAGGGAGAGAACTTCTCTAAGAGGCAGGTCCAGACCCCAGCAATTTTACAGCAAGAGGCCGATTAACTCCCCCTTAGTCAGAGAGAATGAAGATCAAGTCACAATACAGAACTCCTACCCAGCTCAGCACTGGCATGCTGTCAACACAAAATTGTTAAGGGAACTCACTAGATTTCGAAGGTGCTGTGCCATCTAAGACCCAGTGACTGGCAACGTTAGTACGTTAAATGACTAGATTTTGTAAGACGGTGGCAAAGTCTCAAGTCCCACTTATGGGGAGGGGAGACCCTACTCTTCAGTGATCTCTACTCACCCATAAATTGGAAGATGTCTCAGAAATGCCTACGCTCACGGGTTTTGCTTTCAAACAACTGACACAGGTTGAAAGTTTTCCTGGCAAATCTGAAAAATGATTTTCACTCATTCAGATACAAATGATTTTTCCTTTGGTACTTAGCCATTGTTACCTGGACTCAGATTGCACTAAGATCTAGGTTCTGAGAACACAAGATTTTGACTGGGATAACTATTTTTTGTCCAGGGATCAGTTTATTTTGAATTTTTTAGTGCATGTGGCTGACACTAAAATAATCTTGTATGACCTTCCAACTCTTAAAAAGTGGGGTACCTAAGAGAGATGTGAAATTGAAATAATTTAACTTCCAAGAGTATGAACGAATTGTATCCATGTCAACAGAAGACAGCCCATGATTCTGCTATTAAAAGAAGCCTGATCCTACCCAACCATCTGAGTGCGCTGTCTCAGCCTGGAGGATAGTGGGGTTTAATTTTTACATTTCAGTTTCTTGGCAAATTTAATAGTGGGGGAAGGTTTTATATTCTCCCAAATTTACTGTTGTAGGTTTTGTTCAGAGCAGCTATGTAGACTCATTGCAGAGTTCTTGGTGAGTAATGTTTAGTTCCAGAGGGGTTTTTTCTCCTTTTTTGTGTTGATTTTACTTACTTTGTAATTTTTTTTTTTAAGATTTTTATTTATTTATTTAACAGAGAGAGAGAGACAGAGAGAGAGCACAAGCAGGGGGAGAGGCAGACAGAGGGAGAAGTAGACTCCCCGCTGAGCAAGGAGCCTGATGTGGGACTCTATCCCAGGACCCTGGGATCATGACCTGAGCTGAAGGCAGCTGCTTATCCAACTGAGCCACCCAGGCGTCCTCCTACTTTGTAATTCTTAAACATGTATTAAAGGCCTACATTATTAAATGGAAATTAGAATTAGAAATTAGAAATAGAATTAGAATAATTCTCATTTCCTGTTGATTACAGTTTTTTCTATTTATTTCTGTCTCTTCCATTGTTTCTGACTCAATGGGAGCCACCAGTTCTGATTGCTTAGCCTGCCCTCCCTCCTGTTCCCCAGGCCTGTAAGCGAGTTGTAATTTTCCTCAGCCTGGTCACCTGTCGGTTCCTTGAAACCAGACCAGTTTAGTTTCTTAGAGTCTCTAAGGTCGTGTTGAGGAAGTTTTTGTCTCTCCAGAACTGATAGCATAATAGTTTAAAACAGTGATTCTTCTGCGTAAGCATGGGGCCTGGGGATGAAGGAATTAAACCTTGCCCAACTGCACGGGACTGCTAGTTCCAGCAAAATCAGGAGAGTCTCTTCCCAAAGACACCTCCTAGCAAACAGACAAATGCAGCCCCTGTCACCCGTGGCATAAATCCACTGGCTTCTCCCAAAGGACCCTTCCATGCAACTTCCAAGGCTCTCCTGTATCTTTGGCTTGTTCCACTGAAGGATACCACGGACACTGAGGATCAGCATCTTTCTATTGTCTGGAGATTATGTAGACCCAGTTTCAGGTCAAGTTCTACCAGTATGGTTATTTTAGTAGTTCATTCCAAAGAAGACTTAGAAGACATGCATTTGTATAGTCACCTTCTCAGAAATTCACACTCTATCCCCTGCTATATTACCCTTTTATTCCTGAAAGGACCACCTCTTCTAGATCTTATATTTCCATTTAATAATGTAGGCCTTTAATACATGTTTAAGAATTGAAAAATCGGTGATCCTAGAATATAAGTATTTTCCGATTCTATTCAAGAATGTGTTTCCATTTATAAAAATAAAATCCTTGATCTGGTTAATATGAATCCAACTTTTTTTTAAGTGGCTTGGCACATATATACAGCAATTATATATCTTTTGGCAACATGTCAAATTACACCTGACAAAGTTAAGCTTTCATATGTTCTCCAATATTAAATTATTTGACAAATATTTATCAAATGCCTACTAGTTACCAGATACTGTTCTGGATTCCGAGGACACAGACATGAACAAAGTAAACGAAAGTGCCCAGCTATGTTAGAGCTTAAATTCTAGGGAAATGCAATATTTATGAAAACTATGAGCCAGCCACTTAAATAACAAGGTATCTTACTCACCTCACATGGAATTTCGGCAGGAAGCACCATTGCCAGGGGTATGGTGTCTCTCGAAGGTTTCGATAATTCTTCAATTTCCTTTCTCTTACTTATTTCCCCTGAATGTTCCACTCCTAGGTCTGTTGGAATACTGACCTCAAGGTAGTCTTCAGAATCTAGAGAAAAGTTCATGAATGTGAACTATATCATGATTATAATATAGCTAAGGCTATATTATTTCCACCATTGTTATAAAGACTAACTGCTAAATAATTAATATATAGGACAACAGAACTGAGTTTAAGATACTGAATGTTAATAATTAAAATAATACTTCACAATTTAACTAGTATTATAACCTTATTGAGTAAACTGCACCAACTATATATATTTATTTACTAGTTTAAGGTTTTCTCCCCAAAAAAAATCTAACCACCATTTAATATTTTTTCTTAATATTAAATTAGCAAACCTGAAAAAGATGAAACTATCTCTTTTCCATTACCATAATTAAGAAAATTTATTTTATTTTAAATCAGAATAATCATTTACTCTTTAAATATATTTCTAATTTTTTTTTTTAAAAAGCGCAACTGAGAAACATCACTAAATAAACTAGTCATATAACACTGGTTTAATAGTGAAATATTAATGTTCATTCAAATGTTTATATGCTCTGTGAAAAGAATGTTCTATATCAAATAGGCTAGGTTTCTTTATGGCAGTATTCCTAAGAACAGAGTAATATGTTAATGTGAGTTTAGAATCTCAAGACGAAAGAATATTTGATTTTTTTTTTTAACATTTAGTAATTTAGCATTTGGTCTCAATCGTTAAAACATTTTTCTCTATTAAAGAAAAAAAATGTTGTGTTAAGGGTGATGGATATAACTGTTTTATTATTCAATGTTTCAAAGCTTAAAGCACCTCATTAGGGTACAGACCAATGAGGCTGAAACCAAGTCTCTAACAACTAGATCACATGTATAAACTCTTAGGTCAACTCCAAAAGTATCCCTCAAATCCACAAGGAGGAGAACTAGAAAAAAGGAAAACAGCCCCTGACAGCTAGAAACTGCCCTAACACTGTGTAAAAACCTTGGTGTTGCTGGGAGCTGGCCCGGCGTTCTCCCAGTGAAAGCAACATCAGACATGGCTTCTCTGCCGCCATGATGGAGCAAGTCAGAGATGAGACCACTTTGTAGTCATGTCTGAATCCAAGCAAACACATGAACATTGCCAAAATCACAAAAATGACCAAACATACCTAATCCTAGCTCCTGTCAGTAGCTATTACTTCCTTACCAATTTCAGCCTTAGCCTCTTTTCATTTCGCTTGGCCTCTAGAGATGGTAACCTACTCCTCCCACTTTGCCTGGGATTTTCCTGGTTTGGCCACTGAACGTGTTGTGTTCTGAGAAGCCCCTCAGTCGCAGGCATACTGGGATAGCTGGTCACCTAATTTTGGATGAAGGTCATTAATATATCAAATCATAAAATTACAACTGCTTTTTGACAGCAAGCAAACTATTGCAAAGCCTTGCTTTCTTGAAACCTCCCTCAAATCACTTAACAATAAGCCTAAATCCTATAGTAAGTCTTTTCTAAAACTTTAACTGAGATGGCCCATGGTTCTCTGTGGCGTGCCTTCCCTTCACTGCAGCTAGCAAAAAATCCAAATTGTTCAAGTATAGGTGTGTTCCTAGCAGTGTGTGGCAAAAGGACACTGACAGGTAAAAAGGAAGAAGGGTCAAAGGCAATATAGATGGAAGCAGCTGTCTTCTTTATCCAAAAAAAAGTGAAGTAACCAGCTTCATATAGGTAATTCTATCAGTTAAGCAGAATAACAACAACAACAAAAAAAATGCCCTCTAGGGAGGAGCTACCTCCATGCCACATCTAAGGACAGTGGTGTTTTTTTGTTTTTTTTTCTTTCTGGTCCTATGAAAGTTACAGAATAAAAGCACAAAAATACCTTGGATTTCCAAATTCTTCCAAGTACTAGTCTTCCTTGAAATGAAATGAAAAACAGCCTTTATTGACAAACCATGAGAGACTCTTAACTCTGGGAAACAAACTGAGGGTTGCTGGAGGGGAGGTCAGTGGGGGGATGGGGTAACTGAGTGATGGGCATTAAGGAGGACATGTGATGTGATGAGTACTGGGTGTTATAAGCAACTGACAAATTACTGAACATTACATCTGAAACTAATGATGGGCTATATCTTTGCTAATTGAATTTAAATTAAAAAAAGAAAAGAAAAAAACAGCCTTTATCTCTCTAACAATTTGAAATACTTTAATTAGCAGTTTCATTTTCTCTCTCTCTCTCTCTCTCTCTCCCCCCACACACACATACAAACACACACACACATACAAACACACACACACACATATACACACACGCACACATACCAAAACAGTAAAAGGTTGTGTAGAACTGGCTCAATCATTTTGTGAATTGATGAAAGAACAAGAAAACTGATTTTATTTAATCACCTTAGGAGAAGGTGGAAGTTATTCTACCATGGCAGTATCTAGAGGTTTTCTGCTAATTCTTCTGTGGCATTAGGTTAAGAAGAGCTGTTTTATTTACCCTGAGGGCATAATCATGACTGTACAAAAAAAATTTATTTCCAGGAACATTCACAGCAGTACTGTTTATAATGCAGGAAATTGGAAGTGGTCTAAGCAATAAGGAACTAGAATAAAAATATGCACTATGAAAAAGAAACTGTTGCTAATAAAAATTCCATCAAAGAGTATTTACCTGTAAGAAACAAGTTTATAATATAAATGAAAAAATTCCAAGTTACAAAATTATCAGCTTGGTAGGTTCCCATTTTAGTAAAATAAAAAGTATAGGACTTCTGGTTTCAGGTTCCACATATAAGGAGCTTTGGAAATCACTACTCCTAACAAAAAGCTGAACAGACTGAAAAATCAACTCTTCTTTGATTCTTAAGAAAGGGGTGTACATAATACAAACTGCTGTCCCCAAATTGGATAGATAGGTAAATACAGCGAGTCTGAACTTATAAAGAGTCAGGAGTGAAAACCACCCCAGGAACCAGTGCCAGGGTAGGGAAGCCTCAATTGTAATGGACAAATTGTTGCACGTTGAGTGTGGACAAATCCGAGAGTTAAGAACTGCAGGCACAATCCAGCCAAAGTAGGGGTTCCGAATTATTTTGAGATTTAACCTCCAGGAGCTTGACTAAATTCCCACAGAAAATACTGGAGAAAATCCCCCTCCTGCTTCTGGCAGAGGGAGGGAGAAAGAAACCGTTTTGAAATACTCCAGAGCACTCTGTTTTTCTAAGAAAGTTTTGTCCTCAGGGCAGACTGGTTAATGACAGTCTAAACTACTGGGGTATTATCAGAGTGTAAGTGACCTGGGGAAAGGAAATACCCAACAATAGCCCACTGCAGCCATCCTGCCGCACAGAAGGGGGAGAAAAAAATCTAAGGAACTCTTGTGAAGTTCATGGTCCAGAAGTATAGGTTCACTAAATGACTGAGACCTAATCATAGGACTCCAGAAAGCTTCTTCTAACCCCATACCTCACTACTATATTAGTAAAGGCCTATTTATAGCAGTTCATTTTACCCAGTACATCACGTTTATTGAGAGAAATTAGATGGCATATCAAAAAGCAAAAACCAAAATTTGACAAGACAGAGTAAGCATCAGAACCGGATATGGCAAGGATGCTGGAATTAGCAGACTGAGAATTTAAAACAACTCTGATTACTATGCTAAGAGTTCTAATGTATAAAGTAGACACCAGGCAAGACAGATGGGTAATGTAAGCAGAATAATGGAGCACCTACAAAAGAACCAGAAAGAAATGCTGGAGATTAAAAACACCATTACAGAAATGAAGAATGCCTTTGATGGGTTTATTAATAGACTGGACATGACTGAGGAAAGAATCTCTGAGCTAGAGAATACATCAATAAAATCCTTGAAAACAGAAAAGCAAATAGGAACAAAATAAACTAAAACAAAAACAAAAAATAGGCAGAACATTCAAGGACTGTGGGAAATGACAAATGTCTGACATACATGTAATGGGAATACCAGAAGTAGAAGAAAAAAAGGAACAGAAGAAATATTTCAAAGAATAATGACTGAGGGATGCCTGGGTGGCTCAGGTAGTTAAGCACCTCCCTTCATCTGAGGTCATGATCCCAGGGTCCTGGGGTGGAGTCTCGCATCAGGCTCTCTGCTCACCGGAAGCCTGCTTCTCCCTCACCCTGCTGCTCCCCCTGCTTGTGTGCTCTCTCTCATCCTCCCTCTCTGACAAATAAATAAATAAAATCTTTAAAAGAAAAAAAAAAGAATAATGACTGAGAATTTCTCCACTTTAATTTCAGATACCAAATCGTAGATCTAGGCATCTCAGAGAACACCAACTAGAAAAATTCCAAAAAACGATATCATCTTTAAACCGCAGAAAATCAAAGATAAAGAAAAAAATCTTAAAGGGACATAGAGAAAAAAACTTGCTTATAGAGAAACAAAAACAAGAATGATATCTGACTTCTTAGAAACCATGTGCAAGAAGAAAGTAGAGTGAAACCTTTAAGTAAAAAAAAAAACCGTAAACACAAAATTCTGCATGCTATGAAATTATCCTTCAAAAGTGAAAGAGAAATAAAGACTTCCTTTGAAAATTAAATATTGGGATAATTTGTTGTTAGTAGATCTGCCTGCAAGAAAAGTTAAAAGAAGTTTTTTAGAAAGAAGGAAATAATATAAATCAGAATCTCTGATCTGCATAAAGAAAAGAAGAGCATCAAAGAAGTAATAACTAAGGTAAAATAAAAACATTTATTTTTTTCGGGGCGCCTGGGTGGCTCAGTGCGTTAAAGCCTCTGCCTTTGGCTCAGGTCATGGTCTCAGGGTCCTGGGATTGAGCCCCGCATTGGGCTCTCTGCTCGGCGGGGAGCCTACTTCCCCCTCTCTCTCTGCCTGCCTCTCTGCCTACTTGTGATCTCTCTCTCTCTGTCAAACAAATAAATAAAATCTTAAAAAAAAACCACATTTATTTTTCTTATTGGTAATTGATCCAATAGATTATAGTTTGTCCAAAATAACAATAGCAACACTGTATTTAAGTATGTATGTTTATTTGTATATGATATATATGTATATGTATATATAAAAATGAATGACAGTAATGATACAAAGGATGGAAGGGAGGAGTTAAGATTATTTTGTTATTGTAAAGTAATAATACTATCTGTGAAGTGGTATAGTGTTATTTGAAAGTGGACTTGAGTTAGTTATAAATGTATATAGCAAACTCTAGGAAAACCACTAAAGAAGTGAACCAAAAAAGATAACATATACTAAGAAAAGAGAGGAAATGGAATTGTATAAAATGCTCACTCAGTTAAAATCAAAAAAGACAGATAAAGAGTGGAAGACAAAATATGAACAAAGGCAAAGAACAAGGGAAAAAAAAATACCAGTAATGAATATGGTAGGTATCAATCCAACTATATCAGTCATCACTTTGAATGTTGATGATCTAAGCACACAAACAAAAAGAAAGAAGTTGTTAGAATAGATCAGAAAATGAGGCCCAACTATATGTTTTATACAAGAAACATACTTTAAATATAAAGATATATAATGATTAAAAGTATATGGATAGGGAAAAATATACAATATTAATACTAATCAAAGGAAAGGAAGAATAGCTATATTAATTTCAGACAGAGCACACTTCAAAGTAAAGAAAGTTATCAGGAATTAAAAAGGACATTATATAATGATAAAGGGGTCAATTCTCCAAGAAGAATTAGTAATTCTTATGTGCATGGGCCTAACAACAGAGCATCAAATGGTATGAGACAAAAACTGCTAGAACTACAAGTAGAAACAGTTGACTCCACTATCATGTTCAGAGAATTAAATACTTCTATCTCAGAAATAGAACCACCAAGCAGAAAATAAGTAAGGATATAAATGAACTCAATAACACTGCATATAATTAATATCTATAGACTAATTCATCCAACAAAAGCAGAATACATATTTTTCTCAGGCTTACATGGAACATTCACCAAGGTAGACTACGGGGCCATAAAACACATTTTGAAAAATCTAAAAGAAATAAAGCATATACTGTCCGCTTTCAGATCACAATGGATTAAACTAGAAATAAATAACAGAAAGGTAACTGGAAAATCCTAAAATATGTGGAGATTAAACACACTTCTAAATAACACATGGGTCAAAGAATGAATCTCAAAAGAAATTACAAAGATATTTTTAATCGAAACGAAAATGAAAGTACAACTTACCAAAATGTGTGAAATGCAGGGCAAGTAGTGTTTAGAGGAAAATTTACAGTGTTGAGTACATGTATTAGAAGAGAAGAAAGATCTAAAATCAAATCCAAGTTTCTGTCTTTTGAAACTAAAAAATGATGATCAAATTAAATACAAGGTAAGTGAGCAACTTAGAGCAGAATTGGGTAGAAATCAGTGATTTGAAAATAAGAAATCAATAGAAAAAAAATTAAAAAACCAAAAGTTGGTTCTTTACAAAAATCAGTCAAATTGATAAGCCTCTATCCAAGCTTACTAAAGAGCAAGAGAGGCAGAGGGAGAGAGAAAGAGAGAGAAAGAGAGAAGACACAAATTATTAACATGAGAAATAAAATACAAAATACAAAAATCTCTTAAACTTAACAATAAGAAAATTTACCAAAATTGGAAAATCAGTCAAAAAGCTTAAAAAATACCTCACCAAAGAAGATACACAGGTGGCAAACAGGCATATGAAAAGATGCTCCACATCTTATGTCATCAGGTAAATGCAAAATTAAAAAAAACATTAACAGTACACATCTATCCATTAGAACAGCCAAAATCTGAACACTGACAATATCAAATGTTGGTGAAGATTTGGAGCAACATGAACTCTCATACATTACTGGTGAGAATGCAAATGGTACAGTCATTTTTGAAATTAGTTTGGTGGTTTCTGACATTAAACATAGTCTTACCATGTAATTCAGCAATCATGCTCCCTGGCATTTACCCAAATCAGTTGAAACTTATGTGAACACAAAAACCTGCCCATGGATGTTTATAGCACAGCTTTCTTCATAACTGCCGAAACTTGGGAGCAACCAAGGTGCCCTTCAGTAGATGGATGGATAAATAAACTGTGGCACATCCAGACAATGAAATATTATTCAGAGTTAAAATGAAATGAACTATCAACAATGCAAAGACATGGGAGAAACTTAAATGCATATTACTAAGTGAATGAAGTCAGTCTGAAAAGACTACATACTGTATTATGCCAACCATATGACATTCTGGAAAAAGAAAAACCATACAGATAGTAAAAATATAAGGGGTTGCCAGGGGTCTGGGGTGGGGTGGGGGGATGAATAGGCAGAACACAGAAGATCTTTTGGGCAGTGAAAATACTCTGTATGCCACCATAGTGAAAGGTAATTGTCATTATACATTTGTCCAAACACATAGATTATACAATGCCAAGAGTGCATCTTAAAGTAAACTATGGACCTCAGGTAATTATGATGTGCCAATGTAGATCCCTCCTTAAGTGGTGGACCATTCTGGTGATTGATGTTGATAATGGGGGTAGCTATGCATATTGTGAGTGTGGGGTGCAGGGAGTATATGGGAAATCTCTATCTCCCTCTCAGTTTTCATGTAAACATAAAACTCTTCTAAAAAAATACAGTCTTTTAAAGAAAGTATACATATACAGAACAATGTGGTAGGGATTTAAGACATATTCTTGAATGCATAAGAATACATTGGCTATATATAAAATGTACATATTCCATTAATATCAAGAGTGGTTATTTCTGACTGATGGGGTTATGGGTAATTTTATTATATGCATTACTAATATTGTTAATAATATCTAATATACATATTTTGGTTTTTCTATAATGAAAATGTATTTGTTTTACAGATTGAACTATATACATTCATAAATAGTCAAATGATTTGAATAATCAAGCATAATTGATGAATAAAATTAACTGATCAAGATTATAGACTGAGCACATGTTTCTTTACCCCTCCTCTACACATGTAAATGAAATAATAAAAAGATTATTTTCTTTATGGGTCATGACAAAAATGGGTAGGAAGCACTGCTTTGCAGTTAGTATGTGAAATGATTCAGCTTTTCACAAATCATCTCTATGTTAGGGTGATCTAAGCAATTCTAAAAGATATCATCTAGAATAAAGGTGACTCTCCTCTTTAAAAATGAATTTAATATTAGGCAAAAATAATCATAGATACCCTAAGGCAGGATAATTTTGTGTATTCTTCTTAACAACCAATAAAATTGCATGCAATCTTTTTTTTTTAATTGCATGCAATCTTAGTAAATAGTAAAGCTTTGTAAAATAATAAAGAACTAGAAAATGAATTTTCCTTTATGAATTAAGTCACAAAAATGAGTATATATGTAACCTTCTTAAAAAGATTTATTTATTATTTAAGAGAGAGAGAGTGGGAAGGGGAGAGGGAGAGAGAGAATCTCAAGCAGAGTCCCCACTGAGCACAGAGCTGGACCCAGGGCTCAATCCCAGGACCCTCAGATCGTGACCTGAGCTGAAACCGAGAGTTGGATGTTTAACCAGCTGAGCCACGCAGATGCCCCTATATGTAATTTTTAAAGCTTGTCATATGCTTTTCAAAACAGATGCCCTTTAATAATATCTTTTTTCAAAAAATCTAATTTTTAGCTTAGATTTTTAAAATTTTGTTTCTATTTGTCAATTGATTAAATCCTCATTTGGCATGAGGACAGATTTTTCAGATAATCAACAAAATTAGGTGAAGACTGGAAAAAAAGTGGAATCTTTTATTTCTATCATATTTGAATTGCTTTTGTTATATTGATTTAAAAAAAAAAAAAAGCTATTCTTCAATGCCCAAAGATTTTTTAAATCTGGCAGTAGTTAACAGACAAACCAAAGGTTCACTTTTCATCACAAATGATTTGGAAACAACAACAATAACAAAAACTAATCTAGAAGAAATACATCTACTGCTAATAAAACCCTCTTGTCCTCCCATGTAACCTTGGGAAAAGTAATATGTACTAGGAGCTTTGGTGTCCTCAATTGCTTAACAGGATAAATAGTACCCTTCTTGTTGGGCTATTTTCACTACATTTAATAATATGTGTGATGTGTCAGGCCTAAAATAGACATTATCTTCTAGTTTCCTTCTCTTTTTTCTGATTTCTTACATCAAAATTAATAAAAACAACATTTTATATTTTCAAAAGATTCTAAATCAATCTTTCTCAATTTATAATCCAACTATTATTTAGAAAGGACTACAATTCAACAACTGAGCATTATTGTTTCTGTCAAATTTATAATCTTGGTAAATGATTCTATAATCACAATACTGATGGTTTATTAAGTATGCTTAAGGCAGTACAAAATCTAGCATGCTTCTCTGGAGTTTTAATGATCATAACTGAAACTATAAGACTCTCCACCATTCAGGTAAGTAAACACATAATTTCTCCAAGAGATTGAAAAAAATAGATGTACTGTACAAAAAAATGTAATTTTTACCAACATATTGGTCTAGTCACTGGCATACTTTTTCAAAGATTTTATTTATTTTGAATTGAGAGAGAGTGAGTGAGCGAGAGAGAGAGCACGAGCAGGGAGAGGGGCAGAAGGAGAGAAAGAACCAGACTCCCCTGCTGAGCAGGGGGCCTGATGCAGGGCTCAATCCCAGAACCCCAGGATCATGACCCGAACCCAAGGCAGACGCTTAACCAACTGAACCACCCAGGCACCCCGCATTCTTAAACAATCTTTGTTGTATGTTGTACATTATAATGGACACTAAATAAGAAATATTTCATTCAAGACTACCTCCAAAACAAAAATAATAATGATAACAATACAACTTCTTACCTACCAAATACATACAAAGACGAATATACTCAATATAGCCAAGCAAATGTTGGTTTCCAATAAGAAGGTAAATCTACTTTGTTTTAAAGGCCCATTTCTTTCTTGGCACTCTAATTGCACAAATTCTACTAGCTAAAATTCTCTCAAATGTTAGCATGAATATCAATTTATACTTGACTCTTTGACTCTTGATGCTTTAGTCTTTTAATTTTAGTTCATAATATGCGGGGATAGTTTCAAGGCAAAGCATATGTAAAGAGATGCTTTCTTTGTTGGACTATGTGTTCCGTTTTTAACTGCATTTCCATTTCATTATATTTTCTCCTTTTTCCTACGCTTTCCCTTCCCTTTTCCTAATCCATCACCTACAACCCACTCTTCCTTTAAGGGGCCTTTTCCTACTGACCTCCTAGTCAAACTTGCTGCATAGAAATGGTACTATACATTGCAACTCAGAGTGTGGTCTTCAGACCAGTGGACTATTAGAAATGCAAACTCCCAGCCTCCACTCTGGACCCGCTAAATCAGAATATACATTTTAAAAGGATCCCCAGTGATCTGAATGCACATTGAAGTTTGAGAAGCAATGTGTTGCAACAATTTATACTTTAGTGTGATAATTTTCCGTTACATTATCATAGAATGAGCCATTAACTGAAATTATATCATGTATTTACCTGTTTCCTTGTTTCTTGCCCATCCATCTAGAAATCAAGGTTTTGAGATCAGGCAATTAGTTCTTTTCCTTCACCTGAATGTCTCCACTGTATATAAAAGGGCCTTCCACAGAGTAGACGCTCTAAGTATTTGTTGCCTGATTTAATGATTGAATTAATCCATGCCTAGCTTTTATTATCGCAGCGAGGGTAGTAGTGGCTTGACTCTCAAGGCCAGTAATTTATCTATTACATTTTATGCCTGACTGTCTTAAAAAGGTACATCTCTGTTTCAGTCAGTATAACTCTAAAAACAGGAACTGAACAAAGCTAGCGAAAAATCACCGTAGTTTTGAAAGCACTAAGCTTGCCTCCTTTCCTACACATTTTCATTGTGATGTTTTCTGAGAGCTGCTAAGGCAGTTTTAGTATCACCATTATATCAAAATGATCTCCTATATCTAGATATACGAAGCACTGAGATAAAGGAACTGAAAGGCCAGATAATGAAACAAAATCTAACTGTATCATCTCTGAAGAAGTTCAACACGTATGAAGATAATTCCTTTAAGCAGATTGTCCAGAATGAAAGTCAAGATCTGTTGAATAAGATTGCAAACAAAATTGACCATCAGACTTTCAATTATTACCTTTAATGAATAACATTTTAAAGGTTTGACTCTATTTGACTGCTATATTTTCAAGATCAAAACAGGAAAAATGTTTGTATGAATTGATCATTGCAACTTTGAGCATTAAATTTTTACACAGGAGGGGCGCCTGGGTGGCTCAGTGGCTTAAAGCCTCTGCCTTCGGCTCAGGTCATGATCTCAGGGTCCTGGGATCGAGCCCCGCATCGGGCTTTCTGCTCGGCAGGGAGCCTGCTTCCCCCTCTCTCTGCCTGCCTCTCTGCCTACTTGTGATCTCTCTCTCTTTGTCAAATAAATGAATAAAATCTTAAAAAAAAATTTTTTTTTACACAGGATATAGAATTCATGAGGAGAGGAAAGATTTTTTTGTTGTCTTGCGAAATATCCCATTGAAATACCTAGGGTATAATAATGCACACTTGACCTTGACATATTCAGCAAATTGCCAGTTTATGTTGTTATTCTTTCCTTACAATTAAGAAAGAAAAAGCATAGATTAATTTGAATAGAGACTCATAAACTGTATAGTGTACACAGTGTTCCATATGAAGTTGCAGTAGCATGAGACAATTTTTGTTATGTTACCTGAATAAAAAAGCCTATATATGTATATGTATACAGATATATGCACATACATATGTATATGCATAAATATATATGTGTATATGTATATATAAATATACTATTTGTACATAAATATATAATATGACAAGAAAAATCACAGTTATCTTAACTGATTATTTCTGAGAGGTGGAAATAAAAGTCATTTTCTTTTTCATTCTTTATAATATACGCTAGACTTTCAAGAACCCATAAATATTACCTTTTCTAGTCACTAGACAAAAATGAACATTAAAAAATTATTCATCATTCTTGTTGGATAAGAGGACACAATTCCATTTTTCATAATTAAATTTATGTATTTTTTACAAAAGCAATAAATATTCATTGTATGTAATTTAGAACACAAAAATAAAAAGAAAATAAAATCAACTGTAGTTTCATTTCCTAGGGATAACTCCAGTTAACTTTTTGATATATATCCTTTTAGCCTTTGTTTGAGGAATATAAATATATATTTTTGAAAAACTAAAATGTGACTATGTGTAATAATGCTTTATACAAGCTTCCTTGGAGATACTGTGGGTTCAGTTCACTGCAATAAAGCAAATATTGCAAAAAGGCAAGTCAATTTTTTTTGTTTCCTAGTGCATATAAAAGTTACGTTTACACTATACTGTAGTCTATAAAGTGTGTGATAGCATTATGCTTTTAAAAAGTACATACCTTAACTAAAAAAAAATTTGCTAAATATTTTTAGCAATATTTGCTAAAAATTACTAACCATTATCTGTGCTTTGAGTGGGTCATAATCTTTTTGCTGATGGAGGGTCTTGCCTTGACGTTGATGGCTGCTGACTGTTCAGGGTGGTGGTTGCTGAAGGTTTGTGTGACCATGGCGCTCTCTTAAAAAAACACAACAATGAAGTTTACCATATCGATTGGCTCTTCCTTTCACAAATGCTTTCCCTCTAGCATGTGATGCTATTTGATAGCATTTTATCCATAGGAGAACTTTCTCCAAATTGGATTCAATCCTCTGAAACCCTGCTGCTGCTTTATGGCCTAAGTTTCGATAATATTCTAAACCTTTTGTTGTCATTTCAACAATCTTCACAGCATCTTCATCAGAAGTAGATTCCATCTCAAGAAACAACCTCCTTGCTCATCTATAACAAGTAAGTCCTCATCCATTCAAGTCTTATCATGAAATGGCAGCAATTCTCTCACACTCTCAGGCTCCACTTTTCATTCTAGTTCTCTTGCTATTTCCACTACATCTGCGGTTACTTCCTCCACTGAAGTCTTGAGTCTTGAAGCCCTCAAAGTCCTCCATGAAAGTTGGAATCAACTTCTTCCAAACTCCAGTTAACGTTGATATGCCATTCCCATGAATCACAAATGTTCTTAATGGCATCTAGAATAATGAATCTTTTTTTTTTTTTTAAAGATTTTATTTACTTATTTGACAGAGAGAGAGACATCCAGAGAGGAAACACAAGTGGGGGCGAGTGGGAGAGGGAGAAGCAGGCTTCCCGCTGAGCGGGGAGCCAGATGTGGGGCTTGATTCCAGGACTCTGGGATCATGACCTGAGCCGAAGTCAGATGCTTAATGACCGAGCCACCCAGGTGCCCCTAGAATAATGAATCTTTTCCAGAAGGTTTTCAATTTACTTTGCCCTGATCCATCTAGAGTCTTAAGAAATGTGTTTCTTAAGTCACAGGACTTGAAAGTCAACATTTCTACTTGACCTCTGGGCTGCAGAACGGATGCTGTGTTAGGAGGCATGAAAACATTAATCTGATTATATTACTCCATCAGAGCTCTTGGGTGACTAAATGCATTATCATTAAGCAATCATATTTTGAAAGGAATCTCTTATTCTGAGTTAAGTAGGTCTCAACAGTGGGCTTAAAATATTCAGTGAACCATGTTGTAGACAGATGTGCTGTCATCCAGGCCTTGTTGTTTCATTTATAGAGCACAGAGAGTAGATTTCACATAATTCTTCAGGGCCAGAGACTTTTCAGAATGGTAAATGAGCACTGGCTTCAACTTAAAGTCACTACATTAGCCCAGGCATTGACTTCTCCTCTCTAGCTATGAAAGTCCTAAATGGCATTTTTTAAATAAAAGACTGTTTCATCTACATTAAAAATCTGTTGTTTAGTGTAGCCACTTTCATTAATGATCTTAGCTAGATCTTCCAGATAACTTACTGCAGCTTCTGATCAGCACTTGCTGCTTTACTTTGCACTTTGATGTTATAGAGATGGCTTCTTTCCTTAAACCTCATGAACCAACCTCTGCTAGATTCCAACTTCTCTTATGCAACTTCCTCACCTCTCTCAGCCTTCATAGAATTGAAGAGAGATAGGGCCTTGCTCTAGGTTAGGTTTTGCCTTAAGGGGATGTCGTGGCTGGTTTGACCTAACCAGAACACTAAAAATTTCTCCATATCAGCAATAATGACATTTCACTGTCTTATCATATGTGTGTTCACTAGTGTAGCACTTTTAATGCCCTTCAAGAACTTTTCTTTTGCATTCACAACTTCACTAACTGGCACAAGAGGCCTAGCTTCCAGCCTTTCTGGGCTTTTGAAATGTCTTCCTCACTAAGCTTACTTATTTATAGCTTCTTTTTACTTGAACACTTAGAGGCCACTGTATGGTTATTAATTGGCCTAATTTCAATATGGCTTTGTCTCAGGGAATAAGAAGGCTCAAGGAGAAGGAGAGAGATGGGGAAGGCTGGTAGGCAGAACAGAGAGAACACATACAACATTTACCCATTAAGTTTGCCATCTTATATGGGTGTGGTTCATGGTGCCACAAAACAATTACAACAGTAACTTCAAAGGTCACTGATCACAGATCACCATAATAAATATAAAAATAATGAAAAAGTTTAAAATATTGGAAGAATTACCAAAATGTGATGCTGACACAAAGTCAGCAAATGTTGGAAAAACAGTGTTGAGAAGTTTGCTTGACTCAGGGTTGCCACAAACCTTCAATTTGTAAAAAAAACACAAAAACTGGGAAGCACAATGAAGCAAAGCACAGTAAAGCAAGGTATAGCTATATTCCAATGGCTCTTTGCAATCAAGATTTTCACATACATTATATTTTACTTTAAAC
This sequence comes from Potos flavus, assembly GCA_028534135.1. Taxonomy (NCBI): domain Eukaryota; kingdom Metazoa; phylum Chordata; class Mammalia; order Carnivora; family Procyonidae; genus Potos; species Potos flavus. The sequence goes on from CM052899.1 coordinate 102,851,535, forward strand.
ACAAACATAAAACTATAATCCCTGTTCAATGCTGGATTACTGAATTTATATCAACCATTTAAAACTGTCTGCAGAGAGTTTTAAAATTCTGTATCAGAAACTGTTTCTCCCCTATAAATTTTTTCAGCTGAACAGAATCTTTTAATCTTTTATGTGCAGACAATATAGTATTTGCATCAAATAGAGTTAAAAAAAAAAGTAGATACAATTAACCCAGGAAAGAAAGTAATAGAGCCGTAAATAGTAAATTCAAATCGTAAATTTTGCAAATTAAATGATGAACATCCTCTGGTCCTTATGTAGGACATAAAATGTCAGTGTTGTTTATAAAATGATTTGAGTTTATTCCTCTTTAAGCTTTAAGTAGTTTAACTACAGGGACATTACTCTGTGCATGTATATGTGCGTATCCTAAGAACACTTAATGTTCCACATGTTGGTTGTCAAGATAAAGACCACTATGAGGATCGAGCATTCAGTTTGACCTTCTCAGAATGGGCCTTAAATATAAAACAGTGAAGAGAGGAGAGGAGAACATTCTAGTCACACTCCTATCACTCTTTCCTTTAACCCACATAAGACTGAGGAACTGATTATCTTGTTCATTGTTGAGCACATAACAAATTCTCAGTAATAATTTGTAAAATGGACGAAGTAATGTATTTCAACTGAAAATGCTTGAAGAAGATGAGGTTGGGGACATTGACTAAGAGCAAAGAAGTGCCAGCCTCTCTTTGTGATGGGTCTACATATAATTGTCTTTCTTTTGAAACTAGGGGAACCATCCATTTTAATGGCAATTATAATGTTTTAGGTTTTGCTACTGCCTTTGATACAGGTATTTACACATAGTTACAGATTCTAATGTGGTAGGTTTCAGGAGACTACAGAGTACTAAGTACAGGGAAGCAAGAGCAAGGCAACTGTGTCTAATCTGACTTCCTCAGTGGCTCAACAGAGAAGGGCATGAGCCTATGGAGTATCTAGACTTGAAGAATGACTTAATAGCTGAAAAAGAAAGGAGAGAAGCTATTAGAAGGACAAGAACAGGATCTTAGAAAGACAGACTAGAAAGAGAAAGAAGGACACATCCTTCTATAATGCCGAAAAAGTTTCCCTTGGAAAGAGTGAGAAAAAGAGATTGTACATTTGAATTACCTAAGCATAAGTCAATAGAATGTTTTTTTTTTTTTAACTTACATGAATGAATGATTAGATTAAATTAAATAATAAAAGCATTAAAAAAATATATCAGGATATCATCCTTCACTTCAAATTTCATGCCCTTGCCAATGGATTTGAATTTCTCTGACATCATCTGTGAGTAAATATACTGTCTTAACAAGCTGATATAACTCCTGACTTTTCCCCTCCCAATGTAGCAAGATCAGCCATAAATTACTGTCAGAAAGCTGGAATTTTAGTGATGATGTTTAGTAAATGAAAATGAAGCTATAATCAATTCATTGCCTGAAAGGAAGAGAATCTTAAAAAGAGATTTGATTTAAAATGAATACCCATGATGTTATAATTTTTATAAACAAACTTTTTTGTTTGATTTTATAAAAAAACTTCCTCAGGATAATTATTAACACCTAACAATTATTGAACATTTACTATGTGTTAAGTAGTGTTTTTAATGCTTTGCATGTATTAACACACTTAATACTTACCAACTCCATGAAGTAGGTAATAATATCATCCTCATTTTACAAATTAATTCATTTGTTCTATAAACAAGTATTTATGAAGCACTAACTATGTACCAGGTGTTATGCAGGATGCTGAGGTGAGGCTTCCTTCCCAGACTTGCAATCTAATGGGGTGGAGGAAGAACCTATCTGAATAAAATGTGGACAGTAGCTGATGCTGGGAAATGCTGGGAGGAAAATTAAAGCCAGGAAGCCTAATGGGACTTTGAGGAGATGGAGTGGGGGCTGCTGTTTTAAATGAGGAAAATAAGGGGCTGGGCAATGTATTAAGTCTTCCAAGGCCACATTGCTAGTTATTGCTGAAGACAAAGAGGAAACTAGTCAGATTTCAGAGATCCCTAATCACCACGCTATACTGTCTCTTCACGCACAGTGAAACCATACATACGGCAATTTGTCACAGGGATGATCTGATAGAATCAAAGACACAAAATTTTCAGAGCTGCTAAAAACAACATATGGTCCAAAACTTCACTGAAAATGTCTAAGGCATTAATCCTTTTGATAACATAAGACTGTACTCCATTCGACATTAAATTGATGTTCCAGTTAGGGTAGCTCATTTCCATAGAAATGGCAGTTTATGTGTGAGTGTGTATGTTTACCAGTCTTGTTGTTCACTGAATTATCTCACAAGAATGTTTTATTTTACAAAGAATTCCCAGGAGCTGCTTATGTGTGGTTGGATTGACTCTTGTTGCCAGAGAAAATGACTCTTTTTATAATGCCGAACATGTAGAATCATTATCAATAGGTAATGATGATTTTTCTCAGTCTAAATTGGATTTGAAGGAGAAAGATACATTTCTGATTTTTTTCTTTCAAGTATCTTCAAATTCTTTATAATTATCTAAGAGCATAACTTGAATGTTGATGACAAACTTTCTTTCCTACGTTTTAGAAAAATGTCTACCAGTATTTAATGCATTTTAAATAATAATCAACATCTTAACCTGATAGATCTAAGGCTTTCCATAAAGTAGCAGAGACTGTACCTGAGGATGTTATTTTAACTTTCAAATTAAATAAAAAATTCCAGTGCTATATGTAAATAATTTTAGGATGTGTTGTAGTTTTTAGTTTCATATTTTCATGTGACTAGACAAAATGACTTTGAAATTGCCTGCTTTCACGTAAAAGCAGCCTTTTAAGTGACATTTCCACTTTCTCAGAAATATTATACATAAACATGACTCTTCTTTAACTTGAATAAGAATTTTAGAAACTGAATCTACCCACCTTTGGGGCAGAAATAGGTTTTGCTTTTTTTCCCATTTATTCCGTGTGATATATTAAAATGAGGAAGAAATTTTTGCAGTTAAGCCAAAAAATTGCTTTTGAGGGAGGGCTCACCTTTCTGACAGATAAGCCCCCAAAAGAAGTCTTTTTGGGTTAGGGTAAAAATAAGAAGTAACATGCACTGATTTCGGATTAAGTCTGAAATACCCTAGGTAGAGATTTATATACATAATTTCCTTTGATCCTCACAATTATCCTAAGAGATGCATACTATTGTTTTCTGATTTTACTGATGAACGATTGGGTTTTTAAAAAGTCAAATTGTCATAGCTCACAGAGCTGGGATGAAACTCTTTGATTCCAAACACTGCACTCTGGGCCACAGAGCTATACTTTCCAATAAAAGGAAACACCCTTTGCTGATCCACATACATCCAGCTTCACACACAAGCACTAGCAAGCTGGCCTCATCAGCCAATTGATTCTGTTAAGAGCTAAGAGGAGCCACTTTGTTTGCTTTGTTTGTGACAAACTTTGTTTCCTTCATCTGTGACAATGCTTTAGTCCTCTTGCAGCCATTCCAATCTCCTCCCCAGTCCCTGAATATAACCATAATCTTTCATTCTTTCACGTATGCTCCTTTTTTTAATTTGATTTTTTTATTTAAATTCAATTGATTAACATATAATGTATTATTAGTTTTAGAAGTAGAGGTTCCGTGATTTATCAGTCTTATATGATGCCCGGCGCTCATTTGCTCTTTTCTTTTTGCTTGTTGTACCTAGTCCCATTTTTCCTCCTAATTTTCAACACTCCCATCAATGGTTACTCCTAGTGGAAGAGCTTTCCCAGCTTCCCGGTAATCATAGCTCATAGGATTAGAAAGTGTCACATGGATAATATCATTTATATATTATTTATTTTCCTATCTCTTTCATTAGATAGTGAACTTTTGATAGTACAACTGATAATTGTTGTTTTTACCTCAATTTCAGGTGACTACCAAACACTGGCCACATAGTAGAACCCAATAAATGTCAATAAATAAATAAATAAAACCATTATTTAGTGGAAAATCAACCAAGCTAAAGGGGAAAACATGTAAGGATCTTTATAGCTAATACATACATTTTAAAGGAAAATCATTCAAAACTGAGTAATGAAGAAAAATAAATACAGGTATTGTACTAACTAGCATAGTAAGTGAAGAAGCATATTAGACATAGAAAATATGAATTTTCTGGGTTATGGAATAAGCATTCCTAATTTCTAAATGCCTTCAGAATTATGAAAAAAAAAAACCATTCTTAAAATGTAAATATAACAATAAAAGGGAAAATGATAAATGCTTGGTTCTAATGTTTCAATTAACAATGTGAAAATACATCCTGGAGATCAAAAGGCTAATCAAAGGAAGTGTCTAAGTGCATGATAATCAGAGCAATTTGGTGTGATAATATGCTGATAAAGAAGGCACTATGGGTACCATTTTATGTTGTTGAGTCACTTAATATGACAGACTATGACGAAAAGTAAAAACAAGGAAGTAATAGTTTGATAAGGAAACATGAAAACAAATCTTACTATATATAAAATGAGATCAACAAGGGAGGTACACCTACTTAGAAGATGGTAGATCAGGAAAAGTGGGTAATATTTTTTGTTTGCAATTTTGAAAGGTATCACAATTGAAATGTGATACCAATTTTGAAATGTGATCCCTAAAATGAAAAAGAATACATTTTGAATAAAAAAGGAAATGTTTCAAATGGAAAATCCAGAAACTTATTTATTTTAAAAATTTTAATTTTTAAAGTATTGCAATACTGTTGTAGACAGGAAAATGTTCTGAAGCTCATTTAGCATGAGAAAGATAACTGGAATGGAAGAACTGCATAATACTGTATTCAAATAAAATATATTGCAAGTTTGTAAATGTAGATCGAGACGTGGGGCCAAGACAAAATATGTCAAATTCTAATGCTCCTATTAAATTCAGAATGTGGAGGTGCCTTATGAAACCTTAGTATCTCCCCACAGTTGAAAATATAGATGATGGGGAAGGATAAGATTCATTGCCTATGACAGCATTAGCTTCAGCAAAGCTCATTCTAGTTGTTACCTGAGGTTTCCATCCTAGCCTCTGAAATGCAAAAACCTGGACAATTTTAAGAACACTCTGATTCGAGTTGAGTAAGTGTACGTCCAAAAAATTAAAAATGGTCTGGTATTCCCAAAGTACCCTAAAAGTTATTTTTTCAAAATCAACCCAGAATTTGTTCACTAGTGTACTTATTTGAAATGTGGGTGCTGGAAGTATCTGGTCCATTCCAGTTCTGTCATTTTCTTGTCACTTACCCTCCTATGTTTGTATTTTTACTTAAAATTCAGGTACCAGTATGTAGTCCTCACCCATTCTGTAACAATTAAGTACATATTTACATTAAGTTATAACAACAGTGCTTGACTCATAGAAATTCATAAATGAATATTAGAAAATATTTTTGTTGAAAATGTAAGGAATAAATGGATCGATCATGAACAAAAAATGGAAGAGAAGTAATATGCTTTCTCATGTGAGCACTAATGTCATTTGAGAGTGGGACTTCAGAAGGGAGGAGCCAACATTCTGACTCATCATGGATTTTTCCAGATTCCTCCCTGCTGACAGCATGGAACCTGCACAAAGAATATAATGTCTTGCGGTTTAATGACATTATCTTTCAATAACAATGTTGGGGAAGATATTATTTGAGATGAGTTTTAACTCTGAAAACTAACTTTCAACTCTGTGATTTATGTATAAAAGGAGTTTTTAAAAAATAATTCCTCAAAGTACTAGAAAAATCTTCATTATAATTTTATAACTTCTTCCATTTTTCATAATAGTTAATTTGTTTGTAGCTCATCTCTGAAACAATCTTGCTTCTCCCTACATCAATATTTTGCACAATTCTGTGTAATTATCACTACCATTTAAATCTATGCTTCCGTATATTAATATTTTGTCTTATTGTTTTGAACTATTTGTTTCAAAATGGAATCTTTCATTGAAGTGCAACATTGATTTTGAGGGAGATTTTCATGTTCTCATGGAACAGTTCTTAATATATCATTCCCAAGCCAAAAGTAAAATGTGACATCCTGGGCTATCATTTCAAATGTTTTAAAACTTAAAAAAATTTTTTTCATTCTCACATTTTTTCAGCAGTATAGTCCCATGATTCTTATGCATTGCCTTTTCTTTGAACATAACTTATGATTTTGTGTTAAAATGACTTTATGTACATATTTGGCAAATACTCTTTCAACTTTTAAGTATCTTAGGTTCTACATATAAGAATTTATCTTTGAAATGAAAAATGTCAAAATGTTAACAGTGATTGCCACCAGGTATTGTCATTCTGAGTGATATTTTTTTGTGTGTGTGCTTCTTTTATATTATCCATACTATTCAGATTTTTATAATGAGCATATATTATTTTTATAATTAGAATAAAATCTTTAAACTTTTTTAAATTTAAAATTCTTACCCATAATTCAAAGTCAGTGCCATATGTTTGTTGAGATAAAAAAAAACTATAAAAAATAAATATGTGAAATTATATAGTATCCTTAAGAAGGGAAGAAAAAAACACACAACTGTATAGCTCCTTTTTCCTACCTTTTAAACAGCTTTGAAAGATGAAGAAACATTTACAAATTAGACATGAACCTTACTTTCTCATATTTTTAAAGAATTTAAATGAGTTAAAAAGAACTTGGCCGGTTGAACAACAAAATTATTGTGTTTGGTTCTAGTCATTGTAAATGATGGAACAATGGTTGAGAAAAACTTTTCCTTAAGAAGCTCTAAACTATTGAAAGGGATGATAGAGCATTTGTTGGGGGGTTGGGTGACATTCAAACAGGGCCAAAAATACATGTTCTCAATTACGATAATAAATTGAATTCTTGTTGAGGTACTTGAATAAAAGGAAATGTTGAATAAGAGTTAAGCTTTATATGGGAAGCTGTTAAAGAGACTGATGAGCATTACTTACTTCCTTACAAATACACTTTATAGCATTATGATACCATTAAGAGTCAAAAAAATGCACATACAGGATAAACTTAAGAGAAGGATTTCTGTTGATTTCCATCTGCCCAAACATTCTCATTACAATTCAAAAGGAAATCCTAATTGCCTAGTAAACAGTACAACCATAAAAAGTTAATGGATATAGTTCCTAGGAAGACCTGCAATTCCAACTCTGCTATTATGCAATTATAAGTGGTGATTTGAAATTTTTTCAGCTCTCCCAATATATAGGCATATTTAGACAGTAGTAAAAATAATTTGAAATCTCTCATGCAAACTTAAGGTGAAAAAAAATACATCTTCCATATATGAGTGTAAGTGAATGCCCATTTGATGATATCATAAAATGGCTGACTTTTTAAATCTTTTTTTATTTCTCAACATAATTTAAAACTGCATATTGTGTTTCTCAGTGAAGAATTAAGTTAAAATATAAGGACCTCTCACTTTATTTCCCGTATGAGATATAAAAATATGGGAAATCGGTGTTAGATCTCTTGTTTTGTTTTGAGCTGTTAGTTAATCTGATATGATTCTAAGTTTGATCTTCCAGCATAAACCTAAGTGTAGATGGGAAAATGTTACTGATGTTAAAAAAATAAAACTTAAAGAGTCTGCCTAGGAAAATAATTACCAAGACTCACAAATGGTTAGCTACTAGCTAGAATAAGGCATGTTTAAGTAAAACACAGTTCATATGTAAAATTCCCCTCCAGTGGCTCAATCTTCACTTGAGAGTGAAGATCTACAGACCTCAGATTACAATTCCGTAGACTTCAAGATATTGACTCTCTTGACATACATTTCAAAGCTAGATATATATTTTCTGCAATAAAAGATGGCAATCTTTTGCTTTTCTGTCCTATACATGGTGTATTTCCTATAACACTGGGGTTAATGTTCAGAGAAGCCTCAGACTGGTGCTGTTAATACAGCAGATGGGTATTTACATATGTAACTGAAACATGAAAAAGACCAGCTTTCGGCAAAAACGAAGAGAGCAGGATTTCTGGAGTAGCAAAGACTGACATAAACTAGGTAGTATGTAGTTAATAGTGTAATGACTCTGAGCAATACGAAAAATATGAAACAGTACACCTTAGCCTTGATTCAACAAAGGGAGGTGGTAGAAATCTGGAATAGAGGGCAATATATTTATAATATGAATGTGATGAAACGCTACCTAGCATAGTGTTTAAAATGCCATTGCCAGGGTGCCTGGGTGGTGCAGTAGGTTAAACATCTCACTCTTGGTTTCGGCTCAGGTCCTGATCTCGGGGACATGAGACAGAGCTCCGCATCTAGCTCCACGCTAAGCGCAGAGTCTGCTTTAGATTCTTTCTCCCTCTTCCTCCGGCCCTCCTGCTTGTGCTCTCTCTCTCTCTAACATAAATAAACAAATCTTTTAAAAGGCCATTGCCAATACAACTGAAAATATTCTGACCAAATGTGTTTATTTTATTTGCAATAAATAACTTGCAATTACACTCTCGTGTCTAGGACTAAGAAGCTTCTGCTAATAATTCTGGTGTTTGAATTTTATTCTTCAATGTATATAATAATGACCAAAAATGACATTAGGATGCAAGGTAAAATAAAATAAAGAAAAATAGGATACAAAAAGGTAAGTTGATTAAAGTAAAAAAAAACTTTAAAGAGACTTTGAAAATGTGTCATAAAGTGAGAACACCTTGAACCCTTAGTCTCTGCAGCCTCAGAAATAAATTGAGCTACTTTATTAAATCATCTAAGCCAGAGAAGCTTACAGGGACAAAATAAAACCCTGTGTAGAGCATCACATACCTGAACTCACATTTATAATTCAGACTTTTTGAGTAATATACTTTTCAAACAATCCATCATTTTAATTGGAATTCTGAAGTTATAATGAACTATTAGTTTCTTAGAGAAAGAAAAAAGCAGATATTCAATCCTTGAATCTAAAAGTTGGCAGCTAATAATTTCTCAAAACTTAATACATTCTAGAAGTACAAAAACAGTTCTACCAGCCTTTGTCTTAAATAAACTAAGTTATCATTATGCATTTACTGTTAGAATTGATTAATTATTGTCTAAATTAGTGAACAATCAATATGTGTTTTAAATCATACCACCATTTAAAATATTTGATTATGAGCAAGCTTGCTGCTGCTCTAAGGCACTTTGACTTTACTCTCTTGGTGATATAGAGTCCCATAATTGAGTCTGTGTTTCGGAAAGAGAAGAAAGGAGCCACCAGCAGTAGACTGGAAAGAAAAAGATGATGATACAGGTCAATGGAGATGGAGAATGGGAAAGAAGAGGCATTTTTCTAAGGGAGAGAATTTAGTTGAATGTGGGAGAAAGGGTCTGTGATAGCACTGGGGTGACTGGGCAGTAGTAATGTCTTTAAAATATGGAACACGTGAATAGGGCTAATTTTTTTTAATGGACGGAGGGTAGAAGAAATAATTATTTTAGCAAATCTGAAGGTGGGACATAAATAAACAACGTAAAGTCTAGTGAAAAAGTGCAGAGTAGAGCAGTGATTCAAAGAGTCCCTGAAGTCAAAACAATTCGTAATAATACTAAGATGTCATTTGCTTATGATGGCACAAAAGCAATGGAGAGTAAACCAACTGTCACCTAAGCATTAATGATAAAGACAGTGGCGCCAAATTATGGTACTAACCACTGGGCACTCATGGTTAAAATACATATTGATTTTGTATAAGGAAAAGAACCAGTAAGATACCACTCTACAACCATTAAAATGACTGAAATTAAAAATTGACCAAGTGTTGATAAGGGTGTTGAGCAATTGGAACTCTTAACATGGCTGGTGAGAAAGTAAAATGATACAACTACTTTGGAACACAGTTTTGTAGTTCAAGTTCCACTAATAATGTGAATAACTTTTCATGTGCTTTGTTGTGCTCTGGAGATATATACATATATATATATATATATGTATACATATATATATACATATATATATATGTTTTTTGTTTTTTTTTTCTGTAAAGTATCTTTTGCCCAGTGTTTTTCATTGGATGTTTGTTCTTTTTATTATTGTGTTTTCAGAGTTCTCTCTATATTCTGGATATAAGCCCTTTTAGATTGATTTTTCTACTGATAATTGGAAAACTGTCCTGTTTCTTTGCATGCTGGATAATTTTTGATCTGCTGGTGGGCATGATCAACTTTATCTTCTTGGGTGCTACATTCCTACAGATTTTCCTGAGCTTTGCTCTGGGATGCAGTTATGTTACTTGGAACCACTTTGATATTTTTAAGGCTTGCTTTTGAATTTTGTGAGAGGCAGCCACAATAGCCTTTAATCTATGGCTAATTTTGCCTCCACTACCAGGCAAAACCTTTCTAAATATCCTACCCGATGTTTCTTGGATTATAAGGTTTTTCCACTCTTGCTGGTGGCAACAAAACTCTTTCTAGCTCTGAGTGAGCTCCTGAGATGTTCCTCTACTCCCTCAGATGTTTCTTCCACAGGTCTTGAGGCATTTCCTGGCAGGCACATCCTGAAGAGTATTCAGCTGAGGATTCAAGGGGAATCCCCTGCATCTCTCCACAGCTCCCTCTCTGAGCAGCTTTCGCCTGCCTGCGAACTTAGAGAACTTCGATACCGCAGTCCCCCTGTATTCCCACCTCCATCTCTGAACTCTGGGACGCCACTGACTGTACCTGGGTTACTCTTTCCTGTGTTGTGGCTTAGAATCTCTCTCCAGGTAGTAAGTGGGGGCAAGTATATTTTTGTTTTTGAAAAATAGCCCCTTTACATAGAAATATTTATGTTCACATGTAATGAGCTTATTATTTTTAAATGAATTAATTTTTAAAATTCTACATTTTAATTTCTGACATTGTAAAAATCAATAGATTTAACTGACATAAACAAAAGCTCTTTGGGGTTCTCAAAATATTTTAAGAATATAAAGTTATTTGCATGAACAATGAATCTTGGAATACTGAAAAAATAAAATAAAAGTTAAAAAAAAAGAATATAAAGTTATTTGAGAGCAAAAGGTTTAAGAATCGCTAGCCTAGGATTACAGATATGAAAGTCTTCAGCTTAGACAAAATGTTTTAAACTACATTTAGGGAGAGCTAGTTGGAATAAAAGGGCTAAAGACACAAATCTGAGAGACAGCCTCACCTTCCTGTGATTGCTCAACCTCTATATATCCAATCTGTCCTTACGACTTGTTTATTTGATCCTTGAAACATCTTTCCAATTTGTTCTCTAGAATCCATTTCCCTGCTAATTCCTTAATTCAGGCTCTCATGGCTTCTCTTCTGTATCATTGTAGTGTCTTCCTTGCCCAGTCATTATGGCCATTATATGGCCATTATCTGTCCGAGAAAGCCTTCTAAAGCCCTTGTCTAGTTTTATCTTATCCACATTTAAGATGGCTTTGAAACCAGGGCCTTGAAGTTAAAATTTAAACTCCACAGAAGCATGAAAAAGCCCTTCCGGACTGCATAGCTCAGGCTGGCTCTCCAGTCTCTCTCTATACAAAAACATCTATACATGAATTGTCATTTAAAGCTACATATGTTTTCTCGGAGAAACAGATTTGCCTTAGCATCAGAGCATTTGTCCATGTTGTCGCATACTCCCCAAACCAGAGTTTAAGTAAATAAAAACAAGTAATTGAGCCTTCCTAGAGTCATTTTTATCACCCTATATTTATGAGTAACAGACATCGCTATAAATAGTGGCTAGACAACAATTACTCAAAGGTTTTCTTTCTAATCGGTTAAACAATTGTACAAGAGTAGAACTGACCAGAAATTGTCCAAATGTGACGTTTACATGGCTGAAAAACAGTCACCCTATGTAAGGTTTACACTTTCTGATCATTGGAATTGACTGCAGATTTAAAGAAAGTTTTAATAGACTGAGGTAATGAACTTCATTGTTACTATTCATGTATTCTAGCTACAGTCTAAGAGTTTATGAATTTATCTACAACATTCTTTTTAGCTATACCTTAGTTTCATCCTATGGCCTCTCCTGCCCCAACTCCCTCATACCTCACTAAACTGGCAGATAGTGTATTCAAAAGAATACTCAGTAAAGCCAAAAGTAGATTTTATGCCACATTTCCCTAAGCACATCTGACCAAAGGCCAGCACACAGAAAATGCCTGATTCCTGGATATTTCCACTAAAGAACACCATGGTTCATACAATAAGCTCCCCCAAACGGTATCCTCACAGTAGAAATTTTCAAAGAAACCCATAATACAAATGTTTCCATTTAATTAATACACCATATCACACTTATTTCTAATTTGCTGTCATTATTAATCATTAATTTTTCTTCACTGTTAGGTCCACTATGAAAAAAACTAGTATTTTCTTTGATATGAATCTGAACTCAACTATCTAATGCAGTGTCATGAATGCCAACAAAACATGACTATTAAATAAATCATATCTTTCTTACAATGACATGGGCTTACTTATATATCTTTTATGACTGACAGATGATGGGAAAAGTGGAACACAGTCATTGTTTATTATATTTTGTTCTTTCCAGTTAAAGAACCCTGGCTGGCTTATTTTGAAATATTGATTAAATCTCACTGTTTCTAAGAAATCCCTTCCTCATACATGTTTATTTTTTTCATGTGTTTAAATATAATTTATTTCGTTGGAATCTTTAAAAAGAATTTTTATTTGCAGCATTTTAGAATCATTTAAAAACATTTTTTCCTCTCAAATTGGAATGTCTACATATTTTGCACTAACAATCTACTGAGGCTTTATGGATTTTTATTTCACGGGTGGATTGTGACAATGAAAATAAAACATCTAGAGGAAAAACAAAAAGAAAAGGCAGTTTTAGTTTTTGTTATTTGGTTCAAAGCCTCCTGGAGGCCATTTCTCAAGATGCTTGCCAGAGACCTTAATCAGCTGAAATTTCTAATTGTTCACAGTCCTTATTATACTTGTAAGATAACCTTTTTACAATTTACAGTAAGTATTCCTAGTAACCTGTTTACAGAAATATAACAGACTAGACATTCAGAAATATCCATCCCTTTATAGCAAACCTGAAATACCCTAAATAATAATATTTAAAGCAATAATATTAATAACAACATTCATTCATGAATAACTGAAGATGAAGTAAGGAAATTTCTCAGAGACCAAAACAATAAATAGGCACAAATTCATGGTTTTAAGGGAATACACTGGAACCCATTTTTGCTCTGAGTTTTCTGCTGATCCTTAGTGGTGCTGGGTTTTAAGGAGACCCGTACTCATTGAAAGGGAGAAAGTCCAGGCATGAGCAAAATGAGAGATCAGACCAGAAATCTTTTTATAAACTAGGGCACCAAAACCTGCAAAAAGAAATTTTCTTTCTCAGCCTTGGCTCAGGGTGGAATTAAAATGCAGAAAAATTGTTTCTTAAGATTTCCCAAACTACAAGCATTCATATGGGTTTAGGACCTGGATAGATTCTACCTAAAAAACTGCCAAAAAAACTGCAAGCCAAAAATTCAGTTTAAAGTGGTCCCAGGTGGAAATTCGAGTTCCTGGCAGAAACAGACCTAAATCTTTTCTTTAGCAAAATACATTAAAATCAGACCTCAAAGGATTTCCATAGATAAAGTTCCATGTTACATCAATTACAACAAAAAAAAATTACTTAAATAGCAGAAAGTCTTAGAGAACCAGGCCAGCAATCCACATATTACTATTTCCAGGAAAAGAATATAAATAAGTATTAATATACTGAAAGAAATAAAAAGAGAAAATGAGGCTGTAAAGAAATCAAAGATTATTAAGATGGGCCAGGCTTTGATAAAACACCCAAATGGAACTCTTAGAGATAAAATGTGTAATGGCAGGTAATAACTGAATTTAGAAACTCAATGAAATTTTCAAATGCAGATCAGAAATGGCTGAGATATCTAAAAGATAAATCTGAAGAAATTAAGTAAAGTGAAGCAAGAGGGAAAAAGGGAAGGCAGTTGTGGAAGGGTGGTTAAGAGATATACGGGGAGAATGAGAAGGCTGCGCATGTGCTTAATCAGGGTTTCAGGAGAGAATGAAAGAATGGAGAAGAGGGAAGATTCTAGACGATGGAATGGCTGAACATTTTTCAGATTATGGAAAGACATGGAATCTCAGATTTAAGCAGCTCAAATAATTGCATGTAGGATAAATAAAAATATTAAATATCTAGGACACATCATTATGAACTGAGGAATCCCAGATACAATGAGAGGATCTTAATAGTTGATCATGAAAAAAATAGATTGCCTACAGAAGAATGGATGCCAGATAACCAGCTTCTCAGCAGCAACACAGATGTGAGAAGACAAGAATAATATTTTCAAGAACTGAGAGAAAACAATTCCTGTATCTAGTGAGGCTGTCTTCAATAACGATGCAAATAGTGATATTTTTGGCACAAACCGAATTTGACATTTATTTATTTATTTATTACCACAAGAGCTCACCAAAGAAAATCTTTAAAGATATACTTCATGGGGAGAAAAATGATCCCAGGAAGAGAGTTTGAGATGCAAGAAAGAACAGCATACAAAGAAAATTGTAAATATATGGTTTAAGTTAAATAAATATTGATTCTATATGTATACAAAATGTGGAAAAAACTAAGAATTATTACCCTGTAAAATTGGAAAAGAGATGAGTAGAGTTAAAACATTATAAAAGGCCTTTTTATTTTTCAGCATGAAGGAAATATAATAATTAAAGATAATAGTTAATAATTAAAGGCGATTTTTAATAATAATTTAATTGCTGCTTTAAGTATACATCCTGAAATTTCTAGGATATCACTAAAAGAATAAAGTAGCACGCCAATGGAATGGGGAGGGACTCAAGCTAAAAGGTGGCAAAAAAAAGATTAAAGAAAAGAGAAACATGAGAAAATAGAACAAATAAAAAACAATAAATGACAGAATTAAATCCATATACATCACGTATCATCAGGTAAACTGATTAAATTATACATTAAAAGATTAAGGTGCTAAGACTGAATTTTAAAAATCCAGCTAGGTACCATTTATAAAACACACCTAATCTATAAAGACAGAGCAAAGATATAAAGACAACTCAAAATAAAAGAATGTAAAAAGACATATCATATAAATAACAAGCTTGATCCAATGGCCATAAATAACAGTGCATACCAAATAAGGAGATAAGTGTTCTCTTCAAGCACACGTGGAATATTTTAACAATCAGTCAGATACTAGGCCATAAATTGAACTCAATAAATTTCAAACTACCTAATACAGACTCCATTCTCTGACCATACAACGAAATTTAAAAATCGATGTCAAAAAGACTAATAAAAACCCATACTGCTGTTTATTTATAATACTTCTAAAGAAGAAATAAAAAGAGAATTAGAAAATAGGTGGAACTGAATAATATTGAAAAGAGTCGTAAGAACCTGTTGGATATAGATGAAGAAGGGCCTAGAGAGAAATTATAGCCTTAAATGTTTATTGTAGAAAGGGAAAACAGAAAGATTAAATGTCCATGAGATAAGCATTTAAAAAATTTGAAAAAAAGAAAACAAATATTAAATGTAATAAAAAATAACTAAAATAGAAAAATATGCAATAGAAAAAAAATTTAATTTAAAGGTTGTCTTTTGAAATGGACAAATGACATTCAAAAACTGAGAAACTCAATTGATATTTAAAAAAGGAGACACAAATAAATGATCTTAGAAATAAAAAAGCACATAATTTCGTATAGAGTAAATATAAAAAATAAAGGAATGTTATTTATAAACTTTATATAGAGAAATTTGAAAACAAGTGAAATCAGCAAATTCTTAAACAACAAAAATAGCTCAAATAGAAAATCTGAATGGTTTCAAAACTCTTAAATATACTTGGTTGAAACATACAAAATGTAGGTAATTCACAATGGAAAACACAATCTGTAGGCCAACCTCATACTGCATACAGAATTAATTCCAGATGGGTGTTATACTTGAATGAGAAAGTCAAAAGTTTCAAATTTTTAGAAGAAACTTGTATGACCTAAGAGAGGCAAAGATTTCTTAGGATATAATAAACAGTAAGCTTAAAAAATTATTTATACGCTTAACTATATTAAGAGCATATTTATCAAAACTATTAAAAAGTAAGTTAAAGATTGAAGACCTAAACTCAAACTTTGAGAAAATATCTGTAAAATATACAACAAATATTTTTTAAATTACCCTATAAATCATTTTTTACAAAGACAAAAAAAGGTGGGTAAAAGACACAAGGAAGCACCTCATTTAACTAAACTGGAGACTGAATATATGAAATATATAAATATGTAAATATAAGAGAAAATGTCCATTAGTGATCAAGCAAGTATAAATTAAATCTATATAAAATATACTTTCACAGCCACTAAACTGCAAAACTAAAAATTCAGAAAGTACCAAGTGTTGGAAAGAATGGGAAGCACTGGGGACTCTTACATTTCTATCAAGTAAACTGGCACAACAGCGCTAGAAAAACAATTTCCATTAGTTATTATATGCACGAATCCTGTGACCCTACAATTCTCTTCCTGTACACATGCCCCAAAACTAACACTTGGGCACCAGGATTGTAACTGCATTAAAGAAAGATTAAAGAAAAATTGTAATTGCATTAAAGAAAACCAAAACCAAAAAGCTCTGTTAAGTAGTTATAATTTATGTGAATAAAAAAGTTGAAAGATAAATTGTGGTGCATTCCAATTATGGGCAATGAAAATAACTGAACTATGTATACATCGACATGGATAGGTCTCAAAACACAATATTGAATCAGAAAAAAGTTAATACAATATGTTTCCATTAATATAAAGTAAAAAACCCAAGCAATCCAGATAATATATTTTACAGATAAATATACATGAAGTAAAACTGTAAAAAGATATTGCAGAATGGTGGTTAGCTAAGAAAATGAGAAAGGGAAAGATGATGGGAGAGAGGTCCCCAGGGAGTTCAAGGGAATTATTAACATTCTGTATCTCAAGGTGAAGGCGAGCCCGCAGGGTTGTGATTTTTAAATTTCTCTACAAAATGCTTATACATGTATACTCTCCTATATATGTATAATTATTTCACATTAGAGTACAAGAATAGAATTTCAAAAATAACTTTTTCATACCAGTAAAAATGATCAGGAGTCATGTTTCAAGGTAATCACTACTTTCCAAAGTAATAAGGTAAGTTATAATTGCATACACACTTACAAAATCAACGTAAATGAGTTCCTTTTCTAAAAGAAAATTTAGATATTTTCAAACAACAAAGGAGAGATGCTGATTTAAAATGTGTAATGCTATAATTTCTATTCCTTGAGCAATGCTTTATTATCCATTAACAAAGATTATACTCATTAGAAAATTGGTCCAGATCAGTGACTCTTAAATTTCAGGGTGCACAAGCCACAAGGGGAACTCTTTTAATGTTTATTCCCAAGTCCTCTGCTCTCCGCTTTCACAACTCACACCCAGAGCTGTAATTCAGTAGGGCTAGGGTGGTGCTAGGTATCTGAAATCTGGGAAAGCCCTCTCCCCACTCCTTGCATAGCCTGACTGAGATGGATAGAGACTCATAAAGTGAATAATGATTTGTGTTTATTCTTCTTGCTATTATATAAAGATGGAACAATGTGGGAAGGCTCCCTTTACTTCATGAAACAGTAAGACTTCCATTACTTAATAAAACCAGTAAATTTAATTTACCATTTGTAAGTTCCCTTTACTCTTTTTTTTTTTTTTTTTAATTTTTATTAGAGAGGGAGAGGGGGTTAAGGGCAGAGGGAAAGGGAGAGAGAGCATCTCAAGCAGGCTCCATGTCCAACACAGAGCCATCGCGGGGCTCGATTTCACAACTCTACAATCATGACCTGTGCAGAAATCAAGAGTCAGACACTTAACCAATCCAGCCACCCAGGCGCCCCAAGTTCCCTCTACTCTTAAAAATTATTTAAACTTTGAAAATTACAAACATTTAATAAACTGGGAGTGGTTCTATTTCATTCATCTTATTAGAGAAAGCCCAAACCCATCAAATTATGAAAATGAACAACTAGAACCACTAGAAAATAGAATTTTCTGCTTGCTTTTAACATGTATATACTCTTCTCTATATTTACCACATGTAGCTAGTGAGAAAAACAAACCCAGTTATCTATCTATCCCCTCCTACTCTCCCTCCCTCCCTTCCTTTCTTTCTCTCATTTTATGTATAGAAAGAAAAGTAACAAAACCAACTTATATTAATTAGCACTGATTCCTTGGCAGAAACTCTTTAAAGCTCTTTATATGTATAAACAATTTAATCAGCATAATAATATCAGTTGAAAAGTATTATTACTTAAGTCAGTTCTCTCCTACCCCTATTATTTTGAGGCAACTAGTAGGGTTTCTGTGTGAAATACATTTATTTAAAATTTGTTTAATGAACAAAATAAATATCTTTTCAATGTCCAGCTTATGCAGGAAATTTTGAGGAGAAACTCATTGTAAGTTGAAGATTCCTAATCATCATCTAATGTTTTCGAACCACTCAGTTTTTCTAACAAGAAAACACAATATACAACAAACCAGAGTACAAGACATAAGATATGGTACTTGACATAAGGGCTAAATATTGCGTAGAAAAAGAGATCAACTTCTCATGCCTTATGCCAAATAATTCCCCCCTTCCCCACAGTAAGAATGGCAGGAGAATGCTGTATCGTTACATATGAAATAAACATTTAGAGGCTCCATGGATGCCAATCACAGGGTAATTAGATCTAACTTCACAGTGCACACAATCAACTATGTCCTCAGAAAAGCATCATTTCTCAAAGCTACACAACTATCAACCCCTAGCACAAGAATGAGCTTACTTTACTCATTTGCAAAGTAGATAACTCACGATATTTAGCCAATTATCATACATAAAATATACACATAGACATACCTATACACGTATGTCTGTGTAAGCAGATGCATATGTCTGTCTATATGTGTGTGTGTGTCTGTGTGTGTGTGTGTGTGTGTATATATGTATTTATGTGTGTCTATATATATGCCAATTGACATCCTGCCACATTACCCCTAAACGCTTCAATACATACTTCCTTAAAAATAGGATACTCTTGGGGCGCCTGGGTGGCTCAGTGGGTTAAAGCCTCTGCCTTCGGCTCAGGACATGATCTCAGGGTCCTGGGATCGAGCCCCACATCGGGCTCTCTGCTCAATGGGGAGCCTGCTTCCCCCTCTCCCTCTGCCTGCCTCTCTGCCTACTTGTGATCTCTCTCTCTCTCTGTCAAATAAATAAATAAAATCTTTAAAAAAATAGGATACTCTTTTTATATAACCACAACAATTTCAAAATCTGAGAATAGAACATCATGAAACACTAATATACAGTCGATAATTACATTTCATCAATTGTCCCATATTTCCTAGTCCAACATCCAATTCAAGATTATTCATTGTATGTAGCTTTCATATAATTTTAGATTCCTTTAATCTGGAAAAATAATTCACCCTTTCTTTTAGTTTCTTGACCTTAGAATTTTTGAGGAGTACAAAAAATTTTTTTGTGGAATCTCTTTTAGTTTGGGTTTGTCTGATATTTTCATCAGGATTAGATTCAGTTATGTATTCTTGGCAAGAATACTGCAGTAAACCTTTTCATAATTATCAAAAGAAAAGCCCAACTGCACCAATAAACATTTATAAACCTGCACTTAAAAAGTACAATTTGTACTCTTCTGTTGTTTTTTGGATGTTTAGAATGCTGAAATGTTTTAAAAAGAAACTTACCAGCATTACATTCTTAAAATTGAAATGGGGAGAAGAAAAGAAATTGTCAAAAATAATTACAAAGAATTGAGAGTCCTAAGTAAACAATAAAATTTTAATAGAATTAGGGATGAGGAAAATATTTTTCAAGCATAAAGGATCTGAGATGAATTCATTGATCAAGTAGCTTTTCACAGTTGACCTTGAAGGATGGCTAGGATTTCAAATGAAAATACGGGGAAGGGTATTCTAGGTAAAGAAGGCAGTGTAAGAACAATGGTACAGAGGCAGGAATGGGAGACTGTGTTTATTCAATGGGAGGTGGTGTAATTGCCCTGGTGTACAGCATGTGCCTACACTAAGGGTAATGACAGAGATGGCCTGACCCTCTATGCTGGAGCCATACCTTCAGGGAGCCAAAAGCCCACGCGGAAAGGACTGACTTCATCTGAAAGGTCATGTGACCTCACTGACCAGAGCAAACCAGAGCTCTTGCAAATATAGCTCAAATGGAAACAAAGAAAAACAAATGCTTCTGCATGGTTTGTTTCTTCTGTTGTGTTGTTGTTGTTGTGTTTTTCCAGACTCCACTGTTAACATGGCTATTCTTGTTTTAAAAAGATTTATTTCTTTATTTCTTTATTTAGGGAGTGAGTGGGAGCAGGGGGAGGGGCAGAGAGAGAGAATCTCAAGCAGACTCTGTGCTGAGCATAGAGCCTGACCCCGGGCTTGATCTCAAGATCCTGAGATCATGACCTGAGCGGAAATCAAGAGTTGGACACTTAACCAACTAAGCCACCCAGGCGCTCCTAACATTGCTATTCTTAATTTTAGGCTGCTTCTTAGGTTTAATGAAGCTAAAAATCAGAATCCTTGGTTTGGTAACATGGTAACAAAATTAAAATGTTAAAAGTTCTTTGTGAAAAGAGTTAGCAGCTTTTCCACCACCATGATATCTACCATTTGACAATGAAGAAAGATAAATATGAAATACTTAAATATAAAATTATTAGGCAAGGAAGTTAGGCATGAGCAACAGGAGAACGGGCTTACACGTCGTGATGGCGAGCCCCAACCGAGGACTGCGCAGGTACCTCCCCACTGTGCCCATCTAACAGTCAGTTTGCCATTATAGCATCCGGTCTGAGGAAGAGTTAAGTTTGTGGTGCTTGTTACAAGCAGCCCCTTGTCTTTATGTGACCTGTCTCTAGAACAGAAATAATGTTGTGGTTTCCTACCCCATGCGGGCATTTTGAATACCTCTTGGGAAAGGACATGCCTAGCTAGCTAATTATTATATAATCCAGGCCTGTCTCTCAAATGTTGTGATCCACGGACCTATTCAAAAGAGAAAAATTAGTGTAAGCCCACACCCTGGAGTTTCTGGGCCCTTGTCTCTCTTGACCGGCCCACTTCTCCCTTGAAGTGCAGTTTAATAAAATTTTACTTGGTTTTACTTTCGTTTTGTTGTCCTGTAATTCTTTACTGCCGCAGCGAAAAGAACTGAGGTTTCTTTCTTTTTCCATCTCACCCTTGGTAATGAAATGAATAGGAAATATGAATATTATATTTTCACACACATATGAAAGTACGATAAAATAAAGGTTGGACAGTGCTGACCCAACTGTTAGAACAAACCGTTGTGCTTGCAAGAGTCCAAAGGCAAAAGATGTCACAATATAAAACAAAGAGGGAAGAAAGAGATCAATAAATGTGCCATGATCATGGAAACTACTCATCTTCTAGGGATAAGATTTATAAATAAAGTATACAATGGTAACACTCAAGAATGTTAGTTTATTTTATGTAAATTTGAGATTAGATCATTTATAGTCTATACAAAGAATGCTACATTGAAAACTATATATATAGAAACACTAGATGGGGAAATGAGGTAAAGCTCCAAAATAAAAAAAGAAATAGAAGACCAAAAAAGGAAGAAACATGGTCAAAGTGGTTGTACCACACACAGAAATGTGGAAAACACAGATGGGTTTGTATTACTTTCAGTTTGGGAATTAAGAAGACAGGAAATTTAACTTCCTTAATTCCTTAAAAGGAAATAAAATACTCAGATTAACCATGAACCTATCTTTTCTTCATCTTTTTTTAATATTAAAAAATTCTCTGGAGCCTTGATTAATTATAAAATGTCTTTCTTTTTCATCAAGTTTTATAAAAATCTCCTCTGGTTTTTCCTTCTTATGTGACAATATTAGAACATTTAATTATTTCCATGACTTTTTGGCATTTTTATTATTCTCTTTATCATGTTTCTGAATAATAAGTTTCCTTTTTCTTTGTATAATTTCTCTGTGGGATAGGGAGGAGGTAAGAAAGGGGACAATAAAAATTGAATTCCACACCTTTCATCCTATTTCGCCTATTTTTTGAAAACCAGACTTTATGTATTCAACACCAATAGTAGTATGAAACAAAATATTTTAGCAGATCACTTAAACTTTTCTTAAAACATTTATTGTTGCATAAATTACAGCATTTAGCACCAATTTTGTCAAGGGACACAACCTACACATAAAAGTTCTTTTATGCATGGTTCGCAAATTGTTTATAGATCTATATTCTGGTTGCATGCTTGTAGTTCAGATAAATTGATCACCTTGGAATGTATTTTCCCACACAACTTCGTTATATTTTCCATTTGGCAGGTACATCTAAGTTACTCTACGAAATGAGAGTCTAAAATTCGAATGTGGGAAGATGAGACTTAAAGTGTCTTCAAAGTCAGTCCTGTGTTGTCCAAAAAGTGTAAGCTTTTCTCCTACCAAATATCAGTAGAAATATAATTTGAAGATACAGCAGAACGCCACTGACATAGCCACCCAAAGGTACTTATCATAAAACAAAATAAGTAAAACGGCAAAAAAATATTCCTCAATATTTTTTACCTACCAGTGATATCATAATTTAAGTGGTCAAAACAAAATTGAGTTCTTCAAGGAAATAGAAATGATAGGTGTGGACAATCACTCGAAATGTTGCCACCAATTTTTAGTGCTCCTCTGTCTCAAGGGAGGAAATTAGCATAAAATCACTTGCACTTTATGTACATCATTGTAATTTTTTCCATAATTTCCAACTGTAACATTTTTCCTTTTCAACTAAACCCCCCCCCCAAAGCCTATAATGTACATGAGGAGGACTAAAAAACCCAGAGATTGTAAGAAACTTGAGGACTGCCAATTTGAAAATTGTAGTGCAAGGTCAATATTTCCCCTGTTTTATTCCTGGAAATCATTCCAAAACATAGAGAATGAAAAACAACTATGCAAATGCCCTATGTATTGAAAATAGGGAAAAGTGCAATTCTAGACCTCCAGATCAATGGAATGGTTCCAAAATCAATGATGACTGAACAAAAGGGTGTGCAGGAGGAAAAAGAGAAAAGAAAACTTGAAGAAATAATTCAGAAGCTGCAGATTTCAAAAAAGAGCTAACAAACCTACTTTCCTTAAGGCCAGGAGCCATGCCTTTTTATATTGTAGACATAATGCAGCAGTTTCAGGTAGAAGCATCTGTGGACGGTTTCAGAAAGCAGCGAAAGTGAGGCTAAATAAGGAACTATACAGAAAAGACAAATTTACAGAAAGCAGTCTATATTCGTGGAAACAGAGAAGTAAAGTCTTTCATTGTATGTGAGAGGAACAGAACAAAACAAACAACAAAACCCGCATTGCCTATCTCCTTTGGCTAGACTAAGAAAAACTCACTCAGCTCAGTGACAGAAAAGAAAAACTAGACCAGCACTGGGTCTATATAAAGATACTACAAGAGGGAGAAAAGGATGGGGGAAGAGGGGAGCAGAAAACCAATGGCATGAACACACAGTGAAAACATGTTAGCATTAAAGAAGCAGAAAATTGTGGCCAAATATTCCATCATGAGCTTTTCAAACGTAATGAATAGCAACCACTTTTTTGAAGCAACTATATAGTGCAAAAATGCAAGGTGTCAAGGCAAGGTTAGCAGGATGAGATCAAGAGATGAACTGTAAGCTTCCAGTGCTCAACCAAATGGCATAATAGAAAAAAGTAAATGCACAATAAAAACGAAGGAGAAATTGGAAGTAATTACAGGGGAAGAGAGAGTACTGAAAGCATAAGCAAGTAGCAAGGATCGAAGTGATAGATGCAAACTAAATAAATATATATTAAGAATGAATGAGAAAGAATTAGAAATTATAGAGTATAGCACAGACAAAATAAATCCAACATACATATAAAAGGAATCCCTGAAAAAGAAAATAATAATAAAATAGTGCAAATAGGGGGGAGGAGCAAGATGGCAAGGGAAACAAAGGCAAAAATGAACTATGGGGACTTCATCGAGATAAAAAGCTTTTCCACAGCAAAGGAAACAGTCAAAAAACCAAAGACAACCAACAGAATGGGAGAAGATACTTGCAAATGACGTATCACATAAAGGACTAGTATCCAAAATCTATAAAGAACTTATCAAACTCAACACCCAAAGAACAAATAATCCGATCAAGAAATGGGGAGAAGACATGAACAGACATTTCTGCAAAGCCATCCAAATGGCCAACAGACACATGAAAAAGTGCTCAACATCACTCGGCATCAGGGAAATACAAATCAAAACCACAGTGAGATACCACCTCACACCATTCAGAATGGCTAAAATCAGCAGGTCAGGAAACGACAGACGTTGGCGAGGATGTAGAGAAAGGGGAACCCTCCTACACTGTTGGTGGGAATGCAAGCTGATACAGCCACTCTGGAAAACAGTATGGAGGTTCCTCAAAAAGTTGAAAATGACCCAGCAATCGCACTACTGGGTATTTACCCTAAAGATACAAATGTAGTGATCTGAAGGGGCTTGTGTACCCGAATGTTTATAGCAGCAATGTCCACAATAGCCAAACTATGGAAAGAACCTAGATGTCCATCAACAGAGTGATGGGTAAAGAAGATGTAGTGTGTGTGTGTATATATATACATATATATATATATATGTGTGTGTGTGTATATATATACATATATATATATATACATATATACACACACACACACACACACACACACACACACACACAGTTGAATACTATGAAGCCATCAAAAAAAACGAAATCTTGCCATTTGCAACAACGTGGATGGAACTAGAGGGTACTATGCTAAGCGAAATAAGTCAATCAGAGAAAGACAATTATCATATGATCTCTCTGATATGAGGAATTTGAGAGGCAGGGTGGGGGGGTCGTGGAGGGCAGGGAGGGAAAAAATGAAACAAGATGGGATCGGGAGGGAGACAAACCATAAGAGACTCTTAATCTCAGGAAACAAACTGAGGGTTGTTTGGTGGGGGGATAGGGCGGCTAGGTTATGGACAGTAAGGAGGGTATGTGCTATGGTAAGTGCTGTGAATTGTGTAAGACTGATGATTCATAGACCTGTACCCCTGGGGCAAATAATACATTATATGTTAATAAACAAACAAACAAAAAACCAGGAACGTGGAAATTCACATCAGTGGAAATGATTTTGGATGTAACACTGGCAGGAGTCAATAGATGAATAAATACATGTAATGACTGAAAAAAAATAGTGCAAATAATTACAATAAAATAGTGGAAATACTTAAAGATATAAGTCAAGAACACTTCAATCTCTATCTTGGGGGAAAGACTAAAACAAAATGAAACAAAGACAAAAATAACCATGTCCATGGGCAAAATAGCTCAGAACAGTCAGCACTAGAATAACATTCTGGTGAAAATCACTAGATTTCAAATATAAATTAAGAATCATTTATTCAGCCACGTAAATAAGAATTCCCTAAATTCTACAATGCTAGAAGAAAGAAGAGCAAAATGGTCCTCAGCCCAACTATACTCTGCGAAACAAACATGCCTGAATTTTGAAAATGCAAAATTTCAGAAATGTGGCACCCAAGGGCCCTTCCTCAGGAATCTATGAGAGATGATCTTCATCCAATGAGATGATTAAAAAAATAACAGACTTGCCAACAAGGCATGCTCCTGTTAGAAGTATATCTTCCCCCAGTGGACAGTGGGGCCTTCAGATGACTGTAGCTTTAGACAGATTGACGGCAACCTCACAAGATACCCTGTTTCACAAGCTCCCAGCTAAGCAGCACCTAGGTTCCTTAATTGCAGAAACTGTGATATAATCATCATTTGCTGTTTTAAGTTGCTAAATTTTAGAGTAACTTGTTATGCAACCATAGATAACTATAAAATGAGGCTCAGAAAGTACTGAATTTGAAGAGGTTGGAATGCTAGAAAATAGAAAGAGGATATTTCATTTTTTTAAAAGGATTTTATTTATTTATTTGACAGAGAGAGACATAGTGAGAGAGGGAACACAAGCAGGGGAAATGGGAGAGGGACAGCAGGCTTCACGCGGAGTAGGGAGCCTGACGCGGGGCTCCATGTGGCGCTCCATGCCGAGCTCCATCCCAAGACTCTGGGATCACGACCTGAGCTGAAGGCAGACGCTTAAGGACTGAGCCACCCAGGAGCCCCTTCCCTTGGAGGAGGATTTTTAAAGAGAGTTGTTGGTGTGCTGTGCCTCCCACCATCCCCCATGGGGAAGACGGACGGATGGCACCATCTTCAAGCACAGTGAGTGACAAGGGCCTCCAGCAAAGCACTGGGGATTGACAGGTGTTCTCTGTCAATTCATGCTAGACCCATGTTTGGAAGGGACTCAAGGCAAGAGGCTGTGGCTGTGCTGCTGCTTGGAGGGTAAGATGGTGTTGGCTCTACTGAAAATGGTTTGCATGTCCAGAGTTTGACCGGGAAAGACAAACACATGTTTTTACAGACAGCTGTGGGCCAAGTGAAAGATAAGGCCAGTTGGGGGAAATCTCGGGAGTGATTTTTATCAAAAGTGACACAGGAGAGAGCCACAGATTCAACAGTAAGAAACCACAGTGGGTGGACCACCACAGGTAGCAACTTCAAAAGAGGACACAGTCGTCTCATTAAGGAGCCACAGGTGACACATCCCAGTGAATGAAGGCAACTCCAAAGAACCCAGAAATACACTCCAAGAAAAGGAGGCAACACTTAATATTCGATACGGCCAGTAGAAATTAAGAACCCCACCTCTTCCCTGTAGGAGAGGGAGCCATAGCTAGAACAGTGGGAATAAAAGGCTTAAACAGAGGTTGAGAAAACCAGGAATACAGCTGGCACCACCTCCGCACTCAGGCAGAAACAGAAAAGAACAGGGAGAGGAAGAAACTTTAACATTAGAGAGTTCCCGAGTTTTGATTATTATATGGAACTGTAATTAATTACCAAAGGGGAACCTTGTGTTCTGCTCTTTGACATTTGGCTGTATGATTAAAATGAATTTTCTTTTATTTAAAACTAATTAAAGGATAACAGTATTCCATACCATAGTAATAGAAATCATACAACTGTCAGCACAACAGAAGTTTTATAATTCTAAAGCAGACCTTCAAAGCCTGGACTCCTACTGACTGGTAATAGTAATAGGGTAGATACTAACTCAAGCCTTACCAGTTAAGTAAGAAACCAACTTCTAGAACCAAACTGCCATATAGTATAGCATACCATACTTGTTCTACTCAGTATGAGCTCACACAGGCTACCCTAACGAATATATTTATAAACC
Source organism: Potos flavus (assembly GCA_028534135.1). Taxonomy (NCBI): domain Eukaryota; kingdom Metazoa; phylum Chordata; class Mammalia; order Carnivora; family Procyonidae; genus Potos; species Potos flavus. The sequence goes on from CM052899.1 coordinate 102,879,002, forward strand.
ATTTTTAAAACAACTGATAAGCCCTGAGTAGAAGAATAGAGCTAAAAATTAAGAACCTTCATGCATTTGAGGAAAGTGTAACATACATACAATATAAAGTTGTCTTCCATTTTTCTTTTTTATCCTAATATCAGATAGTTATTGGTTCAAAAAACCTTTAGATTTCTTAATTATAAAAAAAATATAAAGAAGATTTGGCAACACTACCTCCGAATATGATACTCTCAATTACAGCGATGTAATCTTGGGGCTCCTGCTCAGTAGACATCTCCCATCTGCCTCCAGCGATATTTAATAATTTGTAGAGCTGATCTGAACTCGTCACCCCACACAGCAGAGTAACCACACTTTCTGGTGAATGAAGTACCTTTTCCAGAAACTGACATTTCTTTGGAGTTAGGTCTTTAAGCAGGCCATTTGATAATATCAAAAGTTTACATTTGTAAGAGTTTAAATTCAGCAACTCCAAATCCCAAAAAGAATAATTCTCCAAGCGATACAACAGGACTGCTTCCCTTTTCACAACATGTAAAAAAACTTCCATCAAGTAAAGAGCCCATTCGTCAGCATCTTCTTCATATATCATTATGATGTCTCTTGTATTTTCTGGAAAAAGAAAACAATGTATTAATTTTCTTGTGTTTGAAATGCTAACAGCATATTATATTATTAATCTCAAAAATTTTTATGTATTCTTTAGGGAATATATTACTTTTATTATACCAGAGACCAATAATATAATTCATGTTATCTCCATTATGAAATCATACAGGATTCAAGTAATCCTTAAGGTCAACACAGTTCATCCATTGTACGAGTCTACACTGTACTCATTGTACCAGAATGAACCAGGATGCTCAACCCAAAGAAGAGAGCAGTTTTATGGTAGAATAAAAAGAATATTTTGAGGGATTATAGGAGCGAGGCTACCAGGCATGGCTGTGCCAGTAACCACAAAATTTACCCAGACGACAGTATTTAACTCCTTTGAGTTGCCATTTTTTCTTCTACTAAACAAAGGTAAAAGTAAATAAATAAATAAACCCTACCTAAGGAATCAGATTGTTCTGTGAAGATATGAGAGAATTTTCATTAAAGAACTTTTGAATCTTTTTTCCAGGTAAAGATGACTGCCTCAAGAATTTCCAGGTGACAGAATTTCCATGCCCAAGAATTCTAACAAAACAAATATTTTTAGAAAAGAAAGAAATTCAATAGCAGAAATGCAATAAAGGGGGGTACTACCTATGACATGACTACCTCATGTCATAAACTAAATTTCATGCTGATGAAATAATTAGAAGGTTCTGATGGGACAACACTAATCCTAAACCTCTCTCTGAACCCATAACCAATGCTGATAAAGAAACTTGAGTCATCACCAAAACCACCAGGGTGCTTATGAATCTCTTCCCCATTTGGAAACTGATCAGGGAGAGTTGCAGTAGTAGGAAAGGCTGTCAGGACTGCCCACAAGCCAGGGATCACAGATGAGTTAGGAAAGCTGGGCAAACCCCGCAGGAACTCAAGTGCATCCTTGGGCAGAGGACAGGGGCCTTGCAGACAACATTTAACAGGTCTCATTAGAGACTACAACTCAGGACTCCAACCCAAGACACTTTGCTTCTCCTCCCCTTTTCTTTCTGGTCAATAAAAACTGACTGGAAATAGATTTTTGTCACCTAAACTGTAGCTTGAAGGGAAAAATAAAAAGTAGAAAAAAGGAGGGGAATTAAAAGAATAATTTTTCCACACTATCTTAAGCAAACAGAAGCTTAAACAGAGCTAAGAGAAACACAAGCAAAATGAAAAGATAAATAATACAAACTTGTAGTTGTAGGAAGGGATTACACAAGTAATATTAACAGTAATAATATGATCACAAAAATAATGAAAGCAACACAGCATGCAAAGACTAGTAGAAATCATAAGGAGGGAAGAAAAAAACTGCATAGAAGCTGTCTATAGTATAAAAGGACCAGAGATTAAATAAAATCAGAGTTCAAAGACAAGTTGATTTAACTTTTTAAAAAAAGTTTCATTTAAAAGCATACGAGATAAGGAGACAAGTTGAGCCAAAACAGTACCATTACCCAGATAATATATAAATTAGAAAAAGCATTAACTAGGATAAACATAGATAATATTTTAATTTCTGGACTAAAAGAAAAGCTTGATATTTTCATAGTAAGTGCACAAAAAGAGAACAAGGTTATAGGAATTGGTAAAAATATGATATATCTGTGTAAGAGACTAAAAAGGAAAAGACTCAGTATAAAGATAGTTTAAGAGCTGAAGTAGAAAAGAACAAAAGACATAAAATAATTAAAAATTTAAAAAATCCTTAAAATATAAAAGAAAAATGAACTAAATCATTTTGAAATGAAAAATTTCTGAAATTCACTGAAACTCACTGAAATTCACTGAAAAATGAATCAGTGGGGCATGATCAAGTTCTAAGAAAAATTGTTAAGGGAAAATCTATCTTGATGAAATTGCCCTTTGGTTTAATGATTAAAATGTCTTTATGTGTTCAGGAAGGAAGAGCAACTCACTCAGGAGGAGAAGAATATTAAGTTGGTCAAAGATTTCTTCAGAGCAATTTCAAGTTCAGGTCAGAACGAATTATAAGAAAGTTCTTACAAAAATAATTTTATAATATATTCATACTATAGAATATTGTACAGCAGTGAAAATGAACTACTACATGTAACATGGATAAATCCAAAGACAAAAGATGGGGTGAAAGACGAAAAAGAGCATATTCTGCAATGATTGTATTTATATGAAGTTCAAAAACAAACAAAAAAATATCCATGGTGATACAGATAGGATATCTGGGCATAGGATTAATGAATGAAAGCAGGCATGGGAGAAACTGCCAGGATTCTGGAGATGTTCTCATCTTGGTCTGAATGGTTGTCACACAAAATATGTATGTGTGTGTGTGTATATATATATATATATATATGTTTATTTATCTGTATATCTTAGATTGTGTGTGTAAATTATTCTGCAATAAAAAAGTAAAGTATCAAAAGAAAGAAGAAAGTTCCATGACGACAGCTGTGCAAGAGGCCTAGAGACCAATAGGGACTTACAACAGGTGAATGGAGCATTTTGGGAGGGAGTGCCCGAGCGCATTACAGGAAACCAACAGATACTAGTTAGAATTAGCAAATCAAGAAGCTATAGGATAGATGTATTTTAGAAACATGGAATAGAACAACAAAAAGGAAAAATTTGAAAGAACTATGGTTCTTGAGGTTCTATGGGGAATGGAATTGTGTTTGGTGAGGGGGAGAGCAGAGGACTCCTGGTTTTCATTATAGATGTTTCATCATTGTTCAATATGCAAATGTAACCATACTCAAAATTTAAATAACAAAGAAAAATACAGGTTATAAATAGAAGAACCAAAGTAAACAAAATGGAAATGTAAAAAGTTTGAAAAAAGAATACACGGTAGGTTGCATACAAGTACATTCAGAACAAAGATGGCGCGCCTGGGTGGCTCAGTGGGTGAAAGCCTCTGCCTTCAGCTCAGGTCATGATCTCAGGGTCCTGGGATCAAGCCCCGCATCAGGCTCTCTGCTCAGCAGGGAGCCTGCTTCCCCCTCTCTGCCTGCCTCTCTGCCTACTTGTGATCTCTCTCTCTGTCAAATAAATAAATAAAATATATATATAAAGAAAGAACAAAGAGAAAATACTGAGGGGATTATGATTGTACTACAAAATCAGATATTAACAATCTTGATGAAATAAAGTACTCATGGGATGGGAAAGCTGAGCATTTGAAGAAAAAATAGTATAAAATCTCATCTCTCATAGAATTTAGTCATTTAATACCTCCTAAATTTGAAATATGAATTTAAAAAATGATTCCATTCTCTCGCTATTTTTTGTATTATTTTCCCTAAACAATAATAATTTAGAGAGTATTCCAAGTAAAGATTTTTACCTGAAAATTAATGTCCTTCAATTTTACTTTATGTTAATTTATTTTATTTAAAAATAGCATGTAGAATATGATCTCATTTTTAAGCAATCACTCCATGAGCATCTACTTAAAATGATTTTATTGATTGTTAGCAACAGTTATCCATGAAAGATAGGACTGTGAGAGACATATTGCTTTCTTTTTAAAAAAAACTCTTCCAGGGGAGCCTGGGTGGCTCAGCTGGTTAAGCATCTGCTTTCAGGTCAGGTCATGATCTCAGGGTCCTGGGATCCAGCCCGTGTTGGGCTTTCTGCTCGGAGAGGAGTCTACTTCTCCTTTCCCTCTGCCCCTCCCCACTGTTTGTGTTCTCTTGTTCTCTCTCTTAAGTAAATAAATAAAATCTTAAAAAATAAAAATAAATAAAAAATTAAAAACTATCCCACATTGCTTATATTTCTGTTGTAAACCTGTATTATTTTATAAAACAAAATAATCATCCTTAAAAATCAGTGGTAAGGTATTGTCATGAATAAAAAGAGCAAAACACCAAAACTCTTGTAATCTACAATTATCTTTTTTTCTTCTGGATATAAAGCTTTTATTTTCTACAATACTGATGGGCCGATTAATACTATAATGATTTTGAAAGCTATTGTATTTTTATTGAATTATCTATATCTTTTCTCATGATATAAATATTATCTCCAAGAAAGATGTTTCCTCTTTCAACTCCTTGATTCCTAAACAATGCCTTCCACAATTTCTTGAACAGGTATTCAGTAGATTTTTTAATACACTTGTGTGTGCAGCATGAAAACGACACCTGGCAGAAAACATATGGGAATCATACACAAGTTGTGTATGAGTCATCAGGGTAGTTCTGTTATTCTCTGTGCAGTGTCTCACCCACCCTGGATGCTAAATAAATACTTGTTGAACAAACACAAACATAGCGCCATAATTCAGTATTTTTATTTTCGAGGAAGGGTAGAGAAAGAGTTTTCTTTCTGTTACATAGAAATAGAGTAGGCTACTGTATACTTATAAAATAAAGACTAAAGATAAAATTCATAACATGAATTATCAAGTGTTTCAGGTAAACTAGGACTCTATGTGTTTTACATATATAATTTTACTTTATTCTCAAAATTACCCTATTGAGTAGATTCAAACATTATTGTCATTTTACAGATGGGAAAACTGAAATGGTACTAGAATTTGGATTCCAATGCAGGCAGTCTGACCCGACAGCTTGTACTTTTAAACTCTAACAGCACAGGACACTTTAACATTATTTAAAAGATTAAGACAAATTCTTCAAGGGTGATATGAGTTGGGTTAGTCAATATTTAGCAGCCTATGAGTTAATCTCAAGTATGCAAAGTGTGTGAAATCTTACATGGATTCTGGTTCCCACCAAGGAAAAAGAGGAAATAGAACATATGATGTACTCCAAGAGTATGGTTATCCATGAAGAACATACAGAACTATCTTCTTGACTCTAAAACATAAGCCAATAAAATTATAGCACAAGCTTTGAGAATATTTTAAAGTACAGAATAAAGGTTGCCTGGGTTGCTCAGTCAGTTAAACCTCTGACTCTTGATTTTGGCTGAAGTCATGATCTCAGAGTTGTGAGACCAAGCGCCAGGGAGGGCTTCAAGCTCAATGTAGAGTCTGCCTGTCCTTCTCCCTCTGCTCCTGCCCCCCCACCTCATTCTCTCTCTAAAATAAATAAATAAATAAAATCTTTAAAGTACAGAATGAATATTTCCATGTTATGTAGTTGGGTATCACACTACCATAGGAAACCAATTCTAGAGACAATCATAACTTACCTTCCCAAAACTTCCCAAGAAATAGTAGACAGGTAATCTTTCCCAATATTCTATGGCCATTTTATTCTTAAGTTGAAATTAAGCCTTCCTTTTAAATGTATATTTGACTTATAGTTAGTCTATAACCCCTATATGACAATTTTCAAAAGCTTGAAGATAAGCATTCAATGTCATCCCTTTCTTCTCTATAGATAAAATCATTTCAATCTTTTAATCTTTAACTTTCTCAATTATTATTTACTGACACTTTCCATGTAATAGGCATGTTGCTAAGCATGTAACATGTATTATTTCATTTAATATTCATAAAACTACGTAGAGTTGCCCTGCTATTCTTACTTTACTGGTGATCACACTGAGCCTCAGGGAGGTTCGGTAACTTGTCAGGGCCACAAAGACAGTAACTGTTCCTTACGCTGCCTTCCAATCTTTTCGTTGTGAAACCATGTTGAGTCAAAATGCAAAAGTTAATAAAAGGCCTTTTCACAGCCATGGTTTTCTTCTTCCTTATTCTAGAAAACAGAAGTTTGTCCTTGAGTAACATCTGGACTGTAGTCCCAACAATAGTTTTCTATTGATTTTCATCAATAAAATCACCTACTAGCCTTTGTTTTACACACTTAAAATAATCAAACCTAAATCATTATTTGCCAGTTTAAGGAAGGTTATTGTCATTAAGATTGGCCAACTTTTATAGGCTGTGAAATGAAACAATAAAAGATGAATCTGAAATACAGAAACACAAAATTTTCATTCCTGGAAAGCTTCATCAAATAAAAGGAAACTGCTTTCGAAGATTCAATTAAGGTCTATAAATAAATTATTTAAAATGTAAGTCTCCAGTCTAGCAACATAATGTAAAGGACAGCATTTTACAATGGTAGAACAGAATACAGCCATATTAATTTTTATAAATTTACTCTAAAGCGTTCTTTCAGATTTCATAATGATGCCTTTTATTTATCCTACAAAGCACTATAACAAATTTTTTTAACTTGAAGGAAATTTGTATCAATAATTGATATCAATAATTGCTTTTGCACTGAGAGCAGATTATACTACGTATTACCAAAAGAATGAGACTGATCATGAATCAAAACCCTTCCTATTACATATGTGTAGTTTCAAATGGCATATTTTTTTCTTTTTGAATACGATCCCATCTCTTACCCATGTCTGTGCATAATGAAGAAAGATAGCATAATGCATCTTTTCAATATTATATTTTTCTACCTGGTGACCAAAGTGCAGAAGAAAAAAGAGCAGAAAATTACAAAGAAATGACTTACAGCCATAGTGGACTCAGTAGTGATAACATGAACATTAATCTTGATAGAATCACACACACACACAAATATATCATTATTCAAAATACATAGTAAGTGTAACTTAAGTTGTCTTATGCTCTAATTTTGTACTTTAACTAGTACAACAAGTAAACAAAACTGGGGATTTTTCAAAGGCATTAACGTAGTAAAACACACTATAACTCATGTTTTTCCTCCAGGAAAGTTAGTTAATTTCACTCACTCAGAGTGGCAAAAAATACCAGGTGTTCTCTGTGTAAATCTGTGTAGCAGATTCTGCTAATGTACATCCCATATCTTCTTGGCCCAAGAGCTGCAGGTTAGTTGTCAGCTGTTAAGCACGCTGACCATTTCCAACCTCTGTTTTGCTGCCTGAGGACTTTCTCTGTTCTGAGGGAGCTTCCTCAGCGCCATGCATCTGCCTGGCAGCTCGGAGGTCTGGGAGGCAACCCTCAGTCAAAGAGGGATGGAAATCAGTGTGTAAATAACAGCTTTCCGATCCTTCAGTGGAACAATTCTGGGATTTATTCTACATAGGGATGCTGAACTGTAATTGTCTATTATGTTATTCTGCTTATTAATATACACATTATTAGCTTTTCTCTCCTTGTCTCACATTCTCTATTTTTTCACTAGTGCTTCATGGGCTCATCCTTTAAATCAACTACCTACACTCATGTCCAATTCTCAGAGTTTTCTTCAGGGGAAATCTTTCTCTCTCTCTCTCTCTCTCTCTCTGTGTGTCTCTCTCTCTATATATATACATATATATACATATAGATCAACTTAACTCTTCCTTTCAAATAAAGGAAGGCACAAACACATCAATTTAAGATTATGCTTTCCAGCTATGATGAAGAACAATGAGGAAAAGTTATTTTTACATAGATGCAGAACCTTCCTCTTTCTTCTTCCTTTTAAGATACAAACAAATGCTTTTGTGCTTCACAGAACAACCTTGTAAGAGGAAAAAAAAAAGCATGGTGTGAACTGTTACAGGATTATTTTGCAAAGACTTTCTACCCCTCATATATAAACTGCAAATGTTCAACTCCTCCACCTTATCAGTTTTTAATCTCTGATACAAATTATTAATAGTTTATTTAAAATTATAAACATAAATGATTCTATATCTGTGAGCAGATTTGAAAATATTTCAAACTTAGTGCAAATTCGTGGAATCCTATTTCTACAACGTCCATATCTTTTCCCTCCTTTTATTGCCATTACTCTATAGGTTATTCAATCTAACACAACATCGACCATAAGACAGGTTATTTTTTGATATTCCTCTAAGAAAAAAAATGCTATGGTCAAATAAGCTATAATAAACTATAATGTTTTAAGAGAGGGAAGGGGGAAGGGTAGAGAGAGAGGGAGAGAGAGAATCTTAAGCAGTCTCCACGCCCAGCACCAAGCCTAATGCAGGGCTTGATCTCACAACCCTGAGATCATAACCTGAGCTGAAATCAAGAGTTGGATGTTTAACCGACTAAGCCACCCAGGCACCACAATATACTATAACTTTTAAGATGAATTCTGATTTTAGAGAATTTGACTAGCCCCAAACAGAAAAACACTGTCAGAATTAACTGAATATGTTAATAGTATCACGTTTACACAGTCTCTTAAATGCTTCTCATTTCTTCAACTCACCCGCAAGAATAATCTCCTTAGGACATACATAATTTTTATGATCTGTCCGGGCTGATTCCTCCCATATGCATTACATCACTCAGGTTCCCAAGCCCACACCAGTGGAAAGCACATCAGAACATTAGCAGGTGAGAGAAAGGAATGAGAGGATTAACTACTAGCTCTCTCATTCACTTCCCCATTCTGGTTTTGACAGTACCTGCTTTCTTTTGTGGCCCTCTTTTCTGTGGCTTTTCTTCCATGGCTCTAGTTTTCATGCAGCTCTAGCAACCATCTTCCCTCGCCTTCCCTTATAGGGGTACTAAAAGATTCCTGCTGTTAGTCTTTCAACACTTAACTATCTCTTCTTGGGTTCTGCAGCCCTGCGCATGTTAATAAACAATCCCTTTATTATTTTTTTTTCAGTTAAAATCTCTGATGGTGACATCTGTTTCCTGCCACGATCCTGATAAATATAGGTACTAGGAATGGCCACGGGAAATAGACTCCATGAGATGGATCTTTGAATTGTGTTGCTCTCATAATTGCAGAGAATACAAGCGACCCCTTGCCAAAGGAAAATAATAGATTGACAATTTATGGCATGCAGAAGCAACATAATGACTCAATTTTTCACCAGGGCTAATTTGGTATGGACTGTCAATGGAGGGGAAAGTTTTGGGAGATCAAGGGCTTATGGAATTTAGTTAATATTGTGGCAACAGGAATTACAGAGATGGGGTGATTGGTGTATAATGGCTTCTCTGACTGGCCTAGAGAGCATGCATATGCATAAAGACAGGGTTACAGCTCCAGTAGCAGGCAAACCCCTCCAAGATTCTTAAGCCAATGTGAGGACACTGTTTAAGAAAGTGTGGAATCATACATAAGACTCAAGAGAGACTGGGGACAGAGATGAGGCTGATTACTTTAAATTCCCAAGCATCTCTGGATCATTCTTAACTGAGGGAACGTGTGTTCCCTTTAAAAACAAACAAAAACAAACAAACAAACAAAAGTTTTAAGAATTTTATCTAAGGCAACTGCCTCACAAGTGATGTCAACTCTTCTCAACATCTATGCCAACACCCCTCCTTGACTGCCCATAAGGTCAATAACTAGTGTTAGATCCCATAAGTAAAAGGAATTTAGGAAAAACCATTTCACACACAAAAATTATTACAGAATCCTGCCAATATGTATCAGCATTAGTCTGGAAAGCATGTACGCAATGGATTTATAGAGTTATTAGACCAAACATGGCAAAAGGGAAGACTTAACCTGACTCCATCTTGAATCCATCAATATGGTTGTAGTCCTACAAGATTCAGAACTTAATGTGTTAACTCAAGTGCCTGGGATGGCACTAGCAGCCTATTAGAATGTATAATTAAAATCTGGGCTCCGTCACTATGGAGTCAATGTGATTTCATCGACAGACTTGCCTTCTACGATGGAGAAAAGGGGTCAGCGAGCAAACTTTTTCTATAAACAGTCAGACAGTAAATACTTCAGGCTTTGTGGGGTCACGTAAGATACATTCTTTTCTTTTCTTTCCATACCCTCTGCTTTACCTCCTTCTCCTTCTTTTTCTTTTTTTATAACTCTTTAAAAGTATAAAAACTATGCTTAGCTCACAAACTATTCACAAATAAGTCACCAGCTGGATTTTGCATATTGGTTATAGGTTGCTGATCCTTGTTCTAGAGTATTCTGACATTCTCTTTACTAAGCATTAAGAAATTCAATCATGAAAAACTCTGTGATATATGTCCTGTGTAGCCTGGACATGGTGATAACAATTGGATCTTCAAGCTAACTTTTTTATGTCAATGAGGAATAATGAAATCTGGATTGGTAGAGAAGTCTGAATGGTAGCACTCAATCATTAGAGGCAATTTAAGTAATCCACATATTTTTCACTCCACGGATCTGTTGTGGTAACTGATCTGAAGGTCCTTAAGAATGAAATACATGTGTAGCCTATGAACCCTCAGTTTTACCTTTATAAACAAAACAATTCTAGATGTCGGTCCAAAAAATGACTTAAGTTGAGATAAGTGGAGATTCACAGGCTCCTATCTGGTTTACAGACTCAGAGCCCTTCGGCTGAGGGAAAGCCAAGTCCCTTTGAGAAAGGATTCTTCTATGCTTCTAAATGTATAACAATGAATCTTCCTCTAAGCATTTCCCCAGAGGCCTGAAGCTATGTACACTGGGAAAAAGGAATGCCCATATTTCCTAATGCTTATTAGTTACTCATCTCCATTAACACAAATTCCTGAAGACCCAAAATGTCAGCATGGCACCCTAGTAAGAATGGGAACTTATGGAAGTCAGGTGTAAGGACAAATGACATCTTGCCTTGGGTATATTTAACAATAGTTCCAGTGGCCCCATAGAGATATCCTAGGGCAATATATAATGTCAATACATATACATAGCAAATGGCAGAATCCTTACAGAGAATGAAGATATTATGGCAGGAAGTGTCTAGAATTGTTCAACTCCATCCACCTACCACCCACTATCAAAAGCAGAAACTAAAACAAATACTATATTCCGGGGATAACTGTAAAGACTGGCACCACAAAGAAAGATGTGAAAGATGTAATAGTGATTATATCTTCACATCTTTATTCAACTCATCAGTTTGCCAGTACAGAATAACTGTTGATTTCCATAAACATAACTAGGTGTTGATATCAACTTCTGTTCTACACATATCTTTACTGGAACAAATTAACCAGCTTATAGAAACTATATACAGATATTGACCTGGTAAATCCTTTCCTTGTAATTGCAATCAATAAAGATAATAAGCAGTTTGCTTTCACCTGGCAGAGACAGGAGCACCTGTCACTGACTTACCTCAAGGCTATGCTTGCTGTCATAATATAGTCTGCAGAAATATTGATATATCATAAGGTATATTATAATACATATGTAATTCATAATTGGTGACATGATTCTAATTAAACTTGGTCATAAAGAAAGAGCAAATGCCCTAGAAGCTTTAATATGAAACTTATGTACCAGAGTGTGAGGTTTATCACCATGCTGAAGTTCAGCAAGCTGCAACATTGGCAAACTAAATCCAATGGTTTAAGGCATATCAGGATACCCTTGTGTATTGAAAAATAAGTTACTGAATTGCTCCACTGGATGGGCCTTTTTGCATTTTGAAGAAAGCATACATACCTGGGTCTGTACCCTGACCACTTACCAGGTAACCAATAAGGATACCAGCTCTGAGCGGGGCCAGATTAAGAAAGAGTTCTGCTACAAGGCCAGGTTGCAGTGCAGACTTCCCTGTCATTTGGGCTTTATAATAATGCTATCTCATACTTCCGATAACTCTCAATAAGAAAATGCACAACTAATACCCCTATGGTTTTGGAGAAAGACCATGCTTTATTCTTCCAATGATTCTTTTCTATTTGAAAATTAACTTGTGAGTATACTTGGGTCCAGACAGACATTAAGGTCTGCCTATAGGACACGAAGTGTTTATGTAGCCTAACTGGTCATTCATAAACTTGGTGTTGTATGACCCGCCAAATTATACATTTGGTTGTGAGTAACCATATTTCATTAGGAAATTGAAATGATAAATACACAACCAGATCCATGTAGGTCTGTATGGGATAAGTTTCATGAGCATGTGGATAAATCTGTGACACCAGATCTACTGTTTTACCACTTTTCCCTCAATACATACCTATAGCTTCATGGAGAATTATTTAACTTGTCAACAGAAAAAATGAAGCATGACAGCAGTATTTGAATGGGCCTGAAAATATACTGGAAACAGTACAGAGTAAATGGTTGCTGCATTATAGGCATTCATAGCTGTCCCCGAAAAAGATCAGTGAGAGGAAATTCTCCCAGTTTGACCCACCTTTGGGTTGTATCTCTTAACTGTCTACTTTGCTTTGAAGAAAAGACTTGAGCTATTAATCTCCTTTTGGTAAAGGAAGAAAGAGTGGAAAAGGATATGCTCATTTCAGAATTAAAATATACAAATGAGGTTACTAATTAAGAAAACATCAAGAAGACATATAGATGGCCAACAGACACGTGAAAAGATGCCCAACATCGCTCATCATCAGGGAAATGCAAATCAAAACTACAGTCAGATATCACCTCACATCTGCCAGAATAGCTAAAATCAAAGACATAAGAAACAACAAATGTTGGAGAGGATGTGGAGAAAAAGTAAGCCTTGTGCACTGTTTATGGGGATGCAAGCAGGTGCAGTCACTGTGGAAAGCATATGGAGGTTCTTCAAAAAGTAAAAAATAGAACCTACCCCACAACCCAGGGTATTTACTCAAAAACCACAAAACACTAATTCGAAGACATATATGGACCCCTATGCTTATTGCAGCATTATTTATAATGGTCAAATTATGGAAGCAGCCCAAGTGTCCAGCAACTGATGAATGGGTAAAGAAGATGTAGTGTATATACACAATGGAATATTATTCAGCCATAAAAAAGACTAAAATCTTGCCATTTGCAACCACATGGATGGAACTAGAGGGTACAATGCTAAGTGAAATAAGTCAGTCAGAGAAAGACAAATACTCATATGATTTTCATATGTGGAATTTAAGAAACAAAACAAATGAGCAAATGGAAAAAAGAGAGAGCAAGAGAAACAAACCAAGTAACAGACTCTGAACTACAGAGAACAAATTCTTGGGTGCCAGATAGGAGGTGAGTGAGGGATGGGGCAAATAAGTGATGGGGATTTAGGAGTGCACTTGACATGATGGGCACTGAAATCACTTATTGTTCACCTGAAACTAATATAACACTGTTATGTTACCAATACTGGAATGAAAAAAAATTAATAATAATAAAAAAAGAAAACATATCTGGGAAACATGAGCCTTACAAATTATTTTCCATGCAATAATATCCTTATATTCATTGTGACTTATGTAAAGAGAAGATGTATTTGAACTCATGTTTCCCAGTTTTTTCCTGAGCAATTGGACCAGTATAACATGTATAAGTGGACAGTATAACATCCAATATCACTAATGCCACATTGGTGACCAACAAATGCTTGCTGAATATTTACTGGAGTCACAATAGGTTCAAGGTTTTATCAGTTTTTGTATGGTTGTAAGGAAATTCATCTTGGAAATATCTTGCCCTGTGGCAAAGAACTTTTCATAAGCATTCGAAGTTCATTTCAAAGAAAAGCTTATGATTAAACAAATTTAGGGTAGTAAAGGTAGAGATCTTGAAGACATGAAACAGGATATCCTTGAGGAATTATGGCACTACACTAATTTACATAACTATATGGGTTTGTCAAATGCATAGAAAAGTACACTAAAAATTAATTTCACTTTAGATTGTACCTCAATATTTATGACTATAAAAGATAAATTTGCTAAGAAATTAATAAAAATTGAAAAAATATGTCCAGAATGGCAACTCCCTAACTAAATTATTTAAGTTATTTGAACTAAATTATTTAAAATATATTTTAAACTTTATTATTTATTATATACCCATATTACCTAACCCTAAAATATATGAAGACAGAATATGATATAAATCTAAATTAGTCACTAATAATTCAATAAATCTCTAATCTAAAAGTTGCATCTTCTTTAAATGACCAGGAGACATTAATAGGGACCAGGATTCAGGATACGCTTGTAACTAGTATCCCAATTCTTATCTATAGTTGTTTTGTTAAGTTTCTGAAGCACACAAGGGCATATTTTCTTGATAGCTCTTGGTCTATGGTCCAAGGTCTTCTGTGTTTGGCTGGGTAACTCTGTCTAATTCTGAAATTTCATGTTACAAACTCACAGATATACACCATGGTAGCCAATGCCAACTTTACCAATAATTAAGGCAATATTTGATTTCCTTTCTGCCTTATTCTTTTGTTTTATCTCTTAACTGTTTAATAACTTAAGGATTGAAGAAGGATATTTATTGTTCTATCCCATCTCCATTCCCAATATAAATCTCTGAGTTTTCTTTTACTGGAAAGTGGCTTAACACTTTATTGTAAATGTGACATATTTCAAAGGAATTGAAATTCCATTTAATACTAATAATATACGAAGTGCATTCACATTAATACTCACAGTGTTATAATATTAAGAAAAGTTTTTTTTTAACTCAAAGTTAAAAACAAAATTTTAAATTTAAAACACAAGTTAGAATGTTTGAGAAACGTGCCCAAGATCTCTCAACATTGTATTAAGAGTAAGTCACAGAGCTGGGCTTAAATTTACATGGATTACCAACTCTGGCTTGGTTATCAAGCCATAATGCAGGCAATAGTCTTGAAAAAATAAATTAAACTGCAGTCCCTTCCTTGAGGTTTCCAATGGATAAGAGCATATGATCAGTTATCAGATTATAAAAAGAGTATTATCTCTAGATACCTTGGCAAATCTAATTTTGCTGTCCTAGTTCTGAGCAAGAGAAAATTGTATTGGTATGCCCTTGTTTCTTTGCTCTCCCTCACTCCCCATTTCTACCTCTTCTTTCTGGAGCACAAGGTGATGGCAGTGGTGGGGGGGAACAAGTACAGCTGGTCATGGCTTAAAAACAGTGACCAAATAGCTTGCTTTTCTTCCTGAATTCCTTTCACGGACTTTAGGAGAGATTTAATTGCACAAATGAATGCTCTTCAGTTCCTATTTCTGAAGTATATAAATCAAGGACATCACAAATATACTCCATGTTCTCAAACTTTAATGAAATCTTCCAATGTAATTACATAAGCAAATATCTGATTATCATTTAGATACTAATGTCTTTCAACAGTTTTGTTATGTGCAGAATTACATATGATGTCATAATATGAGAATATAACCGAGTAAGAACACACCTTTAGCAAAACCCTCTACAGGAAGTTTATCTCACGACCTACTATGGGGATTCTAAAATATCTTAGAAATCTCTGTATACTAGAAATATGTACATACTGAAAGGAAGAATAGAATAATTATCTACTCATTTGTTAAAAGTAACACCAGCAAGCATGTAACCGCCCCCCTTCCTGATGTCTGCATCCTCCGCAGCCATTCTTGACTAAAAGGGAAATAGCAGACCTAGCAAAGTGTGTCTCCTACCACTCCCAAAAGCAACCCAAAGCCTCCTGGGGCCTATACTCTTGGTAAACATGACTTCTGGGTAGCGCTCACAAAACAGCAAAGGATCAAAACCCTGGGCGCCTCTAGAAAAGTCCCCAACCCTGTTTTGTATTTGATAAGAGCTACACTGCCCCGTTGTGTCTCCATTCTCTCCTTTTAATGTGGTCAAGGCATTATTTGCACCAGAACCACTTTGGGAACTTGGAAAGAATTGGGATTGGGCCCTAAAATTAGGATTGGGACTTGGAAAGAATTGAGATTAGGATTATCATCCATCATATAATGAAGCACCCAAAGCAATCCTGGTAATTCTTTAGTCCACTCAAGTTTGAGAATTACTGTAGTCTTTTTTTTTTTTTTATATAGACAGTACTTCTAGTACCGTATTTGATGATTACAGTTACAATTACTATCGTTCGAGTTTAGCTGATATATAAAAATATAAAGATTTTGGTCTGTTTTTAATGAGAAAAAAAATCCAAATGGTTTATGGTGTTTATTAAGGAATGAATGCATATGTATAATTTAATTTACTAAAATCATTTACTTGCTCAAAATCTGCCTTATTTCACCAAAGTGATTTTGTTTGTCATATACGTCCAAATTGTCTGTTCCAAACAAAGAACACAACACTTGAAATTATATATCTAAAATTTAGATTGTAATTCTAAAGTGAATAAATATTGTGTTTATGATGTTTATCCAAAACTATATAAAGTACTATAGATGGGGGATTTATACTGTATGTGGTTAAGTAAAAGCAATTTTAAAAGTATTATTCCACTTCATACTAACTTTTATAAAAATTGCTCTTTTACTATTATTAATTACCATGCTCCAGGTGCCATATTAGGAAAATTAATAGGCCAGAAGTCAGGCACTAACCTGGTTACAAAAACCAAAGCTAAAAAAAAAAAATCATGTTCAATTACTTTACCCATGGTTAATATTTTGCACAATAAATCTAAACTCTATTCTGAACTGAAATAATGAAGCATAAGGAATTCCTGATGGGGCTATTTTCATTAATATTTGACATTTAGAAATGTATAATATAATAAAATCTATGCATGAATTCTTTTAAAAATGTGAACCTTCAGACAAAGAAATAGAGTTTTAGCTTATGAAGAAACAGAAAGAATTTTTACAATTGTTTCTATATTTCTTCTCTCCTATTAAAATATATCAGAAGCCCTACACCATAAAAAGCTTTAAAGATAGAGCTATCAAGGATATATGAAAATAAATGCTTTAAATTTGTTCTTGTTTTGTAATTCATCTTATTTATTGAATCTGATTGCTTAGTTACTTACATTTAAACACAGTGTAGAGAAATAGTTATCCAAATACTGAATTTTCCCCTATATTTTTTTCTGAAGGCATAAAAATAAGATACTCTTAGTATTTAAAAGTTTTACTGCTTGAACTTGAGGAATTCTTATATTTTAATGTAGGTTACAATTGCAAGCAAAGTTGAATACCAGCAACAGACTTAAAAATATATATAGAGATGAATGATATAGTTAATTCATTGGAAATTATTAACACTTCCAGACAGTCATATTTAACACATAATTGTCCCTACCCTTCTGAATCTTGACCCTCACTGCTCTAACATTATTTTTGTTTTAATTTCTTTTTTTAATGTTTCATTTTAATTCCATTTAGTTAACATACAGTGTGATACTAGTTTCAAGTGCACGATACAGTGATTCAATAATTCCATACATCACCTGGTGCTCATTACAAGTGCCCTCCTTAATCCCCATCACCTATTTCAAAATGTTCTAACATTTTATAGTCTCATTCATTGCTTGGATTTTCAGATCCAGCATTTTGACATTTAGCAGGATATTTTCCATAATCATCCATAAGTATCATAACGCTGACAATAATACCTCAATATCAATTTCATAATCATTTATACCTTTTCATATATTTACTTAATAATCACTTAATGATTATTATTCAAAACAACTGTTCAGACTTTAAGAGATACAAAGATTGTGAAGCACAATTCCTGTCCTTAAAAGAATTTATATACTAGAAAAAGGAAATGGATTTTTAGAAATTACCTCAATGCAAGGTAGTTGACTATAATATTGCATTAAGACCTATAATTGAAGAATCTTTTGACTTTATTTATCCTAGGGTTAGTGTAAAAGTATTATCTTGGAAAGAAAGTATCAAGTCCTTCAGTATCACAAAATGCAGAATTGAACTATTTACAAATTTAAAAGATTTAAATTTTATGAAATGTCTCTTTCGACATAAAAGGATAAAAATGTATTCTGAATCAATGTGCAAATCACATTGAACATTTCAAAACCATAGATATAATGTGAACTCTTTTATGAATGCACATACAAACGCATGTAATTCAACATAAATATTAACAACACTTATTTCTGAAGGGAAGACTGTGGTATATTATAATTTTATTCTGATATTATCCTTTATTTTTCAAATGTTTTACAATGCACATATATTACCTTTATAAGAAAATTCCCTTAAAAATTTTATCACATAAGGTTCTATTCATGGCTAACCGGTCTGGCTCCAACCAAATTTTTATCATTAGGAGAAAACAGTTTCAAAATAATTCTCTACCAGGATTAAAAATGGTTCACGTTCAGACAGTAAACAGAGTAGGACCATAAAACAATATTAGTGACCGTTTATAAGCAGTGCACATCTAAATCAGTTGTCTCTCAGAGAATCTTTTTCCTTCGAAGGGTTGGGACAGAAAAGGCTTTATGTAATGGAAGCAGATGGCATCTAGCACTAAGCTTAGAAGAAGTTTAGCCAGATATACCAGAACAGTCCTCACTCCTCAACCTGGTTAAGCTGTTTCAGTTTCTTAACCTGAATAAATGGAGATACTGATCCCTAATTCCTAGAGAGAAAATCTGAAGCCCGTATATCAAAATAGGTTGTGGCATTCAGCAGTCACTGATAAGTGTAGCACTGATTATAACAATGATGATGATAATTACAATAAAGGCAATCTAAACATAGCTAGTTCCTAATATGTGCCAATGGCTGTTCTGGTGTTTTACAAGAATTAACTTCTTTTAACGTCATAACAACCCTGTGAGCACGTGCTCTTCCTATCCCGTTTTGCACTTGTGGTACCTGAGGCACTGAGAAAGTAGATGCTTTGCTGAAGCTCACAGATCTGTACTAGTAAGAACTGTGATAGCAAGAGCAGCCAGTAGCATTAATGATAAGGATTATTAAACAGGTAAAAACACCAAAAGTGAACAAACGATAATGGGACTTTCTTTTTTATTTCACTATAAAAACAACAGTGAATTCCAGAGAGATGTTCCAATAATGAATAGGGATATATCTTGCCAAGGATAACCACCTAAGGGTAATATTGATATGCTGTTTCTATTTTGTAAAAGTTTATTTCCTCATGGTTATATCCAGTGTTTTAACTAGACTGATGGTGTGTGAATTCTGGTAGATATGACCTGATCTGTGATGTTCATGCTACGCTTTGTCCTTGTGGTGTCCACGTGTTTAAAATCTGCATTCGTTTCCTTTTGCTGCTATATAAAATCACCACAAGCTTGTGGCATAAAGCAACACAAATTTATCATCTGACAGTTCTGAAGGTTAGAAGTCTGAAACGGGTCTCACTAAGCTAAAATCAAGACGTTGGCAGGGCTATGCTCCTCTGGAGGCGTTAGGAAAGAATCCATTTACTTGCATTTTCCAGTTTCTAGAAGCCATCCACAGCTCCTGGCTCATGGCCCCATTCCATCATCAAGCCAGCAAAATTAGCCTGAGTCCTTCTCATGTTGCCGTGTCTCTGGTTCCCCTCTACCGCCTCTCTTTTTCACTTATAAGGACCTTTGTGATTACACTGGGCCCACCTGGATAATCCATGATCATCTCCCCATCTCAAGGAAAACTGATTAGCAATCTTAATTTCATCTGCAACCTTAATTCTCTTTGCCATGTAGCCTAACGTATTCACAGCTTCAGGGATTAAGATGTATACACCTTAGGGGAGCCATTATTCTATCAAACATCTGAACACTGCTTTCAGCTCTAGTTCCTTTTCTTCCTTTCCTAAAGCCTTCTGAAGTAGAACAGATACGTGTGCAAGTATACTTTCTGCTTTCCTCACAGAGTGTTTGCAGGATGACCCTGATTAAATAGTTTAAATGATCATTGTTTAGATTTCTCACTGAGTCAAAGTAAATGATACATTAGAAGAATTTTCTAAAAGTCAATTAGTAGGGGTTTGAAAATTCCTTTGAGGACACAAAGCATTAGGCAGATACAAATTATTAGCCTTCCATCTTTAGAGTACTCTTTATTGCAGCCATTTTGCAATATATTTTAATCACATCTGTATTACAGCCTTGATGATTTTAAATATCCAATGGCCATCATTAAAGACATTATTTTTCTAGCATTATGTTGTAGATA
This sequence comes from Potos flavus, assembly GCA_028534135.1. Lineage (NCBI taxonomy): Eukaryota > Metazoa > Chordata > Mammalia > Carnivora > Procyonidae > Potos > Potos flavus. The sequence continues at coordinate 102,899,307 of CM052899.1, forward strand.
TTTCACTTCCTGTTATTTCATTCACCTCTAAGGACCTTGAAAGCAGCAAAACTTTCTAAAAGTTTACAATTATTTATTAGAAACTGTGGTTGCCTATTCTATCCCTTGTAAAGAATGTTTCAATGTTGGCCTATTAATGGGTAACAATATCATCTTTTATGTTACTTATTTCCTATTAAAATGACTTTCTATATACATGGCTACTTCACTGACTATAAAAATGGAAATGTCCACATGGGAGGAATGCTTTTCTGACATGAGCGTACACATCTGTTTATGTGAGAATAAAATGAGTTCATTTCAGAGAGTTATAGAATGGCTAAGAGGTCAGGCTTTGGAGTCAGGCTGTCTTGGAATCCAAATTCGGCCAGCTTTAAGCAAATAATTAACCTCTCTGAGCTTGGATTCCCCACTTGTAACATACAGATAATACCACCTATAAAATCTGTTGTGAGAATTAAATGAGATAAACTATGCTTAGAATTTATTATCGATCCTAATACATTTAAGTGCTCAATAAAACTTCATTTCAACCTTCTGTAAGGTGAAATTGGCCTTTGGAGGACAGCCTTTGCCAGTGGGTAGGATGCCAACTCTCAGAGACATAGTGACAGGGAATCATAGAGAAAGTCATTTCCTTTAGAATACTTTCTCTATTTTGAAAAATAGATTGAAGCTCTTGTGACTTCATGAACTCCAACACTATCAAATAGAGGTTGACCTATGTGCCCAGAACCTGTCCTTACCTATAATTTTTTCGACATTATTTTATTTTCAATCTGTTTATTTGTATGGTCATTTTCTCTTTAGGGCAAGTGGTAATGATTTTTCATTTATAGTAGTGACATAAATGTTCCTTTAAAATATGTTTAAGCTAAAAAAAAAAAAGTTAAAGAAAATTTTTTCTTAAACAAGAGGGTAAAATAGCCAAAAATTTGAGGAAGGTTTTGTGAGAATGACTGAAATTTGCAAAACTCTATCCCAGGGGACTGCACTCATGACTGCATTCTGAAATAAGTAGTGACTTTCTGGAACAGAAGTTATGCATCAAGAGTCACCCCCAGTAGTCACAGTAAACACTCTTAGCTGCAGCTCACCCTGCTAACTAGTTCTCATAACTAAATTATTCAGATCTCAGCAGTGAAGGTTTTGAGTCATCTGATGTTCGATTAGAGTGTAGATAAAAAGAAATAGTACCATTCAGCTTTTCCCATCCTTATTTCACTTAAATACAGTCCCTGAGGGGTGGAGCCACCTTTTTCTGTATTTCTTGAACCTAGCACAGATCAAGAATAAATGTCTGAACAGTGAATGAATAAAAGGATAATTACGCCTGCATAAGACAATAGAGGCATTAGTCCACTCTTTCTTGATGGATATCCTCAATCCCAAATGCCTAGAGAAAGCAATTTTAATTTCTGCAGTGTTTTTCTCTTAAAATAAGAGATATTAATTGAATTAGTATTATGAGCCGATCATTCTCATGAATAATTAATGTGATCATCAATATACATAATGTCTCCTGGGCATCAGAGTCACATCGTTAATTAGTGACAGAGCCACTACTTGATCCTGGGTGTGTTGGCTTTTTTTTTTTTTTAAGATTTTTATTTATTGGAGAGAGAGAGTACCAGTAGGGGAGAGGGGCAGAAAGAGAGGGGGAAGCAGACTCCCCGCTGAGCAGGGAGCCTAATGTGGGACTAGATCCCAGGACCCCGGGATCAGACTTGAGCCCAAGGCAGGCTGTTAACTGACTGAGCCACCCAGGCATCCAGTCCTGTGCTTTTTTGACTTCAACTCCAGCACAGTGAAAAAGTATTTCCTATATCATTAAAAACTATTCAGTCTCTCTTTAGGTTATTAATAGTTTTGTATGGAGGATGATCTTTATCCAATAAATCATTGTGGAGATTCTTTTCTTCTCTTTTCTTTTTAAATACTGTGCAACAGATTTATATGAAGAGAGAGCAAAATTGAAATATTTATGAATGACAGGTCACCAAACTGCCATACAAATGTAACTTTAAAGTGTTACACAAATATTAAATGTATTAACACTACAAAGCTGAACAAGTAAAATTGTTAAAAGTAAACATAGAAAAATAAAAACAAGTATATATACCATGTCATTTCCTATTTTTTTAGTCACTGTACATATTTTCAATTATGTGCATGTATTATTCTAGAAAAAAGAATAATAAAACAAAAGGATATCCTCTTCTAGACACACAAAAAGGATATTAAATTTCATTTGCTTTTAGACACTAATCAGATTTTTTTTATTTGCCCCAGAAGATATTTTAAAAATAAGCTAAATATTCTAAGTTATAGACATTTCAGTAAAAACAAACTAGTTGTTATCAGATTAAAAGTTAACGTAATATTGGAAAATGCCCTAAAATTATCTTTGTGTAAAAGGTTTTGTGAATTTTTAATATTTTTTTCATAATTAAAGAAAGCCTGTCTGCAAACCAATTTGAAAAAGAAAGCTGAAACCAGGGTTATTATCTAGAGCTAGATTTACACGTCAGAAGTAGGGCATTCAGAAATGGCTACAACTTCATTTATCCTTTTCTATAAACTTAATTTGGTGACTTTACTGTCACTCTTGTGCTACCAGCAAATCAGCAAGCATCTATTAATGTGCTCACCTCTGCTAAGTGGATGCCAGAGGCTATTCCCTCCTTTAAAGAGTATCCAATCTGTATGAGTAATAAAAGCCGTTGTTTTATTAGTATTGTTTACATGCAGTTTGTCAATCTCCAAGACATAAAACTGTCAGCTTAAACTATTTGCATTTTTATCAGTTACTATTGTTTCCATTAGGAAAATATTTCAGCAATAATTTATTTGGGTGACTCCTAATAACCTATGTTGGCTTCAAAGGTGTGTTTCACTGACAAACATTTCTAACATGGAAACAATCTGGTTATGGCCAGGTAGTCAAATTGATCTTAACCTTGGAATGCTCTGATGAATAAAATCCCATTATTTGAACGTGAGGCCACTTACATAGCTTACATGATTACTGACATAGTGGCGGGTTTGCATAGTCTGATGTGTGAAAATATCTGTAAAATCAGTTGTTCGGTTGAGACACATACATGCTATTGAAATACCGGCTGCATAAGCACACACACTCCAAAATATCCTTATATTTAGAATACCATACTCACGTTCCCAGTTTTTTAAAAGATTTTATTTATTTATTTATTTATTTGAGAGAGAGAGACTGATCTAGCAGGGCAGGGGCAGAGGGAGAAGCAGAATACTCAATGAGCAGGGAGCCCAAAGGGGGACTTGATACCAGGACCCCAGGATCATGACTCGAGTTGAAGGCAGATACTTAACTGACTGAGCCACCCAGGTGCCCCACACATTCCCAGTTTTATTTCATTCATACAACTTTACTTTTCCTAACAGATAATCCCCTTCCGATTTGCCTCCCATTTTCTCTGGCACATCCCACAATCAAAGCCCTCATTTGAATAGTTAGAATTAATCATAAGGGAATTAAAGAAATAGCCAAGGGGCGCCTGGGTGGCTCAGTGGGTTAAAGCCTCTGCCTTCGGCTCAGGTCATGATCTCAGGGTCCTGAGATCAAGCCCGGCCATAGGGCTCTCTGCTCAGCAGGGAGCCTGCTTCCCTCTCTCTCTCTGCCTGCCTCTCTGCCTACTTGTGATTTCTGTCAAATAAATAAATAAAAATCTAAAAAAATAAAAAATAAAGAAATAGCCAAATCTTGTGTGTCCTACAGAGCCTGCCAATGTCACTTTCCCTACTCTATACCCTCTTCTGTTTCTATTCCTAATATAGATATTCCTAATTTCTATATTCCTAATATAGCCCTTACATAGCCAATCTCCCTCTCACTCAAAACGTGGTCAGAACACTGAGGAAAACATGGCTAAAAGCAGTGTTACCAATATCTAGCTTGAAAGAACCACCCTCTCAAGAACTATTTGCCATTTAACAGGGATGAAAACTTGGTGCACAAAACCCTTTTTCTCTACCAGTGTTAAGATGACAATGCATTCCATGGTTAAATACATTTGTGAACAACGGATTAGAGAAAATAGAAGATACACACATTGTTAGTTGCAGAATTTCTCAGACCACTGGAATGTCCCACTATGCACATTGAAAACTGATTTTATAGAACACTTTTTCCAAGGAACATATATGCTACATAATACCATTCATGCAGCATAGTACTAAAGAAAGCAAGCCCTGGCACTATGAGCTCAGGTTTTTCAGGTACTGGCCATCAGATAAAAGAAGTTATGAGTCACCCTTCATAATGTCCCATGTGTCCACCCATTTAATCACCTAGAAACAGACAGGATAACTATCAATCACAGAGCACCTACTATGCTACAAGTCTTACCAAATGCTCTTTCCTCTTTTCATCATGAGGTACAAAGAAGTCTTGTAAAAGAATTACCTAAAGAATGAGGAGCCTAGATTTTTATACGTACCAGATGAGAAAATTATTCTGAGGAGCCATAAAGTAATACAATATTTGAAAATAATAAAATAAAATATGAACATACTTTTTTAATGAATCTTCTGTATTTTTCTAAGGAGAAGCAGAAATGAAACGTGTGTTAATTGCTAACTTCTCAGTGGACTGGTCCTCATAAAAGAAATAGAAAAGCTCTCCCTTTCTTTCCATAATTACTAGTGCTTTCTAATTACTCATAGGTTACTCATAACGATTTGCTTAGGTGGACATTTCTATTATTCTTCTGACCCTCAAAGATCTAGGTGAGACATTGTATAGACCTAAACTCTTTGGGGAATAAATTGCTTACACATAATTGAAGCAATTCTGGAAATATCACTAAAGCTTTACCTATACAACTATATCAATTATTATTTTTACCTATATGAGGATATTAGAAATGCCTTCATCACAAAAGTTAAAAAAGTTAAAAGACGCTGAATCAACTCTACTATGATCCAGTTTCTGTGTGTGTGTTGTTTTTTTCTTTGGGGGGAGTCGCAGAGGGGATGGAAGCTAATATATGGGTAATATATACATCTTTGAGAATAAATAAATGAAAAAATAATCACACTTTTACTTTAAAATAATATGATATAAAGGCAGAATTCTCAAAATGGGAGAAGTGTTCTTCACCCATTAACTGTTTTCCCTGAAGACAACATACGATTTCACATATAAAATCATATAATTTGTTTTCATAGCAGATCATAGGTTTCAACAAGTTCAGTCTGTAGGGAATACCCAGAGAAGCACGTTTGAGATATTCCTGTGTTTAACAGAGCAATCAGAAAAATTAAACAGGAGAACTGAAAGAACATTTATATGACGTTCTCCATCTTGAGACTCATAAGTATGTGACATCAGAAGTGCTAAGAAAGAGCCATGTAAACACATTCCTTCTAATAAAAGTGAAATTTGAATACTATCTCATGCTGAAAGTAATAACGTTTGCCATTTGCTAAGCACCTGCTCTGAATGCTCCAGGCACTTTACAAACAGAATGACATTTAATTATATCAAAAATAGGTGTGTACCTATTTCAGATATAAAGAAACTGGATTTTAGAGGAGTAATTTGCTCAAAGTCACAGAATAAGTGACAGTTCCCATATGTGAGTTGATATAGATAGGTATATTGTAAAGGCAATCAATCAACAAAGATGGACACATTTAGTTGTCTTTAAAATAGTATTTATCAATGTTAAATTGGAAAAATGTTAGGGAAACAGGTGAGAGATTAGATTAGTTTGACTGCTCTGTAATATAAATAAAAATCTTGATATATTTTAAACTGCAATTCTATAAGCATATCCAAAGATCTACCTTAAATTTCTATTAAAAAGGCATTGTATGCTTTTTTTCATTGTAACATCTTATACAATTTAATACTAACCAATAAAACATTAGCTATTTTCCTTCCTATAATTTCAATGTAAAGGTCACAATTAATGATTCAAAGAATTTTGTGAGAAAATTCATTTACATGGAAGGACATTTTAAATATAGAAAGCGATACCTTGTTACATTTGTTCACAGAACCACAACAGGAAAAGTTCAACTTTCATGTGGTTATAACATGAGTGAGTGGAAAGTTTCCAGCTTTATCATTTGATTTAAATAAGCCAAGTTATTATATATTTCTTTTGAAACCTAGGATCTTTCATACACAGAATTTTCTACACAAATTAATCCAATAGAAGATTTAGTAACATTTAAAGTTGACTTTATAATATAATTTATATAATACTTATATGATACTTATATTTATGTAAGTATATAAATATAATACTATTCCAATGGAATGAAAGGCATCTATTTTGTTGGTGCAGATCCAGTGAATAGGAGATGGCTCATGAGCCAGAAATTCTTGGGATCCTGGCACTAGTCTGTTCCAGGTGCCAATAAGCAGGTTCAGTGCCTTCTGATTCCCCAGCTTCCTGATGGTGATAAAATAGCAGATCCCCCTGGCCAGTTATGAAAACTGGTTCCCGTAGCTTTGTTGGGAAAATGATTCCTGATGGCCCAGACTAGAGATTGCTCCCAAACCCCTTACATCAATTATGTAAAAACCTAATATCCTATATCAAACTTCTTTCTGTTTAAAATGGCTAGATTGCTTTCATTAAATGCCTCTAAATCAAGAGTTATACAATATTCCAATTGTTTCATGGAAGGATAAGTAGATAAAATAATCTCTAAATGGAAGTGGAAAAATGGAAGAATATCTAATAATAAACAAGTAAATTATGGAAAAGAAGGATCTCTTGGGAGAACTTTCCTTAGCAGATATTGGCTTGGAAATAAACAAACATGACTGGAACAGACCAGAGAAATCAGAATTCAGATTCTAAGATGTATAAGACTTCATTGTATGGCAAAGGTGGTATAGCTGACACTTGACCAGTGCAGGGGGTTAGAGACACCAGCCTCCCACGCGGTCGAAAATACTGAGTCTAACTTGTGACTCCCCAGAAACTTAACTACCAATAGCCTACTATTGACCAGAGGCCCTATCGATAACACAAATAGTTAATTAACACAGTTTGTATGCTATAGGTATTATATAATATATTCTTACAATAAAATAAGCTAGAGAAAAAGAACATGCCAGGAAAATCATACCAAAGAGAAAATACATTTACAAAACTATACTGTATCGGAAAAAACAACAAACAAACATGTATAAGTGGACCTGCACAGTTCAAATCCATGTTAAGGATCAACTGCATTTTAATTTACTGGGAAAAGTATGCTTCATTTAATAAATGCTGATTTCTCAACTGCTGCCCTTATTTTGAAAAACTTAATCCCCCAGGGGGACTGAGATAATAGCTAGTAAACTATGCTGCTTTTATACCTCCGCTTCCGCTTTTACCAAGATAAATGTCATAGGCATTCTCTCACTCTGTATGCCCCAATTTAAATAACTTTTAAAATTTGCCAGAAACAGTAGGCCGCCAATTTTTAAGTAAAAACATCCTATTAAAAACATTTAAAACATTACTGTTATAATTTTATAATTGATACAGTTTTATAACTACATAATTCAAAATTCTAAACTTCTTAACAGTGCTTAACTCTTACAATATTAATCTTTGAGTGAATTATTTCCTCACCAACTCTAGGGACTTCAAGTTTAGAGACAAAATAACTGCATGGATTTTCTTCAAATTTCAGTAACAAAGCAAGATAATTCCAAATATTCTTATCAGGAGGACTACTAGACTTATAAGACACCCTATTCTTAGTGCATAAAAGATGTATTCACAGATTGTTTAACTTTGGATGGAAGCAGACATCATTTTAACAATATCGACAACTTTCTAAAAGAGAAGGTTATGGAAACAGAAGAGGCAGTATTTGAGAAATAAAGGCATTCTAGTCCAAAATCTTCTTTTCCTCCAAAAAATAAAAAAGAAACTCGTTCAAACTAGCTCACTAAAAAAAAGGCAATTGTAAGGGTTCTACAGGCATTTTATGGAGACCAGATCAGAAAAACAAGTGCAGCTGGGTCTTACATGGGCTGGAAATGGAAAGTCAAAAACTAAGACTACTCACTCCCGCTTTCAGTCCTCCTCAATTCCCTCAACTCATCTTTCCAATCATCCACTGTGGACAAGAGTCAACTGGCTGTCATCCTCTATTGTGTGTCATCAAACAGTACCCTTCCACTGACAGCAGTCTCATTCTCTTTTTTGAAAGGAAAGGCTTGGTGGAGTCCAACAAATCTGCAAAAGCTAGATGAAATACATCATTGGCTAGTAAGCAAGAGCAGCAAGCTGCCTCTGAATTTAGTGTCTGTTCTTGACCCAAGAGACTGTTTTCAAGAATCTGAATGATACATGGTTTTACTCATTTAACATGGGTACAGTTGGACAGCACATGATAAAAAAAATGGGTCTCTGGTCTATAGAGAAGTAGTGAGAGTTCTAAAGTTCTATTGAAAAGTGATGAGAGAATTAAGGAAATTACCTCATTAACTGAAATGAAGGTAGAATTTTGCTTCAATTTTATCTCACTGACTTTCTCATTAGTGACCCAGTAGTTCACTAATTGTACTAAAATGCAGCTGTCTCCTGAGATTTTGTATCAGTCTATTAAATTGAAATAAAATGCAATCAACCAATGAGGAAAATGGGTAAATCTTAGGGATTCTTCACATAGTCCCAAGAAATACTCTACAGTTTGTCATTCTAGTGACATGATTTCATAGAATCATACCACTTTGATATGGTAGGTTTCTTCCCCACATCTCCAATGTGGGTGTTTCTCCACTCTCTATACCCTCCCTAAAAAGAGATGATGACTTAGAAGTTACAACTTTAATAGTTTAGAAAAGCTCTTGTAGGAAATGAATTAACACAATGAATTATTACGTATTTTCATATAATTGTACTGAACAATATAACTTCTTATTCAAAGTAGGTGCTAATCTTCTGATGTTCTCACTTACCAAGGTAATGTGATACCATATCATATGAATTCAAAGTAGTTGACACAATAAATGCAGTCTTAAAAGAAGGCCAGGATTTCAAGTGGTCTTGGCACTGTTATTTTTCTGAAAGTTAGGCATGATCCTTCCGATGGCTAAGTGAGAACAAAAAATGAATGGAATATTGATCCTTACCAAAGGGTGAGACTTAGTCTTCAGCATGGATCATCATCAAAAAAGGAAGCACATGGTAAATGAATTTCCAAGTCAGAAACTGTTCTTATACCTTTTAGAATGTCTTTATAAAGTGGAACACATTAAAAATGAAAGCATAGGAATTACTAATGCAGAAAAGCAGTATAAAGAGCTTAAAAAGAAAGGAAAATATAATGCATAGTGTGATAAAACGTAACTTATTTTAATTAACTGGATACACAGGAAATCTTATAAAAGACCACAAGGCATTGAAAAATTACTTCTCATGATTACAAAGGGAAGTGGTCTTTCTGGATTATTTCAATGTGGAGGGCTTGAAAACAACAAAGAAATTTCTGTTCAGTGGTAAATATCTAAAAAAATCACTTTTTCTCTGAGTGAAAAATAAATACAAGAGGGGTATAATTCCATATAATATCTGATATTTTTACCACTTGGACTATTTTAATGTCTGCAGTGAAACTTAGATACCATTCTTTATATTTAGAATGGCAAAGAATTACAAAGCCATATAATAACATTTTTAAATAGTAACTTCTGGAATGTTTGCCCTTCCTATTCTTATTTAACAGCTGTCTTTGAAATTACTGTAAGATATTCTATAATATGTAAAGTAATAAAATAGCAATGTAACTCAGGTAATCAGGTAACAGTTATATAAATTCTTAAAATCTGCAACATATATTTGGCAGGAATAATATTCTTTACATTGGATTTTTTTTTAACCAAGCAGTAAATATTTTGGTAAAGTAGATTCTCCATCATCTTTTAATACAATGAAGTATCCCATAATTTTCAGTTTGATCCTTACTTTTCCACATATACTTACATATATATCTTTTAACTGGGTCACAACTGGTACTCTGTGATATGCGAAAATAAAACATGTTCTCATTTCGTCCTATTAAATTCCCATTTTTTCTTCCCTGTAAATGCCCTAGTCTAATGCCCTTTTAATCAATTTATGCTTAGTTCTTCCCATTGTGGGTTCTTCTTTTCTCCTCTCAGAACTATTAACCACAATATTTCCCCAAGGATATAGCAGCATCTTTCTACAGGAAGCCATATTCCCTCATTTGTTTCATGTGGGAGCTTGAAGGCTTCATTCAAGTTTTCCCCCAATTCAACAGAGTTTATTTTCTCAATAAAAACTCTATCTTTTATATGTAAATATGACACTATTGATCAATGACCTAAGAATTAAAATAATAGCTAACATGTATTAAGCAATTATTATTCGGTATGGTACCCTGAACATCACTTCACATCCATTTTTTCTTTTAATCCTCAAAACCACTCTCAAATAAGTGTTATTGTTCTCTCTACTTTTGCTTTTTAAATGGATAAACTGAGATAATGACAGATGTAGATATTTATCCAAGATCAAACAGCAAGTAAGTAATAAAGCTAGACTGATGTGAGGCAGTCTGAGTCCAGAGGCCATCATAAGTAGGGCATAATCACCTACAATATCTTTCAGATTGATGTAGTGAAAAAATTCCCTCTGGTTTTCCAAGTATACATCACATACATTGCTGGTTAAGTCTAAAACCCTAAGCAATTAGGTATTATAGAATTATTCCACATTAAAATGAAAATGCCCTAAGAGAGCTACCTCTCTTTAAAATCTCAGCAAAAGTAACCTTATCGGAACATTTCCAGCTGGTCTAAAGGAGGCAAGTTTTACCAGTCACCAGAATAGAACCAGGGTATTTCCCTGGAATGAGAAATCAAGGTTATTTGCTATGTTGGAAGACTGCAGTCAGAATAAAAAGCTTCAAATCTTCAAGAACTTTAAGACAAAGAAAGAACTACGATGTCCCTCACAAATGATATATAAGTATCTAGCACATGGTGAGACAGAGTAGGTGCCTTCTCACTTTAAACTAATAATTTATTTAACTCTCTTCATCGGAGGCATCAAATAATGTTAATAAAAACTACAAAAACTATGGGGTGGGGAAAAATCTGCGATTAATAAATAGTCTTATTGAAGGTAGGAGTTAAAATTAAATTCGTTTTTAAAATCACTAGTTTTGGAAATAAAGCAAAGGAAAAATTTCCCATTTGGACATCAGAGGACAGCATCTAGTTAAATATAAGTCTAGTTAAATAAAATTCTAAATGGAATTTTCATCTACTGTGCAACATTTTTACATCGTTTTAGTACTGGGTATCATATCTTTCCCGCTTCCATTAAAAGACAAGTTGGATACTCATCCATCTTTGTGGTGACACCATACATAGATGCCATTATAATATACCATACACCTAATGCTAGAAATATAAAATCTTCATAGACATGAAACTGTTTACCATTTTATACTATTACCACACAACTTTCGTAGGGGAATAAAAGATTGTTGGTGGAGTGATGAATAGATGATCTTCAAATAATTGTTAGTTATGGGACCATGGGAAAATCACTACTTGGGTCTCAGCTTTCACCTCTCTAAAATGAAGTTGGACTAACTTTACCACAACGTGTCAAGTTAAGCTAAAGTCTACCATGCTCTGGAAACGCTTGTGCAAAGCAGACACAGAGGTCACACAAAAATGTTCTCCATATGTTAATAGAATTAATCAGAACTCCTTCTCATAGAAGACTACTCATACCCAGGACTAGGCATGGGTCAGTATCAAAAGACAGTTCCTTATAAGAAAAATATTTCAGGGCTGCCTGGGTGATTGGCTCAGCTCCTGCCTTCGACTCAGGTCATGATCCCAGGGTCCTGGGATGGAGCCCTCCTCGGGCTCCCTGCTCAGCCTCTGCTTCTCCCTCTCACTCTCCCTTTGTGCTCTCTCTCTCAAATAAATAAATAAAATCTTTAAAAAAAGAAAAAAAAATCATTACCTGGCCAAAGGAGGTAAATGAAACTAGTGAAAAATACCATATTGGGAAGGACCAAAGTAAGTGGGGAAAAACACACAGAAGGAACAGGAATAATTAGAATGAGCTAACAGTTGGGTCACTAGCATTATTCACAGTATTAAGTACCTCAAAGTATTCTTGAGTATCAAGTGGAATAAAAGTCATTTTCTGGCAAAACTGTTCAATCAAGAAGTTTGAACAAACTGTAGCCCATTCTGTTTAACTAAATTGTTAGGCTGAAATCACAAATGTTAACGTATTAAGATATCAAGGGCTCTAATTCCTTTCCTGTCATTTAAATTGTCACAAATATACTTTTCACTTTAAGAAAAGCAGTCTTTTTAAATTTATATATTAAAAATAAACACTAGCCAAGAGAAGCAATATTACTTCAAAAAATGCTGGTAAGCTATGAGAAATTCTATTCAGTAAATTAATATTTTCACTCAGATTTTCCTATTGCATTTCTCACTGTAACAACTCGAGTAATCTTAACACCCAAGCGAAGGCTTTTTCAAAATTTCAAAACCGAACACTTTATAATCATAAAGTTCACAAATGCACTTGAAACACTCAGAAAGAACCGAGTACAACTGCCTTCACGTCCATTTGATCTATAAATCCATTTAAGTATTCAACAACATTGACGGTTTCTCCTTTTAACAAGTCAGCAAAATCTTTCCAGTGAGGAGGCTCTACACAGATTAACCTGTCAGATAAGCGGATCACAGTCCATCCTTAGCAATTTACGGGGCTGGATTTTGTAAGGCCGGGCTGATAAACCGGACAGGCGGTTTTGCAATACCACGTTGAAAGAATTTTTAGAATTATGCATGACTTTAAAACATGCGCCTCACTTAAAAACCCGTCCCAAGGTGTTTGGAGAAATTGGAGGCTCCTGTCCCAGGTGCTCTGGAAAGTTCCAAGCACTCCGAAGTTGGCCGTGCACGCGAGTCCGAACACAGAAGGATCCCACCTTGTCCCTGCCAAACTGTCTCTCAAAGACGCCCGCCACGGAGGGGCCGGGCCGCCGGCTCAGCGGCGGACCGCGGCGGGAAGAAGGAGCGGCCCTGGTGCCCCGAGGCCCGAGCCCGGAGGCGCGCTTGCAGTTTGCGGCCGGGGCGCAATTACCGCCGAGGGAAAGGGCGCTCGGTCTCCGTCGAGCCCCGGAGCCCGGCCGGCCTCTCCCTACGGCTGCCCGCACGCGCGAACACCCACCTGGGGGCGCTGGGCCGCTGGAGGCCCGCTCCCGGCTCCTGCCCGCCCGCAACGACGCCGCAGGCAGCATTGCAGCGGCCGAAGCCACGCAGCCTGCGGACGGATGCCTGCCAAGCCTCGGACTCCGCTGCCTGAGCTTCCCCCGCGAGCTCGACTCTCGGCCGCCGCCCCTCGTCAGAGCATCCCCCGCGGCTGCGGCCAGCGGGTCCGGACTCAGACGCAGTCCCCGGGCTCAGACCACCGGGCCACCACACCGCCTGGACTCGCGGGGAGCCTGAGGAAGTGAAACTGCCGTGGGGCTTGCGCTTGCCTGATTTTTAGGCTGCTCGGGTTTCTCCTAACACTCTCTGGTCCTGTTCCTTCCTCACCTTTTCACTCGGAATACCTGAGAGCAACGTTACCTGTTACTCCAACTCTTGACCCATTCTAGGTCTTCCACCATGCCCCCGCTTCCGGGACTAAATAGGGGTACCAGAAGTAGACACTTGCTGGGAAAGGGGAGGAATAGATATATAGATCTGGTGATCTATATCTGTATTTATTGAAAGATATAAAGATGTAGATATACAGTTGAATGTTTTTAATATTTCATTTTGCCCAGACTTTGTAGCCTAGAATCATAAATTGTAAAGTGATTTAAAATCCCGTATAAAATTTATTTCCCTCTCCTGCTCCAAGTCAGAAGCGGTTCCAGTAAAAAATTAGATATGGATTGAAATAGGTTCTCCAGATAAGAGTACTTTGCTTGCTTTGAAGACAGAAATACTAAGACTTTTCCCAGAGCCTTAATATAAATGTCCCTTCTTCTCTCACGATCTCTAAATTAGTAATTTACCTTTTTGAAATTGAAAATACTTTTGAAGATTCAACTTGAAGATCTGGTAATAATTCATGGCTTAAAGGTCCCTCTCCCTCTTTTTAGAAAAGAAATCTAAAAGGGAGAGCTGTGTAGCAACTATTTACTTCAGGCAAAGTCTTTTTTAGTATCCTAAGTATCCAAAATGTTAACTTTTTTCACATAACTCAATTTGTTTTTATAGTTTATACCATAATAAAGAAACCTTGGAGAAATATGTGAAATGACAGCAATTTTGAAACTATCACAGATACATTTTCCTGCTTTCCAATATTTCCTTCAATGTCATTATTGAAAATCAACTTTTAAGTTGATTTTCTGTATTTGAATTAATATAGCAAGAGATTTTATCTAATTTATGAAATAATATATTGAGAAGTTTGTTGTCTTCTATAAATAGCTGTTTACTAAGAGATCTCAGTACAATAAGGTAAAGACAGAGGGTTTGGTTTACAGGGAACATATAAACCCTTGGAAAATATTTTTAGAAATTCAATTCTTAGGAATACGTAAGTCTTTTTAAAACAACCCACTGGGGAGACAATGTCCTAACTGATTCATTTACATATATATGCAATTATATATGCAATATGTATATGCAAAATATATGTGCAAATGTATGTGTATATACATATATATGCATATATATGTATATATATATTCTTCACAAATATTCCAACCATGATTTTGAGGAGGAAGGAAGAGACATAAACATTCCACCTTATACTCCCCAATTAAGTGTCCAAATCTTTGAAGGCATTTCAGTTTGTTCCATGGAAATACACAATGCTCACGCCCTCCATGTGCACAAAGATTTGTTAATAAGGGTAGTCTTCAGATAGCAAATTGGATCTGTCACATGTATGGACAGACTTTCCTGTAGGAAGAGCCCGTGACTGGAAATCAGAAGGCTATGGTTGCCATCTTGACTCTCCACCTTGCTATCTGGGGAACCAGGGCAATTCTGAATATTTCCGAGCCTTGTACAATTGCTAAATGAGGAACCTGAAGTAATTATATTCAACTCTCCTCCAGCTATACAATTTTACGATACTGTCTTCTCTAATACACATAGAATAAGATGGAAAATACACAGGAAAATTAAGTACATTTTCAGATCATTACTTGGACAATTTATATCAATATAATCCTGGTAAACAGAAAAACAAAAGCAAAAACGTATTTAAAATTTGGGGCTGATTTTTAAAAACTATTTAATAAGGTTTTGTGCTAGGAAATACTGAAAAATCCCCCACTAAAGTTCAAAAATCATTCCAGCTTGGTTTTTGTTTTAGGTATTGAATGAGAATATAACTCTTGTTCAAAGTTATGAGATAATGGTTAGCTCCTTTACCTGTTTATTCTTGTGTTTTATTACTGTTGCTGTTAACAGCTACCCTTTTTTGTTTTGTATTCTATGTGCCAAACACTATATAAGTATTTTACAATGTTCAAAATAATGTGGCTTTAACCATATTTTACAAATGAGGATTCTGGGTTTTAAAAGTTTTGAATAACAAAGGTAGAATTTAATCCTAGATCTGATTCCATAGCCTGCCTTCTTATTATACTCCTCCCTTTGCTTTTCAGGTTGTGTAAAGTCATTGCTAACGACTACATGGACATCACGGGCAAGGTTATACCTATATCTATATTGAAAAGTTGCTTTTGTTTCCCTATGTACTTTCCCCCAGGAAATAATCTCAGGGAAATAAACACCTATATCTTTAAGAATAGGCATGAACTGCACTCATAATTCATTATAATGTTGGCACTGTTTGGTTGACGGTATGTAGACATTGTCTTTCACAAAGATAGGAAAATATGTAGAGATCATAGACACACAGAGATGGTGGGGCCTAAGTCTTACATGTATTCTAACTGCCTGTGCATTTATGAAAAGATATTTTAGAAATGTTTTCACTCTTTTGGTCTTGTTTCTCAGTGTCAAGCACATTTTTTAGTCACAGTTGACTTTATTTTCCTGTGCTTTCTCCCTTAAGGATATTATACTGTCTGAAATGCTGGGTTATCTCTTGTTTCACATTTGTTCTCAGGGAAGAGGCACTCAGTAATTCTCACACTGAGATGCTTTTTCAGGCAGAATGCCACCAGCAGTATGTAATCGCAGACTTCTGATTGTACCTGTGTTACAGAATGACAAAAAATGCTAGCCACAGTTGGTTTCTTGTTTCTCGATATATCAAACTCTTGGATCCATTGACCTTTTGCCTTGTATTCTTTTTCTAGCAGCATATTGAAGGCCTCAATATCATTACCCCACTTGGTGGAGATTATAAGAGCCTCATGCTGACTCTGTGTTCCAATAAATGGACAGCTAAGGCTATTCGCTGTTGCCCTGTTGCAGTTGCTATGGCTGATTCCTGTACCCTTTGCAGACTGGATGCTTTTGCTAATGCTGTTGGCTTTTACTTTTAGATTCTGGATCCTTTTAAAAAATAAAACTGTTTTTTTTTCCCCCTAAAGCAGTAACCTGTTGTAAAAGCAAAATAGTATTTTGCTTTTTCATGGTTATATATTAATGGACAATTTCCTTTTGAAGAACATGTCCAGATCTTTAGTCACTGAATTATATGTTATTCTCATAGGATGTTATTATACTTCTCATTTCCTAGCTCAAAACTAGAAGAAATACTCAGAAGGTCTGAAGGAATTTCCTAGCAATAAAACTTTTCTTATTCTTATTGAGAGGCTTTCCTCATTTTCTTATCCTTCCCTATGTTTAACTTAATTATTTAATACTAATCTAACTGTGTAATGGTCTCCCTAAAGATGTCCACATTTTAATCCCCAGAACCTGTATATATGTTACCTTACAAGGAAGATGGGACTGAGTTAAAGATCTAGGGATGGGAAGAGTATGTTGGGTTATCCAGGTGAAACCAATATAATCACAGGGGTATTTATAAGATGGAGGCAGAACAGTCAGAGAAGAGACATAGTGAGGAGATGGAGATTGGAGTAATGTGCTTTGAAAATGAAGAAGGGGACATAAATGAAGAAATGCAGGCAGCCTCCAAAAGATGAAAAAGGCAAAGGAAATGGGTTCCCTGCAGAGCCTTCAGAAGGAAACAGCCCAGCTGACACCTGGGTTTTACCTAAGTAAGATTGATTTTGAACTTCTGATTTCCAAAATGTTAAGATAATAAATTTGTGTTATTTTAAAGCCACTAAGTTTGTGGTAATTTGTTATAGCAGCAATAGAAAATTAACATACCAACCTATGATAAATTGAGTGTTTGGGGAAATTCATTAATAAAAAAATGTATATTCTTCTAAATAAACATATATTAAAGAATAGGCACAGCGAAATACACATTTGTTATAAGGGTACATGGAACATTCTCCAAGATAGATCACACATTAGGCTACAAAGTAATTATTAATAAATTTAAGAATACTGAAATCATATTATGTATCTTTTTTAACCACAACAGTATGAAACTAGAAATCAATTATAAGAAAAAAACCAGAAAAAAACCAAATGTGGAGGTTGAGCAACATGCTACTAAACAACAAATGTGTCAAGAAAGAAATTAAAGAGAAAATAAAAAAAACCTGAGACAAATGAAAATGGAAACATAACAGTTCAAAATCTTTAGGATCCAGGAAAAGCAATTCCAAGAGGCAATTTTATACCAATATAGTCCTGCCACAAGAAATAAGAAAAATCTTAAACAATATAACTTTATTATAGGAAAAGAAAAGCAAAGCCCAAAGTTAGTAAAAGAAGCGAAATAATAAAGAACACAGTGGAGTAGAGACTAAAACAAAAGATCAATGAAACTAATACCTGGTTCTTTGGAAAGATAAACAAAATTTATGAACATTTAGATAGACTCATCAAGATGAAGAGAGAAATGAATCAAATAAAATCATAAATGAGAAAGGAGGAGTTAACTGACACTGTAAATTTTTTTTTTTTAAGATTTTATTTATTTATTTGACAAAGAGAGAGAGATCACAAGTAGGCAGAGAGGCAGGCAGAGAAAGAGGGGTAAGCAGGCTCCCCGCTGAGCAGAGAGCCTGATGCGGGGCTCGATCCCAGGACCCTGAGATCATGACCTGAGCCAAAGGCAGAGGCTTAACCCACTGAGCCACCCAGGCGCCCCAACACTGTAAATTTTTTAAAAAGTATGAGATCACTACGAAAAATTATGCAAATAAATTGGACAACTTAGAAGAAATGGATAAATTCCTAGAAACATACAATCTTTCAAGACTGAGTCAGGAAGAAATTGAACATCTGAGCAGACTCATTATTAGTAACAAAATTGAATTGATAATTTAAAAACTCCCAACAAAGTCCAGGGCCAAATGGCTTCACAGATGAAGTCCATCAAACATTAAAGAAGAGTTAATATCTATCCTTCTCAAACTATTCCAAAAGACCGAAGAGGAAGGAAAGCTTACAAATTCTTTCTATGATGCTAACATTAGCCTGATATTAAAATCAGACAAAGACACTACAAAAAAAAAAAAAAGAAAGAAACAAAAAAAGGAGATTTCAGGACAATGTCATTGATGAGCATAGATGCAAACATCCTCAATAAAATATTAGCAAACTGAATTCAATAATATGTAAAAGGATCATTCACTGCAATCAAGTAGGATTTATTCCAGGGGTACAAGGATGGTTCAATATCCACAAATCAATCAATGTGAGAGCAACATTAACAAAATAAAAGAAAAAAATCACATGATCATTTCAATAGATGCAGAAAAGGCATTTGACAAAATTCAATATCCATTTATGATAAAAAGTCTTAACAAAGTGGATTTAGAGGGAACATACCTCAACATAATAAAAGCCATATATGACAAACCAATAGCTAACATCATGCTTACTGGTAAAAAGCTGAAAGGTTTTCTTCTAAACTCAAGAATAAAACAAAGATTTCCACTCTCTTCACTTTTATTCAACACAGTACTGGAAGAACTAAACACAGCAGTCAGAAAAGAAAAAGAAATGAGGCATTCATATTGGGAAAGAAAAAGTTAAACTGTTACTATTTGCAGATGATAAAATACTATAGACAGAAAACCCTTAAGATTCCACCAGAAAAACCTATTCAGTAAAGTTAAGGGATACAAAAGTAACATACAGAAATTTGTCACATTTCTATACACTAATAATGAACTAACAGAAAGAGAAATTAAAATAACAATCCCATTTAAAATTGAATAAAAAATAAAATGCCTAGGAATAAACTTAACCAAGGATAAGAAAGACTTATACTCCAAACCATAAAAAGTTGATGAAGGAAATTGAAGACACAAATAAATGTAAAGTTTTTTTTTTTTTTTTAATAAATATAAAGTTATACCATGCTCATGGATTAGAAGAATATTGTTGAAATGTCCATACTACCAAAAGCAATCTACAGATTTAACGCAATCCGTATCAAAATACCAACATTTTTCACAGAACTAAGACAAATAACTCTAAAATTTATATGGGACCATAAAAGATCCTAGGAGTCTAAGCAATCTAGAGAAAGAACAAAGCTGAAGGTATCATAATCCCAGATTGCAAACTATACTACGGAGCTGTAGTAATGACAACGGTATGGTACTGGCACAAAAATATACACATAGATCAATGACACAGAATAGAGAGCCTAGAAATAAATTCATGCTTATATGGTGAATTACTCTATAATGAAGAAGACAAGAATATACAGAGAAAAAAGAGAGTCTTTTCAATAAATGGTGCTGGGAAAACTGGACAGCTACACGCAAAAATGCAAAAGAATAAAATTGGACCACTTTCTTATACCTTACACAAAAATAAACTCAAAATGGATTAAAGACCTCAGTGTGAGACCTGAAACCCTAAACCTCCTAAAGAAAACACAAGTGGTAATCTCTTGGACATCGACTTTAGCAATATTTTTCTGGCTGTGTCTCCCCAGTCAAGGAAAACAAAAGTAAAATAAACTATTGGGACTACACCAAACTAAAAAGCTTTTCTACAGTGAAGGTAATCATCAACAAAACAGGAAGGCAACCTACTGAGTGGGAGAAGATATTTGCAAATGATATATCTGATAAGGGGCTAATATCCAAAATATATAAAGAACTCCAAACAATCCAATTAAAACGTGGATAGAGGACCTGAATAGGCATTTTTCCAAGGAAGACATAGAAATGGACAACAGACACATGAAAAGATGCCCAACATCACCAAGCATCAGGAAAATGCAAATCAACCACAATGAGATATCAGCTAACCACAGTCAGAATGACTATTATAAAAAGGACAAAAATAACCAGTGTTGATGAAGATGTGGAGAAAAGGAGACACTTATGCACTGTTGGTGGGAATGTAAGATGGCACAGTCACTATGGGAAACAGTATGGAGGTTCCTTAAAAAATTAAAAATAGGATTACCATGTGATCCACTAATTTCACTTCTGGATATTTACCTGAAGAAAACAAGAACACTAATTCAAAAAGATATACGTACCCCTATATTTATTGCAGTATTAT
This sequence comes from Potos flavus, assembly GCA_028534135.1. Lineage (NCBI taxonomy): Eukaryota > Metazoa > Chordata > Mammalia > Carnivora > Procyonidae > Potos > Potos flavus. The sequence goes on from CM052899.1 coordinate 102,919,921, forward strand.
TGACAATAGGTAAGATATAAAAGCCACCTATGTGTCCATCCGTAGATGAATGGATAAAGAAGGTGTGAGATATTGAGAGATCAATATCTATCTATCTATCTATATATATATAGATATCTATGTATCTATCTATAAATGGAATCTTAATCATAATAAAGAATGAAATCTTGCTATTTGCAATAATATGGATGAACCTGAAGGATATTGTGCTAGGTGAACTAAGTCAGACAGAAAAAGGCAAATGCCATATGTTTTTGCTTATATGTGAACTCTAAAACAAACCAATAACAATAACAATAAAAACTTAGAAATAAATTCATAAATACAGAGAAGAAACTGGTGGTTGCCAGATGGGTGGGGGATAATAGGTGAAATAGATGAAGGGGATTAAGAGGTACACACTTTCAGTTAAAAATTAATAAGTCAAAGGGAGCCTAGGTGGCTCAGTCAGTTAAGTGTCCGACTCTTGATTTCAGGTCAGGACACGAGCTCAGGGTCCTGGGATGGAGCCCCACATCGGGCTCCATGTAGAGCCTGCTTAAGATTCTCTCTTTCTCTGCCCCTTCTACAATTCCCCCCCCATTCTCTCTTTCTCTCTCAAAAACCATTAACAAGTCAAGGGGATGAAAAGTACAGCCTAGGAAATATAGTCAGTAATACTGTTATAGCTTTTTTTGGTGATAGTAACTAAACTTATTGTGATGAGCACTTTGTCATACCTCAATAAAAATAAACAAACAAATAAATAAATGACATGCGGTCAATAATAATAAAAAGGAATATTCAGTTCCTTTTAGCATTAATTTGCTAAGTCCATGTGGAACACTATTTGTCAATTGGTGGTTGTGGTAGCTATTTGATATTCCTTCCTATGGGGCTGTTCGAATTAGGTACTTGCTTCTGTTCTCTAGTAATTGAGTAGATGTGCTGAATCTGCTCTTTTCTATTCAGCTGAGGATAACTTGTGGAAATGAATTTTCTGCTTATACTATAGCTGGACTCTGCCCCCTTCCATATTCCTCCTGCCTGTGCTAACAAGTGAAAGTGAGTTTACTGTAAGGGAGCCTGCTTATATCTGAGTGTTAACACCCAAAACTATAAAATGTTTGAATGTCAAGAAATCTAAAATTTTCCATTTTTCTCTTTTTTTTTTTTTTGTTTGGCTGTTTTTGTGAACTCTGGTAATTTGCCTCTATCTCTACCCTATAGTTATTGATTAGATTAGAATTTCTAGATTAGAATTAGCCTCACTCCCTACGCGATTTATATTGATGTTTTCCTTAGCACCTTGGCTCACCACGGTTCTCTCAATATCTGAATCAGTTAGCTTCATGTCTCATTCCTCCTTTGATAAAAGGAGATGTTACTCATTTATTAATTTAATAAATTTAATATTAATTAAATAAATTTAATAAAGACATTATTCATTTATTAATTCATCCAAAAAGAGTTTAGTAAGTGCCTACCATTTACAAGACACAGTGCTGGACACTGAACACGCAATGATGAAAGATTCAGCCCTTTCTAGACATTCTGCTTCAGTTTTTTGTGGAGAATTGTGTAAGATAAAGTAATATAAAATGGTTCTAGGAAAATTGAAAAATACCTTTGGGCCATCAGATGGATCAAGAATATTCTTGTAAGTAATGTGATTGTTGGGGCAGTTTACATTGTAAATAAATCACATTAAGGAAAAATTGACATTGGGAGCATTTGGAACAAGAAGACAATAACAGGAAGTGGTTGGAGACAAATTTCAACAGAAAGAGAAGCAAAGATCATGTTTCTAGCCAGTGGTGTAACTAGCTATCACTGTGCTCAGGGGAGGTTCTAAGAAGTGTGCCCCCTTGACACAATCCAAGAATTGGAAGAGAATAGAGAAATTATTTTCCACATCTACCAAATAATTTCATAGGGTAGTGAGTAGCCTGGTAACAGTTTAGAAGAGAAGAAAATGAGGACATTTATCTGAAGCAAGTGAAGTAAGTTTCCTTCTGAAGTCAGATCATCTTGGACTATGACGTGAAAAGCAAGTCATTGCTGTCAGTGTCTGAAACACTCATTCAGAGAAGAAAAAGCAATTAGCATAATAGACTTTATCAAGAGCTAAAAAAAAAAGGGGGAGTAAGAATGGAAAGTGGCATTTTGTGGTGAGAATTCTTACTAAAAATTAAATCTTCATTCTCCAAAAGCAAATAACAGAAATGTTTGTAATATGAAACCAATACCAAAAGAATAATGTCTCCTGCAGATATTCTGAGAATTATTTTTGCTCCTTTCCTGTGGCTAGTTTAGAGTTCATTCCCTACCTTCTGAGAGACCAACTGTGTGGTACCAATTCCTTTTTTTAAGAAGAGATTTTAGGACAGGGGGTTCTCAACGGCACAGGCTCTACATTCTGTTGCAAGAACTTATATAGAGGTCATGCATCCTGATCCTTCAAGGAATGCTGGGGGCAATCTCAGGCCATCCTTACTGGGATCTGTGATATTATAATTTACAAGAAATATATATTTGGTCATTCAGATGACCAATTATATACTTCTCATGTGTATTTGGTCTGTGTCCACAGCTCCCAAAGCCCCTGGAATGTTCTAAGTGTTGACAATGATACAAAGTATGTTTTGTTATGTTAATTAGGTCATTTTTGTAAGCACCCAAGGATGGGGCTGTTTTCCAGGAGAACCAAACAAATGATTAGAAGGTTGGAACTTCTAGGGAGGAAAGGAGGTGGGTGTTGAATTTGTCAATGGCCAATGATTTAATCAATTATGCCTCTGTAATGAACCCTTCATAAAAGCCTGAAAGAACTGGGTTCAGAGGGCTCACAGGTTGGTGAACATTTGGAGGTGGTGGGAGAGGGGTGCACCTGGAGAGAGCTTGGAGGCTCTGTGTCCCTTCCCACATACCTACTCTATCCTTCCCTTTTATGTGGCTATTCTGGGTTTTTATCCTTTTTACAATAAACTGGTGATCTAGTAAGTACAATGTTTCTGAATTCTGTGAGCCATTCTAGGAAATTAATTGAATCCCAGGAGGGGGTCATGGGAACCTCCGAACCGGGCCCAGCCAGTCAGAAGCACAGGTAACAACCTCTGTTTGTGACTAGTATCTGAAGTGGAGGATCCTGAAGTAGAATCTCATGCTGTCTCCAGGTAAATAGTGTCAGAATTTAGTTGAATTCTCAGACACCTTGCTGGTGTCTGAAAATTATTTGTTGGTGTGGGGTAACCTCTACATACACACACACATACACACACACACACACACACACACACACACACACAAACACACACAGATTTTGTAATTGGGTCCAGGAATACTTTAAGGATCAATGAAAAATATTTCTTCATGAAGATCTCCTGGAATCAAAACCACAAATGCTTTTGAAGAAAAGAGAATGCAGGGGTGATTTCTCTGTGAGTCTAGGTCAAATGTACATAGTAGAGGAACGTTTAAAATTATATTCAAATAGGCGTTTAAGGCATGAGCATAGCTACCTCCTAGGAGGTAGCCTGAATAGCCAAAAAACAGAAAGTAAAAGGTGTAGTGAATTTGTCAAATGGCTAGAGATGTGAGTAGGTAATCCCTTGGAAAACTTGACTGAGAAATCTAAGAAATATATTTGATCCTGTGCTACTGTAAGTATTTTGTATAAATTTTGCTACGTTTGTTTCCCACTGATAAAAAATGTGCCCTTTATTTTGGAAAACTGAAATTAGTATTGAAGAGTAACTGAATAGAAGATAAAAAATTTAAAAAATTAAGATTAAAAAGAAAAGTTATTTTCACTGTATATTTACTGAGTATCTTCTATATGTATAATATTTTCATAATGATATATAATGGATGGACATTACATATGCTAAACTATATAATTCATGGAGAGCCCTTAATAGTATAATAATTAACAGACAGGATTGATAAAAATTCAACTTAAAAGTTAAAGAATTTTGTTTTATAGACACAATGAATTGTTGCCATGAAATTGCACTAAGGAATTGAAAAAAAGCTGAATATTCAAAATAATTATAATGGATTATTATCTAGGCACTCAGCAATTATGTGTTGAATATCTGCTATGCATTATGACCATGATTTCTATGTTTGGAGTATTTCCCGTAAGATAAATAATAGTAACAGTAACAGAATAATTGTAGGAGAGTATTCCAATATTATCATAGAGAATGAATAATATTATAGAGTAGGCAATGGGCTATATCAGATGTTTAGCAGATTACAGAAGGGGATGGGGTTAGTTGTCCCAGCCTTGCCATAAGGGAAACTCTCCCTGAGGTTCAATTATCCCTACCATCCCTGACCATATAAAGCAATCTTAAAAGTAGTCTTAATTCAGGAAAAGTGCCCCTTGGAACATTGAAACTATTTTCACAAGGGAACTTCAACTTACAAAAAAACAAACAAGAAAAATATAATAGATTGGTAAAACTATTATAGTATAGAGATAGTTCACTTTACTTTCTAAATCTTTACTATAACTTATTCATTACTATAATAGCCTTACAAGAGATATTTTTTTCAGTCTTCTTTTCTTAAAACTTTGATTGAAGTGGACAGATACCAACTGCATTGATAGTTTTCCCTTTCATACATCTCGCACTTAGTAAAAAGGGATATGATTTCAGTGACCAACTGATAGATTGCAATTTCTATCTGGCCCACGACTTCTTTTTTTTCTTTAACTAGACATATGACCTTAAAGAAGAAAGAAGTTCCATGTGAGGGAAGTGTGTTGTTTTCTTCACCACTTGCAGAAGTACTTATTATGAAAGGTTTTGGGTAGTCCCCTCTGAAATAAGCATAACCAATGAGAATGGTCTACTAGTCTGTTAGGATCCTTCTTGTTCCCAGAAGGAGGCCTAGCTATCTAATTCCTATTAAGACACTAAGGGGAGAAGAGATCTACCATCTGAGATGTGTCCAAATGAACTAGAAATCACAATACATATTAGTTTAAGACTTGTGGCTCCACTGTGAATCTGAAATGGGCGAGTTAGTGAACTCACATACAGTACAGATTAATCCTTGTTTAACCACTGCATATGCTTGTCAGAATCCAAAGAGGATTTCTGCCTTGAGCTTAAGAGTGGTTTTGCCTATAAATCTAAGATTCAATGGTCTGAGTAGAATTAGCACCATCTTCTTATGTCCCCTGTACATATTTCTATTTTTACCATAAAAACAGTTACATAGTTTATTCATATTGACTTAAATATAGATTTCCCATAATAAAATATAAGCCCCTCATGGGATATTATTTACTTTTCTAACCCCAGGCCTATCACAGTGTCTTATATAGAATAGATGACTAACATGTAAAAATTAGTAGGTGTTTGTTGAATACATTTCCATGAGAACTATTAGAAATATAAAGTTGAACAAGAAAAATCTCGGGTCTCAAAGAGCTTTCAGTCTAATGAAGAAGACAGATTGTAAACTAATGACAATTTAATTCACATAGAAGAAAACCCTAAATAAAGGCATTAAACAAATTTTTAAGCCTAAAATGGAAGAGATTATTAGATATCATTAGGGATAATGATAATGATTCTGGGCAAAGTAAGTTTTGGAGTTTAGTGCTTTAAGACTGGAGATTATTTCCAAAGACAGGTTATTTTCACAGAGATGATGGAGGTACAAAGAGGGAGCCCTGTAAGTTTTTCTAGACTTTAGACTTCTGTGATTTAAATAGCTTCCCTGCTGGTAGTGTTACTTAAGGTTTTATCAGAAGTCATGTATTCGCCTGAACTCTTTTGTATGCACATGACAGAAACCCAGTTCTAAGCTCTTTATGTAAAAATGAGATATTTTAATTGATCATATAACTAAGCGGGCTTTGTGGAAAATGAAATAAAGGACTTGTTCTCTCTCCCTTCACTTCTTTTCTCTTATTCTAGAATAGCTTTTTTAAACGGTTAAAAACGTGCTCAGCTGAGGCAAACTGAGTAGGATTGAGAGCTGATCTCTCTGGCATCAAATTTAGAAAATCATGAGGCACAAGTATTCAGAGAAGCATTATCCATAATAGACAACAAATGAAAACAACCCAAATGTCCAACAACTGATGAATGGATTAAAAAATGTGGTCGGTATAATATACAATGGAATATTATCCTGCAATAAAAAAGAATGAAGTACTAATATACACTTCAACATGGAAATATGATGTCAACTTAAAGAAGACAGACAAAAAAGATCACATATTGTATCATTTTATTTATATGAAATGTCCAGAATAGGCAAATCCTTAGGGACAGAAAGTAGACTAGTAAGTTCCAAAGGTTGGGGGTTATGGTTAGAAAGTAGATTAGCAATTGCCAAGAGTTAGATGAAGAATGACTGCTAAAGAGTTCAGACTTTTTTTTTAGGGTGATGAAAATATTCCAAAATTAGATAGTGGGGTTGACTGTGGAACTAGATGAATATACAAATAATGACTGAGTTATGCACTTTTAAAGGGTGAATTTTACAGTATGTGAATTATATCTCAATCAACTATCATAAAAATTCATAAAGAAGGGCTTTAGTTGACCTAGATTGATTCAGGAGCTAATCTTTGCAGTTAGAGAGGGAGGTGTAGAGCATGCTAATTCATCTTGCTGAGGATAGGTGCTCATTCTTGGGACAATTAACAACAGTTGGAGAAGGAGTTTGGATATTTAAGAAGATGGCTACACAAATTCAGAGCACATGATTGGAGTAGAAGGAAATAATTTCCTAGGAAAAGGTGAAAGTTATTCCCAGAAGAAAGAGAGAAGCGATGTGAGTAGATTAAAAAAATAGATGTCTACTCTGAGAGATCAATTTGAAAAGCCTAGATATGGCTGTAGCAATCAGCTAAAGTAGTGCTTGCTGTGGTGTATTGCAAGCCACTTCCTCAGTTCTGTGGCATGCACCTCTCAGCTACTGGGAGCACTGACTAAGGACCGCTCACAACTGTGTTCTCTCTAGGAACTGCCCTTAGCAAAAAAGAAGCTGCCTCATTGCCGAACAGGGAAGACTGCTCACCTTCCCTATAAGACAACCTATACCCAGAAGCGGTTCCAGTGGGAGTTTAATGTGGGATTAAAAGGCTGGACCCTTTACCCAATTGGGACATTTTTTTTTTTTAGATTTTATTCATCCATTTGATAGAGAGAGAGAGAGAGAGACAGAGAGAGCACAAGCAGAGGGAGGAGCAGAGGGAAAGAGAAAAGCAGGCTCCCTGCTGAAGAGGGAGCCCAGTGTGGGACTCGATTCCACAACTGGGACATCTTTGAAGTGTCATCCAGCACAAGAACTCCTGAAAGTATAACTTGAGGTCTCTGTCGCAACTGCTTCTTTGTTCAACTTCTTCCTTTGCCCAATCCCACTTCCCTTACTCCTTATGTGTGTTGTTCCTAAGAATATTTCTCAACAAACTTCCTATATGTAAATATCAAATGTATTTCACCGAAAACTTATGACAGTTGGTACCAGGAGCAGCCCCGGGAAGCATATTCTAAAATGAAATTTGGAGCTGGATACCACTCCAGCCCTGAGGACATCATCACTGGCACTGATAGCTCTTGGCATATGGTTTCAGTTTAATTGCTAAAACTTTTTTTCAGCGGTGAACTGGGATGGGATGCCAGTGATTGATGGCTGCAATATCTCAGACATATGAGAGGTAGGAGGAAAATAGTAATGATAGGGATTATAGAACTGGAAGGCTGTAGCAAAAACCATTGATTCATTGAAAGAAGAAAACAAATGGTGGAGGGTGATTAATCATCAATATAAAACAAATTTTGAAAGACCAAGAGCCCCTTAGGGAAGCATATAACGAATAAAGAGATTCTCATCCCCTGTGGCTGGAGGTCAGAGAAGGCTAAGGATCAGGTCCAAGACTTAATTTTATGAGTAGCAGAACTCCAGAGAAGTTCAAATTCTCAATTCCGACAAGTCTGCTATGCCAAGATCAGGGCTCTGAGAATGAATGGACCCTGAAACTTGGGATGGTTGATATTTGGATCTCTGAGTCAAAACACTTAAAAACTTTAATCTTCAGATTCCTCTCAACTCCATGCCCAGGAATTATATCACTTCTCCATGAAAAACGCTAGCACTTCCTCCTTGGTTGACAATGCACAAGCTTTTGCCTTAGAAAACAAGATATTTCATCTCTCCACATTATTCATTCCATCTTCTCTCTTGGCTACCAGATTAATAATTAGGTTCCAGCAGCAATATGACCAGGTAAAAAGAATAGGCCTCCTAAAGGAAGAAAGGGTCTATAAGTCAAAAGATGTAAGACCTAGTCAACATGTGCCAGCAAGATTCAGGACTGGATCCTGATAAAGGTGAATCGAATCAAGGGAGACATAAATTTGAATAATGGAGAGTTTTTCAATATGGATTCACCTTCCTGAGATATAGTATTTAATATCCTGAAGCCTCAGGAGATGGAAATGGTGCTAATACACTGCTTAGTTGGAACTGTGAAGCTTGAGGAAATTGATGGCTCATACTACATGAAGTAGAATTGCTGTAGCAAATGGTAGAGTAAGGGAGATTAAAAGTTCAGACAGGCTTGCTAAAGATGATATAGTACAGCACACAGAAAACTCATGAGATGACTGTTTTATGAAGAGACCCAGAGAACACTGTTTATCAAAGTGACAAAGAATGTGTTACTGAGAGAGGAACCAGAATTGTTAAGTTTAGTAGCAGCTGTCATCTAAAGTCTACGGTTTTTACATAAGGAGGATCCCAGGTAGTAAAGGGATAATAAGATCCAAAAATAGGCAATCCAATATTTTAACCACCAGAAACAAAATGGGCACAATAATTGTAATTAACAGAAAGTTTGGCATGACAAACTTAATCTGCAGAAATCTATGGAGATGATTAATAGAACACAGAGCTCCTGGGACAAAAATAAGTAGGCAGTCTACAAGATATTGTTTAATCTATAGATTGTTCAAACTATATTTAAGAAAATTAGCTTTTAAACCTGAGCCGTTTCACAGGTCAGAGCCCACTGAATGAAAGATCCTCAGGAAGAAGAACCCTGCATTACCATATCAAGTGTTCATGGTAATGATTTTCCTAGTCTTTGCCCAAATCACAGCCATTTATTATAGCCATGTAGTCATGTATTACATGGTGGAGAAATTCTTAGGTGTTCTATTGAATTCACATGCAGTGCAGACTAACCCTGATTTAAACATGTGATCATCAGGAGCTAAATAGGACTTCCTCTTGGAAATGGTAGGTATTATTTTGGTGACCCACTAATGCACCAGTCCTGGCATTCATGCACTTGTATAGTTCCTTTCCACAGTGATTCAGGGACTGACCATTTGATTTTGACCGATGGAACACTAACAGCCTAAATACAAGCAGAGGCTTAGTAAGACTTGCACACTGGAGCTGGTATTTTAATGCTTTCTTTTGGAACCCAGAACCACTACTTGAGATATCCAGCTATCCTGATGGATATGCCACGTGGATAGAGAGATATCCAGCCAGTCTCTAGTTATTACAACCACTCTTCCAGCTGAGGAGTGAAACATGTGAGTAAAGAATCCATTCTGGACATTCAAGCATCAGCAGTCAGCACATGGAACAGAAGAACCACCCAGCTGAGCCCAGCTCAGATTGCAGAATAATGGGAAGTAACACATTTTAAGCCATTAAGATTTGGGGTAGTTTGTTTATGTGGCAATAGATAAATTAAAAACTTTTATAAAGATACATGGATAATATAGGCACAGAAAATAGCATAATTGGTTATTGACAGATTGGAGTCATTTAAGCATTGTAGCTTATTCACTTATTCACAGTGTAATTTAAAATACAAAATAGGCATTCAGGGTTCTGAGCTATAAAATGAGAAAGCTGCCATAAAACGAGAAGGTCAGAGCCATCATTTATTCAATGTTCTGGGTTAAAACTCCCTTAAAAAGATGATATAAATTATACTGGCAAAGCAAATAGGATAAAAGAGGAGAAGTTAAATTGAATAGAGTAAATATGACTGTAGATACCAATAAAATGGAATCAGAGAGAAGAAATAATTCATTTATGTAGTCCCATAATTTAAATCACATAGATACATAGATACAGTCACAAAAAAGTTAAAAACATTTGATTTCAGGTAGAAGCAATAAGAAATGAAAGTTCAAAGTATAAACCAAAGCTGTTGGTGTTTTAAGACATTGAGAGCAGGAATTACAGCAGTATTTTCATTTCTGTGGCCTTAGAATCTGCTGTGGGGCCTAAAAACCAAAACCCAAAGCAAAACCAACACTAATAGCTTCCTATTATAGTGGGAGTAAAGTCCATAGCCCTTTTATGCCTTCAAGACCCTCTATGATTTAAATTTTGCCCATTACCCAAACCTTATCATTGAACACTTTGTCTTCCACTTAATATTCCAGCTATACTATCGTTCTTTCTGAGTTTCAAACATGTGAAGCCTGTTGCTGTTCCTATGTCCTACCACGGGTCTTTGTAGGCTTTTGTTTTCTTATCAGTTATATTTCAACTTAAATGTTACTACAAAAGGCTCTTTTTTCCATTATACCTAATGTTGCTCCCATCCCCATTACCCTTTTAGTAGCTCATGCACAGGCTTATTTCTTTGGCACTTTATGCAGACCCAATAGCAAAGCAATATGTTATGAAATAAAATTCAAAATATGTAAGCATAGGGCAATACGAAGTCCACGTTATGCTAATAAGGCAGACTCTGTGTGCTGAAATACTGCCCATCTCTAACCTGAAATAATTTGTAGATGGTGAGTCTGCAGTTCTACAATCCTTAAAACTATTTCCCTCCAGCCTCCAGAGCTCTTCAAACATGGGCATGAATAACAGGAGGGAAATGAAGGAACTACATTCACTTACTTCCTCCTTTCATTTTTTATGGCCATATTCAACTCTCTATCATCTATTTATGTACCTATGAATCTGATTATTGTCTGTCTCCCAGAACAAATGTCAGCTCTATGAAGGCAGAGATATTGTCTGTTTTTTTCATCACTCGCCACCCAGTGCTTAAAACCTAGCACAATGTATACTTCTCAATTAATAAAATAAAATTTGGGATTAGAGAGAGAAATTGCTTTATTTTAAGTCGCAGGGCAGTCCACATATCCAGAATAAATTCATGGATATCTCCAGCAAAGTCTCAAATAGCCACTAAGTGTACATGGCTTTTACTTACTTCGGATTACTCTTGAGAAAGAGTGAATCAGACATTCCTGGTCTACTGGCCACCACAGTGTTCAGTAGCAACATAATCCCGCCATAAGCTGAGATCATCACATAATTAATCACTAAAATTAAAGTAGGATTTACTTTGGACCAATATCATTTTTTTTATTATAGCAGAAATGTTGGTTGAAAAGTATCTCTTCATTATTGATAAAATTTGTCCACATTTCTAATGTTTACAAATATTTTCCTAACTTGCTAACATGTCACTTGCTTTGAGACATATTTCACTAGAAGTTTTGAAGTGGAATAGTTCGTATGGCTGAAATGAGATTAGATTGAGAGTCAGGAGATCTGGCATTGATTTTTATTTTGTTATTTATAATAGGTTTGGTATTGGCCTTGGGAATATCATTTTACTGTAGCCTGAATTTCACCTTTTGCGAAATAAAATACTTGGACCACAAGTTTTCTATGCTTCCTTTATGCTCTTAAAATCTAAGATTAAAATGTAGATCAGACAATCAATTTGAAGGTGATGATGAGAAGTTAGCAGTTCCCCCTTTTCCATTTGGACATCAACCAATGCATCAAAAAAAAGCAAGAAACAGGCAAAATCCAGATTCAAATAAAGTATAAGTCAACAAAACCACAAACCACAAATTGGTAGATGTTGTGGAGGGGAAAAAGAAAGTATAGAGAGGGTATTAATGGCAGTTGGTCACCAAAAGTCCAGCAGATATTATTTTTAAAGTAAACAGTGTACACTGAATACAAACCACTTTTGTTTGCAATTTTTGGACAGAGAAGCAAAGGTTGGCCAAAAAAAAAAAAAAATTTTTTTTTTTCTCACATGAATATGCTTGAAAAGCAGAGGACATAGACCCAAATGAAGAATTACTTAGAGAAGTCCCATTAAGAAGAAAAAAATCTGTCCACATGGTAAATACAAGGGGGGATATAAGACATTTCATTACAAAAAGATCTGCCTAAATATCTCTTACCTGTTGGATTGCAAGAAAAAAAGGTTAATTCTGTATCACATGTAAAATAATTGTTAATCTGGATCAAATCACAGGTCCCTTCCTATGTAAAATTTCTCAAATATATGAGCAAGAATAAAGATGCGTACACACAAAAATATTACGAATAAAAAAGGAATAAAGGAATAGAAAGCAAGTCAGATGATAAAACTCAGAAAAATATTGCCATGGAAAGATGAATTTCGAAACTAAATATCTTGTCATTAATGTTCTAGAATCTTAATGTCATTATTTCCCCTCTGTATTAAGAATATAAAGCATGAACACAAGATCTCAGGAAAGAGATATTCAGATATAAGGAAAAGATAAAACAGGTGATTTATGCTAAAAAAAAGTAGAAGGAATAAAACCTAATCATAACTGAAATAAAAATTGGAATTAATACCAAAAAAACTAGAAACTGCTAAAAATATGTAAGGAGCATAAAGAAACAAGCTGAATAAAATAGAAATGAAGAGTTAAAATACGGAAGGAGGGACACCTTCCTGGCTCTTGATCTCAATAGAGCAAGTATGACTCTTGATCTCAGGGTTGTGAATTCAAGCCCCACTGGGTGTAGAGATCATTTAAAAAAATATGGAAGGAAATGTTTAGCTAGGCAAGCCAGAAGAAAAATTCTCAATATAGGCATAATTGTAATCCCAAAAGAAGGAAACCTAAGTAAATGAACAAATAAATATTTAAAGATTTAATTCAAGAAAATTTTCAGATATTGAAACATTGCAGCCACACGTTGAAATAGCATAACATACCTGAGAATAATAAAAATTAGATATAATGTAACAGTTTCTAAACTTCAAGGATGAAAATTATTCCCTTAAACATTAATACATGTAAAAGGGGATTAATACAGGTAATTTTCTTTAGTAATATTAAACACAAAAGGACAGTGGTGATATACATTTAATTTTGACCTAAGGATGTCATACACCGTCAAATTGTTCTTTAATATAAATGTAACAAGTAAATACTTTTTCAAAATAAAAGAACTCTGGGAATATCACTCCATTGAGACCTTCTTGAAAAAACTAGTTGTGGATTGAAATTCAGCCAGATAAGAAATAGATTGAAATATTAAAGCAATAAGCACTGATTCTATTTACCGTAGGGAAAAAAAATGATGTAACTATGGAAGTGTAGAGATAAAGGAGGATAGAAGTATATCTCAAATTATGTTCCCCAAGAAGCAAACTCTGAGATAAAGATTTGAGTGCAAGAAATTTTTAAAGAGTGGTGATCCCAATAAGCACCAGTAGAAAATGAGGAAGTCAAACAGATAAGGGAAGTTGCCATTAAAGATCTATCATTAAGTAATGGGCAACTGGGGCTTAATCCTATTGAGCTGCTTTGGGATAACGTGCAGAACAAGCATTGGAGTTTTCCCAATCAAGGACCAGGGGAGCTAGTGTGATTATCCACCAACTTTCTTCAGCATTAATTAAGAAAAATTAATTCTTCAGTACTTTGGCAAATAGCTTTGCCAACAGATCAAAAAAGTCCTTAGGCTAAGAGTAACATGTGCTTGGTATTGGCATATATGTACATGATGACTGCAAAGCAGAAATAGGGTAACAACAATGACACTACATGGTAGAAGTGTGTGTGCGTGTGCTTGTGTGTGTGTGTGTGTGTGTGTGTGTGCTCATGCACTTGCAATTATTCCCTGATTTACAGTATCTGGAAGTCAAATATTATCACTTAATGTTGATTTTTAAAAATGTAGGTATAATAGCCCAAAGTTAACCAAAACCAAAAATAATATAGTAAACTCACTTTGTTAGATTGGAAAAGAGTTGAGAAGGGAGGAATGAAAATTTTATCTTTGTTAATAATACAGAGGTAATGCAATCTAAATACATAGAGTATAAAAGTAATGTATAAATTTATAGATATGCTAAAAAATCCCAATTTTCAGAGGAAATGATGCAAACTGACTACAGAGTAAAAGATTTTAAAAAGCAAAGTTATATAAATAGAAGGCATAGCATAAAATAATAAGAAATTTAAGCTCAAATCTCTCTAAAATTTCAATCTAGGTAATTGGCCTAACTTATTTAAAGTAAAATATTGGTCTGAAGTGAAGTCTCTGGTAGGCAGCATACAGATGGGTCTTGCTTAAAGTTGAAGGGATGAAAATCTATTGACCATGAAATGGAAGTTAAAACAAAGTGGGGGTAACAATACTTCTTTCGGACAAAATTGACTTTAAAACAAACACCGTTACAAGAGACAGAGGACATTACATAATAGTAAGTGGAAAAATCCAACAAGAGGATATAACAATTGAAAATATCTATGCACCCAATATGGAAGCACCTAAATACATAAATCAACAATTAATATACATAAAAGAAGTTGACGGTAATACAATAATAGTAAGAGACTTTAAAACCCTATTTACATCATGGATAAGATCATTCAGACAGAAAATCAACAAGAAAATAGTGGCTTTGAATGGCACATTGAACCAGATGGACCTAACAGATATATACAGAACATTCCATCCCCAAACAACAGAATATACATTCTTTTCAAGGGCATGTGGAACATTTTTCAGAACAGATCACATATTAGGCCACAAAATAAGTCTTAATAAATTTAAAAGGACTGAAATCATATCATGCATCTTTCCCGACCAAACTAGAATGAACTTAGAAGTCAATCACAAGAAAAAATCTGGAAAGAACACAAATATATGGAGGCCAAATAACATGCTAAAGCAATGAATGTGTCAACCAAGAAATCAAAGGGAAAATTTAAAAAAAAATAGAGACAAGTGAAAATGAAAACACAACCGTGCGTCAGCAAAAGCTGTTTTAAAAGAGAAGATTACAGCAATACAAGCCTATCACAAGAAACAAGAAAAATCTCAAATAATCTAACCTTACACCTAAAGGAGCTAGACAAAGAAGAATAAAGAGAGCCCAAACCAGTAAAGGAAGTAAATAATGACAGAGAATATATTTTGTTTTCAAGCACCATGAAAACACTCATTAAATTCATATCTTAAACTGAGAAAAGCCTCAGCAAATTTCAAAAATATAAATAATGTATTCATTATCTAGGATGCAATAAAGTTGGAATTAGTAACAAAACCAGAAAAAAAAGCTTCAGCGTCTAGAAATTTTATATTTCTAGGATACCATTCTTTCTTAAATGCTTTTGGTTTAATATGAAATCCAAAGAGAAATTTCAAAACATTCAGGATGGTGGGTTAGGGAAGGGGAATTGGATACAAAGCAAAAACCAGAACCTGTGTAATACACAGCTAAAGTGAAGTTCAGAAGAAATACATAGACTTAAAGACAAATACACAAGAAAGAATGCAAGCAGATAAAGAAAGCTTTCAAGTTAATAAGTGAGAAAAAGAACAACAATTAAACCTCAAGAAAGCAGGTGTGATGAAGTTTAAAATTAAAGTAAAAATCCCTGAAGTAGGAATATCACTTCTGGCTGTGTTGCAGGAGCTGGTTTCAGACTATGACTTCTCCTCCAAACCCCCACCTCACCCCCAAAGCCAATTACAATTGCAAATATAAATAAATATTTAAAGGCTGTTTCTTCAAGACATTGCAAAACAAGACAAACTGAGTATGAGGAACCAAATCCTCAGGAAAATGGAAATGCAGGAGAGCAGGAAACTATATAAGATGCCACACAACCTCTTTGGGAATTGCTGATTCTTACCATAAAATATAGGTGTAGAACAGCAGGAAGTAGGTTAAAGCTTACAGCAGTCTTGCTGGGCAATTCAAAGTTCAAGATTATCAAGGGTGCTAGGATTGATAGCTATACTTTCAGAAAAAAACAAGTCATAGAAAAATGGATCCAACAGACAGATCACAATTTTCCCAAGATACATTTGCAAATTCCTAACTTGTGAATGCACAGAGTTTTATGCTTAGAAACCAAGCAGAAAGTGGCTGCTAAGTGGCAAAAAATTAAGCAGGGATTCTTGTGGTCTTCAAGTGCTGAGGAGACACAAATTAGAGTTCAGGGCCTGCCAAAGAGAAAAAGCCAATGGAAAAACCTCAGGCTTTTCGCTCACAATCCAGAAAAGCTGTTTCTTTTAACTAAGTGCAAATTGGAACTACACTAGCCTTAAGTAGTCAAAGTTGGCTGATCTTACTCGGTTTGCCTACTAAAAAAATATTCTATCCGTTGCAAGATTTATAAACCGCAGCTTCCACAATTTTTCATTAGTAATGTCCAGCAATCAATTAACTCTAACAGTTTTGTCAAGAAATAAGAACAGATGTTCAAAACCAAGGGAAGAAACACACACACACACACACACACACACACGCACACACACACACACAAAATAGGAAGACACACATCGTTGATCTAGATTTTTGAGTTATAGACTTGAACCTTGAAGTACTCATAATTGATATGTTTAAAAAGAGGGATGAAAATTTCCTCAGAATAATGGAACCTCTGTAAAATAAATTTTTAAAAATCTTAATACTGAAAAATACTAAACCCTAAAACTTGAAAATTACCTGAAATTAATAATTAAATAAATAGATATAACTACAGATCAAGGTCTTAGCAAATGGGAAGAATATAGGAAAACTGACTGAAACACAGGCAGAAAAAAAGGAGAGGAGACAATGATTAAAATTCCTAGAAATAACTGGAGTCCAAGGAAGTGACAAAAGAGAGGAAAGATAAGATGTAATATCTGAGGAGATAATGATGGCTGAGAATTTTCCAAAACAAATAAGAGACATCACCCACAAATTTAAGACATTAAACCACAAATTCAAGACTTTACAAATTTGTAAAGTTAGTCATGAACAACAAAGAGAAAAATCAGTCAGAGCAACATCATAGGAAAATTGCTAGAAGCCAAACACAAAGCAGCCAAAGAAAAAGACACATCACTTTCAAAAAGACAACTGTATTTCAATGACAGATTACACAACAGAAAATACTGAAGTCCAGAAATAATGAAGTATCATCTTTGAAATGCTAATAGAAAATTTTTGTCAATTCAGAATAATATAATCAGCAAAAATATTCAAAATAAAGACACACTCAGTCAAAATAAATAAATAAACAAACAAACCAACAAACAAACTGGAAGAAACTTGTCACCAGTAGACTGACAATAGGATAAATACTAAAGAAAGTTCTTTAGGGATAAGAAAAATTGTTTTAGATGACACCACAGTAACGCAGGAAGGTAAGAAAAGATAATCAGAAGTGTAATTATTTATGTAAATCTAAACAAGTGTTTATTTTAGGTAGTAATTATAACATCTTTTGAGGTTCCAAATATGTATAGAAATAAAGCACATGATAAAAATAATACAAGAAAAAAAGAAAAGAAATAGTATTCAAACATTCTGAAAACCTTGCCTTGTCCATGGAATAGTAATACTAATTTAAGACAGACTGTAACAATTTGGGATTCATGTTCAAGTCTAGAGTAGGGGTCAGCAAGCAGCTTCTCTAAAGGACCTTATAGTAACTGTTTTTAGTCTTTATGCATTACAAAATCTTGGTCATAACTATTCACTTGCTTTTGTAATGTGAAAGCTGTCATAGACAATAAATACATGAATTTACTATAAAGGAGTAAAGGAATAGGCATGACTTGTTCCAGTAAAATATTATTTACAATAGCAGGTGGCAGGCTGGACTTGGGCCATGGGTCACAGTTGTTAACCTCTGGTTGAAAGCATTTAGTAATAAAAGAGCAAAAATTGTGTAACATGTATAAGTGTAAGCCAAATAAGGAAAGGAAATGGAGTATTTTTATTTATTTTTGTTTTTTGGTAATTGCTACACTCAATGTGGGGCTCAAACTCACAACCCTGAGATGAAGAGTCGCATGCTTTTCCAACTGAGCGAGCCAGGCAACCAGAAATGGAATATTTTTAAAAATTAATTAAAAAAACCAGATGGGATGCAAAGAAAATAAGTAAGAAGATTCAGATTTAATACAAATGTTTGTGCTTTAAATATGTTTGAATGTAAATTGCATACATCAATGAAACAAAAATTGTTAGACTGAATTTTAAGATAACACGATTTTTGTTAATTATAACAGAGTCACCTCATATTTGAGGACACAGGTGGACTGACAATAAAATGATATATATATATCGTGATTATAATTTATATATATATACATATTATACATATTATATATTATATATAATATATATAATGATGCCTATATATGTATGCAAACACCAAAGAAAAGTATTTAATCTACAGTATTAATATCTATAAAATAAATAACAAAGTTGCCTTTAAAGAAAAAAGCATTACAAGAGATAATGAGGGATATTCATAATGATAACAGAATCAGTTAAGCAGGAAGATAAAACAATCCCAAATTTGTTTGCACATAATCTTCTACCTTCAAAACATAAAAAGCAAAATGGGCAGAACACAAAGAAGACATAGTCAAATCCACAAACATGAGATATTTAAGCACATGCTCTTGTTATGGCTGGAACAAGCAAATCAAAATCTTAGAACATACAATTTTTGAAAAACACAATAAAAGCACAATTTTAACCTAATTTACAGAAATCCAATGTAAACCAAAGAACTGCAGAACATACTGCCTTTTCAAATCTACATGGACCATCTACCAAAATACAGCATAAACTGGGTATGAAATGAATTTCGAAAAGTATCAGTGAATTTACAAAATTTGGACAATTTTCTCTGATAATAGTGGAGTTAAGCTAAAAATGAAGTAGACCACCCCTTCCAAATATTTTGGAAATTTAGCAACATACTTAGAAATAACACATAGGTAAAAGAAGAATTACAAAAGTAATTAGAAAATATTTCAAACTGAAAGAAAATGAATATATGATATATCAAAAATTGTGGGATATAGCTAAAGCCTTGCTTAGAGGAAAATTTATAGCCTTAAATGTTTATATTAGAAATTAACAATGGCTGAAATTCAATAACTCAAGCACCTATTTCAAGAAGCAAGAATAGCAAATTAAATCCAAAGAATATATAAAACAGGAAATAATAATGATAAGGACAGAAATAAATTAAAGCAAAAACCAAAATTACAAAAGGAAAACTTCCCAATAGAACCATTAGCTCTTTCAAAAGTTAGCAAAATTAATAAATTCCTAGCATAACTGATGAAGAAAAAATTAGGAAACATAAATGATCAATTTCAGGAATTTAGAAGAAAGTATTATTAGAGATTCTATCAATATTTATGTGACAATAAAATACATATTAATGAAAAGCACTTTTTCGCCAAAAAATATAATCAGGTAGATAAAATGAACAAATTCTTTGGCAAATGTTGGCGCAGACCCTCAGATATAACACAAGGTGAGAGAGTTTAGAAGAGAAGGGACAATCACCCACAGAAGGAATAAAAAAGCTTCTGAGCAAGGAGGAAAATTAAAAGTAATAAGCAAATATATAAATAAGTTGGCAGGTGAGGGAGTGAAGTTGAGGGAGTTTTCCTAATGTCTGCTGTTTCCTTTGTGAGAGGGAAGGCAAGATAATGTTAAATGAAGTGAGAAGGAGAAACCTTGACATAAGTTATAAAGGTTCAGAAAGACAATGGATGGTCAGAGACCTAGGGACAAAGCACTAGATGGCCTTCGGGAAAATATACACGCACATTCACACACACGCATGTATACACACAAGTGAAACCTTTAAACTGAGCATAGCATTTTTCCACAATACCCAATTTCAATAATCTTAGAAAATAAACAGATTTATCTGCAGTATTTTAATACATTTCAAAGATTTTAAACTTACGGAAAAATCTAAATGCCACAATAGATGAATACTTATTGACGTAGGAAGGTATTTAAGATGGCCAAGGAAAAAGGCAAGCTAAAAAGAGTTTAAAGTTATACATGCTGCATGATAAGATATGAAATTATATATGCTATGTGACAAAAAGTATGCAGGAAAAAAAGACACACATCAAAACTGCTATCAGTGCTTATGAAAAGCATTCAGAGTTTTCTCTTCTTAGCTTTTCTGTATTTTCCAAATTTTCTGATTTGAGCAAACATTAGTAACTAAGGATAAATGTTATTTTGATTGAATAATTTAGACGTTAGGAGCTGTTCAAAGAAAGAAATGGTATGAATTTTAAACATAATGGTATTTTTCAAAGAAACATTTTTTCCCTTATGAAATTTCAGAGGGCTGACTCACTCTCTGATCATATGGAAAAAATAAATAAACAAGGTAATGCATTTGTTTAAAAAAAAAAATCTGTATTTTGTTAAGTGTCATTTAGGGCTTCTGCAACATCCCAAGTAGTAATTTATCAACTGCTGCACTGTGACCTAAAATAACTAAGGAAATGATTGCTTTTATATTTGATGAGAATCTGTAAGATTCTAGATCTATAAGGTGTCTGAATAACTGAATGAATGTGTCCATTTTGAATTTGATGCTTGGGGTTGTAAAGACAGTGTTAAAAAAAAAGTAACTCATTGGAAACATCTCAATCAAATTAATGCTTCCTCTGCATTTTGTAGGGGAAATGCAAATGTTTATTATAATACTTTCTGAAAAGTTCTGTTTAATAAGCTTTTGAAAAGTAATTACGATTACGAACAATATTTAACATTTTTTACTACCCATATCAGGACTGAAGATTTCTTCATTTTTTGATGTTGATCTTACCGTTCTTAAAAATTCCAACCACATGGAGGCTGAGTGAAAGCTCTGACACAGGCAAACTGTTGCTTGGTTCAAAGACGTATCCTGAGTGCCTAGAACCATAGCTTACCAGGAGAAGGGTTAAATAAATGTTGAATGAATGAAGTAGTCTCAGGCATATAGAGATTAATCTGCATTTAGTTCTTTCTCTCTCACCATACTTCCCATACTGTTTTACTTTAGTTTTCAGTTTTATGTCTGCTCCAAATCTAATTTACCTTTTCTAATGTTATTGAGAAGTCTTGATAAGAAAAGAAATTAATAATAATGCTACATGATTGTTGTTTAATAGTTCTAAGCCATTGAAAGAACCTGGCAGATGGTTTGCATTGACAAAACTGGGTGCGATATTTTACATTTTAAGTGCTAGTGAACACAATTTGAATTGAATTTTTATATAATGTCTTATTAAAATATTTTTACAAGTGCTCAGTGCTTGGGTAATCATATTAATTTTCACTAGAAAAGTACATAAATAAGTGAGGGAAATACATTTTTTAAAATGCTTCATTCTTCCTGAGTTTCATTCTTATTTATAACTCTAAACTGACACACGGACCAGCCTCTTATCTTTAAATAAAAAATCTTTAACATTAAGAAAAATCTTCTGTGAAAAGTTAGTCTGAACCATTTAACTGCTGTTAACTCTCAGTATGCAGGACATGCACGTATCTGGGAGAATTGTGAATTTCATTGTACTTATTTTCCTTTGCAGGGTATATGATAACATCTTAATGTATTTTCTATTGAAAACTAACTTCAAATAAAATAGGAGGAATTTTCTGTCTGAATATATAATGCATGAATGACTTTTTAAAAGAGATATATGAATAATAGATCAGCTCTCAGATATTGCTGCCATGTATTATTAATTAAAAATAAAGATCAGATCTACATTGAAAAATACATAATGGCATCTTGCTGTAATATGTCTTAACAGTGGGGATTAAACTTTATGGGCAATGAAGTGGTCTTTTATCATGTTCATGACGGCTCAAGGCCTTTGATTACTCCATTCCTCTTCAGTATTACACATACTTCTCTAAAGACTGGTCTTAAAACTTACTTTTTCCTGGTAATATTAAACTCACTCTTTCTGGTAACATTCCTGGAATAAATCTCACCCCAATTTTTCCACTACATGCTCACTAATACAGTAACCTAGTTCCATTATATTTCTGGACATAGGCAATGTTTATACTATGATTATTGTTGCCTCCATTACCCCAACTCTAACAGTGTGTGATGCTCCCTAGATGTCTTCAGCCTAAGCAGGAATAAACTCTTATATTTGACACATCTGAAAAATTCTGGAATATTCTAAGTAGCTCTATAAACTCTAAGGAAAATAAGCACAACCAATACAAGTCAGACTTACAAAAGCACTGATTGTAATACCAACA
The DNA here is from genome assembly GCA_028534135.1 of Potos flavus. Taxonomy (NCBI): domain Eukaryota; kingdom Metazoa; phylum Chordata; class Mammalia; order Carnivora; family Procyonidae; genus Potos; species Potos flavus. The sequence continues at coordinate 102,942,260 of CM052899.1, forward strand.
AGTTTTAATTAGCCTCCAAGACTTACATGCCTTCTCTTGTTCTAGTAAGCTCTGACAAGCTCTCTATCCCCAACATCTTGATAGGACTTCACAAGACCAAATCTATTTTGTTCACGGTTATATCTTCAGTTGTTATTATCTATTTCTTTTTGATGTCTCATGAGGTTGGGCTTAAATTCTGGAGACCGACTTACAATTTATTGCGGCACATTTTAATTGCCTACAATTTCCCATTTGACATATGGTATGCAAATTACTCTGGAAAGAAAAACCTGACAATAATCTTATGTCTTATTTGCTTACCAAATTAATGAGAAAAGAAATACTGTTTGGCTTCAGATCAAGATTAATATTTGAGATCATACAAAAAATTGGATTGCCAAATCAGACTTACATGGATCAGAGATCTTACTCAGTGTCTATACATCTACACTAGGCTCTTTTCTTGCCTCCCTCATCCCCTCATCATATAACATAAGATGCAATAATAGTAGTTAACTTTATATCACAGTACTGAGTTCCAAGATACTGAGAAGAAGGAGTATCACCCAAGAACTTTACATTCACTTCTGGGGAAAAAGTGTTTTTGGTTGTATGCAGGATAGTTGCATCGTGTTAGGCAAGAATAGGACTTTGTTACTCTCTTTATTTAGAGATTTTATTGGTTTAAGGAAATATGTATGAGTGCCAAGTGACCAGAGGTGGGCTTTGATAGTATTATATGTCAACTCAGGTAGGCTATATAGCACTCAGTTATTTAATCAAATATTGATACAGATATTGCTGTGAAGGTATTCTGTAGATGTGGTCATCTGTGATCAGCTGACTTTTTTTTAATTATGCTTTTTTTTAGATTTTATTTTTATTTATTTGACAGAGAGCAAGAGCAAGAGATATCATAGAAGGAGAAGCAGACTCCCCTCTGAGCAGAGAGCCCGACACAGGGCTCGATCTCAGGACCCTGAGATCATGACCTGAGCCGAAGGCAGATGTTTAACCAACTAAGCCACCCAGGCACCCCTCAGTTGACTTTAAGTAAAGGAAATTACCCTCAGCAATGTGGATGGGCCTCATCCCATTAGTTGACAGTCTACTCTTTACAGGCAAAAACAGGTTTCCCAAAGAAAAAAGTCTACCTCAAACCTGCAGCAACAACCTCTACTCAAGAGCTTTAACTGTGGGTCTGTCCTAAAGATTCCAGAGTTGCCACCTCCCATAATTGTACGAGCCAAGTCATTGCAATAAATCAATTTCCCTCTGTGTCTGTCTTTCTCTCTCTGCATACATACATATACATGTGTGAAATTTACTGAAAACCATAGTTAGAGGTCACAGCACGCTTTGCCATTAGAAATGAAAGCCTACTGACTACAAGAAGATCCAGAAAAGCGTTATCCTTGAGCTGTTGTGAACTGTAGGATCACTTAGTAGCCCATTTGCATCCATACATGAGCAGGGCCATAGACTCTCCTCGCACAAACTCCTGTTTGCCACTTGCTCTAGTTCTCTCCTCTCAGCTATAAACTTTGCTCGCTTCCTTTTTTTTTGTTTTTAAGATTTTACTTATTTATTTGAGAGAGAGAGAATGAGAGAGAGGGAGCATGAGAGAGGAGAGGTCAGAGGGAGAAGCAGACTCCCCTCTGAGCAGAGAGCCCGACACGGGGCTCGATCTCAGGACCCTGAGATCATGACCTGAGCCAAAGGCAGTTGCTTAACCAACGGAGCCACCCAGGTGCCCCAACTTTGCTGATTTCCTTTCTTGATTATTTGCCCATCTTGGACATGGATTTTTGCTTCAATTCTCTTTAATTCCACACGCTGTAGGTACAGAGTAATCCCATTAGTTCTTAGAATTTGGCCACGTGAAAAAGGGTAGGTGCTCTTCCTTCATGGAGGCTTCTCTTTGAAGTGTCCAGAGAATATTCCTTCCCCCCACAAGTCAGTGTCTTCCTCTTATGTCCATTGAAACAACAACATCCAAAATATAATACAATAGGAAAATAAATAATACTGCAATTTTAAAAAGTTTTTATACTAAGCGCATTAAATTATATATTTCTTTTTTTTTTTCCAAAGATTTCATTTATTTATTTGACAGAGAGAGAGATCACAAGTAGGCAGAGGCAGGCAGAGAATGAGGGGGAAGCAGGCTCCCTGCTGAGCAGAGAGCCCGATGCGGGGCTCGATCCCAGGACCCTGAGATCATTACCTGAGCTGAAGGCAGAGGGTTTAACCCACTGGGCCACCCAGGCGCCCCGAAAGTTTGAAAATTTTGAAACAGTTAATTAAGTATGTACTTGAAATAATGAGTAAAATGGAATACGTGACTGATGGAGCTATAAACTATCTACAATCTCCTTTTGAGAATAAGATTAGAAGTTAATTACGTGAATTGCATTGTATGTTAATGGTGGAGATGCGTAAGCAAACTGTGATACAATGGCAGAAGACCAATAATGAAGATCTACACCTAGTGATATTATAGCCCAGTGGAGACTCCACTTCTGCATAACAGGTGATACTTCAGTGAGACCTTGAAAGCTGATCAGGATTTTTCTAGGCAGGGATAGTGGCAAGAGCACTGCAGACAGAGGGAATGCCATGTTTGGAGGTATATGCTCAGCAGGTGATTGGTCAGAGTAAGATGATGTGTATGGAACAGAACATTAAGTTTAGAATTGGATTGTGAGGAAAGTCAACTGCTACAAAAAATTTAGACTTTATCCTGCAGTTAAGATGAAGTCATGGAAATTATAAATGCAGGGATGTAACATAATAAAATATGTGGTTTAGAAAGTAATATAATGTTAGAAGAGGGCAAGGATTAATAGGAAGTCATTGCAACAGTTAAGATAAAAGATGGTGAACCAGTATCCACCCAGTTCCCCAAACCAGAAACCTGAGTCATTCTCAACTTCTCCCTTTCTCTTATGGAAACAACCACCAAGTTCTGTCAAATGAACCACTTAAACAGAAATAGAATTCATTCTTTCTTTTTCATCCCCAATACCACATCACTGAAATATGGTGAAAGTTAGGTCCATTTTTTTGTCTGAGAATCCTGAGCATGTTGGAAGACTGAAATGCTAATTAATTTTGAATTCCCTTTTCCCCCTTGGTGGATCCTGGTATTCTCTCATGTCTGTAGGCTGAATCCAGGGTGATCTGAAGCCCCTAACCTGTGCTTCAGCAATAGGTGGGAAGGGAGTTGCAGTATGGTAAGAGATAACAATGAGAAAGGAAGGTGTTGTAGAATCTTGGTGGAATTGACGTGTGACTTTCTAAGTCGTCATGGAGGCAGTGACAAATGGAATATGTGACAGCAGAGAGAAGGCTCATGGGGTATCTGGCAAGACAGGACCAAATTTTGAAAATAATAGCCTCCAAGCAGGTTATTAAAGTCCAGAATCATGCGGAAGGGGAATAAGTTAGGAAACTTGATCCATACATCAGGGATATTACTTGAGGTGTGATCACAGAATTAAGGTGGCACCCTATACTATTAAAGTTGAATTAGAGGGTAAAGTCGTAACAAGAAACAGTAAAACTGCCTGATACTGAATTACTGGACTATTAATAAAAGCACTTTAAATGCCCACAGATGAAGATCAGAGTCGGTATGAGCACTGAATGTTTGAACAAAAGATATAGGAAAAAAAGGTAACAGAATTTCCCACACATAAGAAAACATCTTAATATGAGACCAATTTAATGAACAGCATCTGCAGACTTTAGGAGAACAGATACTTACATTTTCTAGAAAACAAGAACTGATAAATGGAAAGTAATTTGCAGTTTTTGTCATCTGATATGCATAAAAGGTCACCAACATTATATTGATTTGATATGTTATCCTTTTAATAAATATAAATAATACATTGACACTCTAAAAGCTTTTCATTTATGATGCCTAATCCCTACTGTTAATTTTCCTCCCATAAATTTTTATATTTCTTGACTATGTATTTTCTAATATCGGGTATATCAGGAATCTGGCCTTTCCAGTTGGGGGAGAAATAACAATAATTTCAACTGGCATCATTGTCATCGAAAGTCTTAAACAGTTTCATTTATCAAAATCAGACAATTCATTTTTCCATTATAATTCTTACTTTCAACTCTGTTTTCTTTCATTAAATCTTTTGCTTGCATTTCTCCAAAAATGTAATTTTTAAGAACAAGTGAATAATGAGAAGAAAAGCACCCAAGAAGGGACACTGACAAGAAATAGCCAGATCTGTACCTGTAAGTTGAATGACCAAAACAAGAGGAAAGTTTCAGAATTTAGGCAAAGACAGAGACTATGGGCAGAAGAATACAGAGAGTCAAAAGCATCCACATAGTCTATAACGTGAGGACCCAACTGAAAAGGAGAAAGCAAGGAGGAAAATCAGACTGCAGAGAGACAGTTAGGAAACAGGAAGCAAAAGGAAGAGTAAATCCAAGCTGAGGCCACCAGATATCAGAAGGAACGCACTAAGTCTGAGTGGACAAAAACAAAAAATCACAGTGATAAGACTTTAGTGAAGGTCCTGTACTTTCTCTAAGAAGTTAACAACCCAGACTTTATATATAAGAGCTGATAAGTGGCTACAGATGGCTAGAAAAGATAATAATATGATGAGAAAAAGAAAATCTTGAAAAACGTGGATGGATTTGGGCTTCATAACATTTATTTGTTTCTAGAAAGAGGTCAGTAAAGAAAAGAGAGGAGGTTGAGGCTAAAGGCTCTTAAGAATCCAGAAATCTAACATTTCCCAAGTGATTAAAATTAGATAGATATTATTTGCCTAGTTTTTCTGACAGTTCTTTGTACATCCTTTTTGTTATCTAGGCTATCTGAAAATTTTATCTGACTAAACCTTGAAAGCTGACTCTTAGTGAAGGTATGCAGAATATGAAATTCCATTTTTTTTTTCATTTTTTCCCCAGTGACAATTTTTTGTTTGTTTGATTCAGGTATAGAATTCAGTGATTCCTCACTTACATATAACACCCAGTGCTCATCGAAACAAGTACTCTCCTTAATACCCTCCACCCTTCTAGCCAATTCCCTGCCCACTTCCTCTCCAGCAACCCTGCTTCTTCCTACATTTAAGAGTCTCGGGGCGCCTCAGTGGCTCAGTGGGTTAAAGCCTCTGCCTTCAGCTCAGGTCATGATCTCAGGGTCCTGGGATCGAGCCCCACATCGGGCTCTCTGCTCAGCAGGGAGCTTGCTTCTCTCTCTCTCTGCCTGCCTCTGCCTACTTGTGATCTCTCTCTCTCCCTGTCAAATAAATAAATAAAATATTAAAAAAAAAAAAGAGAGTCTCTTATGGTTTTCTTCTCCTTTCTCTTTTTTCCCCCTTTCCCTATGTTCATCTGTTCTGTTCCTCAAATTCCTCATATGAGTGAAATTATATGGTACTCGTCTTTCTCTAACTGACTTATTTTGCTTAACATAATACTCTCTAGCTCCATCCATGTCATTCCAAATGGGAAGATTTCATTTTTTTTTTGATGGGTGAGTAATATTCCATTATGTATACATACCACATCTTCTTTATCCATTCATCAGTCAATGGACACTTGGGCTCTTTCTATAATTAGGTTATTGTTGATAATGCTGCTATAAACATTGGGGTGCATGTGCCCCCTCAAATCAGTATTTTTGTATCCTTTGGGTAAATACCTAGTAGTGCAATTGCTGGGTCATAGAGCAGTTCTATTTTTAACTTTTTGAGGAAACTCTATACTGTTTTCCAGAGTGATTGTACCAGTTTGGGATTTATTCCTGGGATGCAGGCCTGATTTAATATTTGCAAATCAATCAACATGATATACCACATTAATAAAAGAAAGCCTAAGAATCACATGATCCTCTCAATAGATACAAAATAAACATTTGGCAAAATACAGCATCCATCCTCGATAAAAACCCTCAACAAAGTAGGGATAAACGGAACATACCTCAACATCATAAAGGCCATATATGAAAGACCCACAGCTAATATCCTCAATGGGGAAAAACTGTTCTCTATAGTCAGAAACAAGACAAGGATATCCACTCTCACCATTATTATTTAACATAGTACTGGATGTCTTAGCCTCAGCAATCAGACAACAGAAAGAAATAAAAAAGCATCCAAATTGTCAAAGAAAACATCAAATTTTCACTATTTGCAGATGACACGACTCCACCAGAAAATTGCTAGAACTAGTACATGAATTCAGCAAAGTTGCAGGATATAAAGTCAATACACAGAAATCTGTTGTGTTTCTATATACCAATAAGCAGCAGAAAAAGAAATGAAGTAACTGCTCCCATTTGCAATTGCACCAAAAATAGTAAGATATCTAGGAATAAACCCAACTAAAGAGGTAAAAGATCTATACTCTGAAAACTAAAGAACACTTAAGAAAGAAATCAAATATAACACAAAGAAATGAAAAAACATTCCACGTTCATGGATTGGAAGAACAAACATTGTTAAAATGTCTATACTACTGAAAGCAATCTACACATTTAATGCAAGCCCTATCAAAATACCACCAGCATTTCTCACAGAACTAGAACAAATAATCCTAAAATTGAACCAAAATTGAACCATAAAAGACCCTGAATAGCCAAAACAATCCTGAAAAAGAAATACAAAACTGGAGGCACTATGATTTTGGACTTCAAGTTGTATTACAAAACTGTAATCCTCAAGACAGCACGGTACTGGAACAAAAACGGACACATCGATCAATGGAACAGAACAGAAAACCCAGAAATGGACCCACAACTATATGGTCAAATAATCCTCAACAGAGCAAGAAAGAATATCCAATGCAAAAAAGATGGTCTCTTCAACAAATGATGTTGGGAAAATTGGACAGCCACATGTAGAAGAAAGAAACTGGACAACTTTATTATATCATACACAAAAATAAATTCAAGATGGTCGAAAGACCTTAATGTGAAAAAGGAATCCACCAGAATCTTAGAGGAGAACACAGGCAGTAACCTCCATGACCTCGGCCAGAGTAACTTCTTATTAGACACATCACTGGAGGCAAGGGAAACAAAAGCAAAAATTAACTATAGGGACTTTGTCAAGATAAAAACCTTCTGCACAGCAAAGGAAACAGTCACAAAACTAAAAGACAACCAATGAGATGGCAGCAGATATTTGCAAATGTCATATCTGATAAAGAGTTAGTATCCAAAATCTATAAAGAACTTATCAAACTCGACACCCAAAAAACAAATAATGCAGTTAAGAAATGGGCAGAAGACATGAATAGACACTTTCTCAAAGAAGATATCCGGATGGCTAAACGGACACATGAAAAGATGCTCAACATCACTCATCATCAGGGAAATACAAATCAAAACAATGAGGAGATACCACCTCACACCTGTCAGAATGGCTAATATTAACAACACAGGAAACAACAGATGTTGAGGAAGATGCGGAGAGAGGGGAACCCTCTTGCACTGAAAATTAAAATTTCTTATGCTCAAGAAAATATTGAACATAGAATATTTGGTAAGGTCAGCTCAGTTTAAGATAAAGATTTATGGCTTTAATAAAAACACCTTCAGGGGCGCCTAGGTGGCTCAGTGGATTAAAGCCTCTTTCTTCAGCTCAGGTCATGATCTCAGGGTCCTGGGATCGAGCCCTGCATCGGGCTCTCTGCTCAGCAGAGAGCCTGCTTCTCTCTCTCTCTCTGCCTGCCTCCCTGCCTACTTGTGATCTCTCTCTCTGTCAAATTAAAAAAATCACCTTCATTTATTCTACTACTAAATTGATAATCTAGTTATTTGGGGACACTCAATATACTTTCTAAAAGTAAAGTTGTTGATATATCTCTTTTTAATATGGCAATATGAACTATAAGTAATTGATAAACAGAAATCATGGTAGTCCAAAGTTTTCTAGAAAGGGAACAAAAATAAGATGATATCTCAATCCAGAGCCAAACAGGATGGGTGAACTAATTCCTTGGGAAGTTAGAATAATTACTTCTTGGGAAATGTAAACATTGGCCCCCCAAGGGTTGTCCTTGTCACATTCCCACAGCAGAAGGTACATGAGATTTCAAAATAAACAGGCTTCGGTGAATTGCCAGTTATTACTTATTCTGCATAATGTACCAGATCAATATTATGTCTCTAATACCCACTTGGGAAATCAGGTTATGATTTAAGAACAGGCAACGTAACACCATATAATCTTTATTAAAGCCATGTCTTCAGCATTTGTATAACTTCTATTAAACAGCATTTCAGTATTTTAAATTATTATTTAGTGCTTTCTATAATCTTGGGAACTTAAAAAGCCACATGTCATCTGTATTTTTGAAAAATTTAAAACCAGTACATAATTTCTGTCTCTAAATTGGTCTGTGTAAGACAGAGGTAAAGATATGCTGCTGACTGTCCAAAGCTCTGCTAATAGGGAAAGTCAAATTAAGATAATAAACTATTAATAATTTTCAAAAAGGTATAATCAGGGACAAAAATGTCAGGTAATTTTTAATATGGGCAACATTTAAGATAATTTATTTGAGGAGCATAGAAAAGTACCAAGGTCTCCAGAGCACCTTCTAAGAGCTGAACACTTTGTATATATTGTCATTTGGTCCTTCTTTTTTTTTTTTTTTTTAAAGATTTTATTTATTTATTTGACGGACAGAGAGAGAGATCACAAGTAGGCAGAGAGGCAGGCAGAGAGAGAGGGGGGGAAGCATGCTCCCTGCTGAGCAGAGAGCCCGATGTGGGGCTCGATCCCAGGACCCTGAGATCATGACATGAGCCGAAGGCAGAGGCCCCAACCCACTGAGCCACCCAGGCGCCCCTGTCATTTGGCCCTTCTAATGGTCCAGGATATAGACATTGTCAATGAAACGAATAGGCAGAGAAGTTCAGGTTCAAAGAGGCTACCTCATTCAAGATTATTTGGATAGAAAGTAGTAGAGCTGGACCTTAAGCCGAAGTATATCTAACTCCAAAGTCAAAGTGGTTTCTCATCCCATTATTACTTCTCACTAAAGAAAAATGTCATATTATAAGATGAGATGCTCCTAGGTAATATATTTGAGGAAGGGGATTTGGTAGTCCTTGTCAATTATTTCTAACATTTTTTTTAGATATCAGATTAATTCTATGCTTATTTCCATTATAACATTTAGCCCATTTTGTGTTCTTTTGTCTATCTTTCATTTGTTACCTCCACAAGATTGATTGTTCTTTGAATGCAGAGACAGTGTCTTACATCTCTCTAACCATAAAATACTGCACATTCATTCATTCATTTACAACATTTACAGAGAACCTACTATGTGTCAGGAATTATATCAGCACATGATCTTTAGGAAAAAACAAGAAATTTCTTTCCTATGGGGCAGTATACAGGAAGTACTCTCAGAATATTTCAAGAGGAATGCATCCTCAAGGCACAATTATTCTCGCATCGACTTACTGTATTTCTAAGTGCCTCATTTCAAGAAAGGCAATGATGAAGATGCATTTTAAACAAACACCAAAAACTGGCATCAGAAGACCTAGCACCTAGTAATGATTTTGCTACTTGTACCTTGAACATATCAATTAACACCTTCAAATCTTACTTTCTTGTCTTCTGTAAGTCAAAGATATTATTAGCAAAGCAAAGGTTTTACCATTCCTAAAATATAAAGAACTCCTGTTACCAACCAGGAAAATAAATGCTGTCCTGAAGGGGGCAATTCAAAGTTCTATCTAGCCAAATGTTTAGATTTCTTTACAATATTTACTGTTCTCAGGTCCAGGCTGAAAATGGAGTATGGAGGAGATAAACACAATGAAGATTCCCAAGGGAAGAGTGAATTGCACACAAGTCACATTCCTATGGCAATGTGGGATTCCTGCTGAGCAGTATAGTGAAAACACCCTACCTCTACTTTAACATGGTTATCTGTCAAGAGAGTTGAGCTAGAAACTGCCATCTGCATTTAATGGCTTTCAAGGTCACTGGTTATTGGCAGCACTGGCTGCCAAAGGGAACAGAGATCGTGGAGGAGGATGTATGGAGAAGTTTCATGGGCCAGACCTAGAGGTTGTACGCATTATTTTCACTCACATCACAGAGGCTACAACTCAGTTACATGGCCATAATTAACTGCAACAGAGGCTGGGAATTTTGGCCTAGCTGTGTGCGGAAGAGAAAAGGGAAAAAAGATTTGGATGTAAAGTAGTATCTCTGCTACAATAACTACTAGAGATAAACCAAAAGACAAAAAAGTGGTGTCTAACTTCCTTGTGTTTTATTCCTTTTTTTTTTTTTTTTTTTTTTTGAGCTCAGAGTTATTGGTTCTTTATCTGTGGAAATCCCTAGAATTGAAATATGGAGCTACTTCCTCCAAGATGATTTCACTTTGCTCTTTTTAACCGCTGGCCTGGGACTACTTTTCTTTCCAGGCAGATCCCAGCTCAGTGGAGTCTCAAGTGAGTTTCTCACCTTGCCATCTTTTGTGCTTAACCTGATACCCACATTTGCTCTCATTGTGTGTTCTTTCTGCCTCTTCTATCTGCTCATTGGTCAGAAATCACCTCACTAGTTTCAGCTCACAGGAATATTTTGGAGGTGAGCCTGGAGATTGTCTTTTCTTCTTGTAATCTGAACAATGTTCTATGAAGCATATTTTATTCAGGATGCAGTGGTTTTACAGGGGAGGGACTTACAGTTAAAGTAATCCTCCATACATTTGAAAGTGTAGCTCCAAGGGAAGAATTTTGTTTTAACCTCCATATTTAAAGATTCTTTTTGACCTACTACCTATTTACTCTTTCAAATAATTTTGAAAATTTTTTCTCAGATGATAAAAAGCAGAACATACCTTCAGCTTTTGAAGACATACTATAATTTCTATAGTTTATGTGCTTAAATATATTTTTGTAGAACTTAGTATTTGATAAGGAAATTTTATACAATGAACTCAAATTTAAAACTGGTGTCAACAAAATATTAAGCTCATTGGTTATCACCATACTACTTTCAGAAATTCCTGATGACATATGTTTCAAAGTCTTTTTAAAATAAACTACTTAGAATTCCACATGTTTTCTGCATGTTATAATTTTTTCTTAGTTTACAAATGTTTCAAAAATTTTCTAGCCTATTCAAGATGGAAGAGTGTTATACACGAAATTGACAGTACTAAGACTGTTCCAAGATTTTTTTCGTTTATTACCAAAATTAATGATTTTCAAGCTGTCTCATGGATATCACAGTGTCCTAGCAAGGGTATTAATAGATCTAATAGTAAAATAAATCTGGCTCTTTTAGACATTAATAATGTGCACTAGCATACTGAAATCTCAATATATTTCTATATTCTTTTTTAAAATATATTTCCATATTCTTCATGAAAATATACACCTTGAAGTCTTTTTGGAGAGAATTTGGCATAATCTCATGACCATAAAATTTTAGAAATTTGGTGGAAAGCTATCTCATGGACTTTTTTGCCACAATTTTAAAACAATAGTGTTTAATAAGGCAATCACAATTGAGCATGGCTACAATATCAAACAACCGAAACAGAAAAATACATTTGTGTCTCAAACAATGATATAAAGCTGGATAGGTGTCAACATGAGCCAACAAAAACTTGTAACCTGGAGGAGAAAATGGCAGCATGATATACAATACATGAGTGAAATATCCGAGATTATTGAATGTTTTTCAGTTGCCATTAGAATTCTTTTGTTTTCTATCCTGATGAAAAAATGTGATATTTGCTTATGAAAAAATAGAAAAATAGAAATAGAAATAGGAAAAATAGAACTCTGGCTTGAATCACACAATACATTCAGTGTTTGTAGCTAACTTTGATAGTTTTAGTGTTAGAGTTGCAAATAACTTGGGAAGGGAATGGAGGGGGCTACACCGTTGTTTTATCAGATGTAATGAGATTAAATTATTATTATTATTATCATTATTGTTATTTTATGTAGGCTCCACACCCAGCATGGAATGGAGCCCAATGTGGGGCTTGAATTCACTATTCTGAGATCAAGACCTGAGCTGAGATCAAGAGTCAGACACTTAACCAACCAAGCTACCCATGTGCCCCATGAGATTAAATTATTGACTATATTGGGAATTAATCATTTTGAAACATGGAAAAACACAAATGAGAAGGTATGTTTGCAGTGCACATTTAAACAAAATGCAAATAACAGGGCACCTTGGCCAAGAGTTCCTCAAGTATGCCCTAATGGGACACAAATCCCCATGCAGAAGTGGATGCAGCTCTCATTGCCTTAAACCAGGGCTTCTGAGCCCCAGGAATGTTAACATTTTAGCCTCATTAATTCATTGTTGTTGGGGGATGTCCTGTGCATTGCATGACATTTAATAGCATTCCAAGCCTCCATGTATTAGATGCTAGTAGAAATATCCTCTTCCAGATGTGGCAATCTGAAATGCCAACAGATATTGTCAAATGTCCACTGGGGCAAAAAAATCTCTCGCAGTTAAGAACCAATCAGGACTGGCTGGTTCCTTTTACCAATCAATGAAGAGGTAAATTAGGTATCTAAACATTTGTCTTGACTTTGTGCTTACTAGGCCATCTAGTGAGGCACTACTGAATAGTGGGTAACACCAGATTGCCTCAGCTCACAATCCAACTGTACCAGCTAGGAGCTATTTGGCCATAGTCAACTTTCCTGACTTTTCTGTGTTTTGGCTTCCTTATTTCTAAGACAGGGAGAAATAATAGTATCTACTTTACAGGATTGTTGAGAAGATTAGATGGCAACTTTTATAAAGCATATTAATCAGTGCCTGGCATATAATATTTTATTAATAATTTTTAATTCATTACTAATTATTATTAATTTCACTTATACTCTCCACCAGGTCTACTCGATGATTGTGTTTCTTTTTTATTAATTAATGCATTGACATTCAGCCTTCTACTTGAGTCTTCTGTAATTCTGACAGGGGTAAGCCAGAAGCCCTGAATTTAGTCAACTATTTGACACTTGCATCATTGAGTTTTCCAAGCTGAGAGAAAACTCTGTATAGCCATAAATTAATTAAAGAAAATATATCAGAGGGTTGTCTCTGGGCAGCCATTCTATCAAACTTCCCTGATGACAACTCTATCTCACTACCTGTCTTCGTTCATTTTCAAGAAGTTGTTGCTTAATTAAATGTGTTACACTAATTAAAATAAAAATATCCCATTGCCTTCCTCTCCCATGTAATTATGAGGGCATGTGCCTACCAATTCACCTTCTTTGTGAAATGAGACTGTGGAGTTAAAGTTCCCTTATAGCACTAATTAACCATAAATGTAAATATTCACTAATGATCTTCTTAACAGGTAACTAGTCTTCTGCAGAGAACGGGAGGGTTTTGGGAATTGGGAAATGACAAAGGTCGGTTTTGACTGGGTGGGAAATGAGTCTGCCTGAGGCTTTGCAAGGGAAACGCTGGAACATACAGCATTAGGAACATGGGGAAACTGTCCCGGAGATAAACTCATGATTCATAACTTTGCACGGGGCTACCTCTGTTCCTAGACATCCTTCCTCAGCTGTCTCATAACCAGGCAGGGTAGGGAAAGAGAAGAGCCCGCGTTACTGACATCACACCTTATTGACTGTTGGAGTTTGAAGAAATCACTCTTTCTGAGCGACAGGTGAGAGCTAAGCTTTCATTTTCTAAAGGAGCGTGTCGTGTTGGAGTCGGAGTCACGTCCTGAAATGACAGCTCAGTTTTCCTGACAACGCTGCATGGATGCTCCTCCCTCCAACCTGTGAACGACGCCTGGACTTTGACAGCCCTGTCACTCTGCAGAGGTTCAAAACAAGAGAGGGAGGGGTTGACAAGGTTCCATTCCCATTGTTGTTCTGCCACCACTCAACACACTCCCACCCCATATGCTCTGATGTCTGCAGCCCAGATTGTGTCACTTCACCCACAGCCCCCTTTACTTGGCTGCAACGTACTCATAATACCAAGCTGCCTCGAAACTCCTCATGGAACAAGGTGGCCAGTAAATGAACAACACTATTGTGAAGAGAAAATTCTCCTGTACAACTGTATTGCATTCTTTGAGTAACAAGAATTACGTGGGGGACAAAGGACATTTAAAGATGTGAATAAGAAATACAGATATTGTTGGAAATGCTGATTAAATCTGGGCATTGTTAAGCTGGGTGAAGTCAGCTTTAAGAATATCTATCTTGTACATATACCCCTCCTTCAGCTAAGTACGGAAACAATCATGAGCCCGTTCTGATGGCTGTTATAAAACCGATTTTGGTTCTTGGGACTGGCAGGCCTTGTTTGATCTGGGATTAAAGGGGCACTTAAATGATTCGATCCTTTCAATTTTTAACTATACATATCTCTTAACTTGGTTCCTACAAGCTACTTTAAAATAAAAACTTGGCTTTAAGTTTCTGAAATGCAATGTTAAACTCATTTGTTGAGAATAATACATTTTGCTTTTATATCTAAATGTAAGTGGGAGGTATAAATTTCCATGGATGCCTACTACTTTACAAATTCAATGCAATCATTATTACTGTTAGTCTGTATACATGGAAATCTTTTCCCTCCTCTAGATTCTGAAGTCACTGCAAAAGGAGCTGCAGTGTCAGGGAGGACTTACTCTCAAATACCTTTAAGATTTAGTTATGCTCTCCTGCATTTAAAACATATTTAGTCGTGAAAGAAAGTAATATAGTCCACCTTGCTCTCAAATGGAAAAGAGATGGTTTTATAAATCCTTAGCACATTTCTGGCACATATTATATCCTCAGTGAATGTCTGAGTAATAATTCATTGAACACCTGAAGTTTCTTCCTTATTAAATTCTTCATTTTGTTTAGACAGAAAAAACATGATTCCAACCTCTGACATGCTCAGTTCAGAACACAGTAGTAACCCCAGATAGAAAAATCTTAGTAGTCAACAAATAAAATTTATAAGTTATTTATATTAGTTATAACTTATTATCATAAAATTTGCTTTATAATTATGAAAGAGTCTCCTTTAGCTGCCCAATAATGTCAATTCTCTCAATACTGTTTCTCTGTGATGGTGCCCCTGAACTCTCTATATAATCTGGTTATGTAGAATAAATTACAATCTTTATGTCCTGACAACACAGTTGAAGCAGTGGCTTACTTTTCACTAGGGATGACTTCTATCTGTGTAACTGCGGATGCCAGGGCAGCAGGTACAGGATCCTGATTAAGGAGGTATGTCTGAACTGTAGCAAGATTCTCCACGATAGTGGAGATACAACTTTTGTCTAATCCTACATACAACTCTGATAAACTGATGCTGACCTTAACCTCAAGTAAGACTAAAGAAGTCCTAAAATTGATCATAACCCATAAAAAGCCCATATGCACTGATAAACTCTTGGAGAGAGAGAAATCCAAGTTTTAACATTAAACATGTCTTGGCAAGATCCAAATACTTCGGGGCGCCTGGGTGGCTCAGTGGGTTAAGCCTCTGCCTTGGGCTCAGGTCATGATCTCAGGGTCCTGGGATCGAGCCCCGCATCGGGCTCTCTGCTCGGCAGGGAGCCTGCTTCCCCCTCTCTCTCTGCCTGCCTCTCTGCCTACTTATGATCTCTCTCTGTGTGTCAAATAAATAAGTAAAATCTTTAAAAAAAAAAAAAGATCCAAATACTTCTAGTTTGGGGATTTAAAAAAACTGTCCCTAATATTTTGCTGTCGCTAATTTTAAAGAAAAACTTTTAAAAAGTTTTGATAATCTCCCTTTCTCTTCTTTGTTCAAAATTATCCTTCTCTCCTGAATAAAATGCTTTCATTTAGTATTTACTATCAATGCTTTACAGATCCATGAATGTTTCAATATGCCAGATTCAAAAACTTCATAAGTAAATAGTTTGTGAGAATTTTTAAAAACTGTCCAATATCTTGCTTTTTTCAGGCTCTGCATTTCCGGTTTCCTTCCAGAAAGTATAAGACATAGAGTTACTCTGTTATTTTTGAATTATTTAGAATGCAGTTGGCTTCAAATAACAAAAGACCCAAGAAATACTTAAACATACAAACATAAACATAAAAAGAAATCCACAGACAGGTAAGGCAATTGTAGGATTCATTAATGTAACGATGACACCATATCATCATTTAACTTCTCTGCTCTGCCATCTTGAAATCAATAAATTCCTTTATTGCAGAAAGGCTGCGGCAATCAGAGGTATACGGTCCTTGCACAATAATTTCTCAAGATCAAAAGAAAAGATATATATTTTCCTTTAGTCCCTTTTAAAAAGTAAAGAATCTCCCCACCCAAGTCTCTCAACAAATTTCTCTTTACATTCACTGGGCAGAACTGCACTCTATTCACTTTCCTACTCCTAAAGCATCACTGGAAAGGAGAAAAGGGTTCTGTGGCATTGTTGTGATTGTTAGACCTAATCTAGATCCACCATCTGGAAGACCGAAGACTGGTCTTTATCCCAGCCTCCTCTCAAGGACACAGGCTTACAATAGGTGAACAAAATTGGGATTCTGTGTGCATATTTTATATCCAGTAGAGCACTTTCCACAGAAGTTAAGATTCCTCAATAGAAATGTGACCAATTTTGGCCCTAGAATTAAGGATCTAAAGTTTGGACTGTTTGAATGAACTGAACGCTATAAGCTTGTAAGAAACCTGGGTTTTATACTATTAACTCCCATGTCCCTATCACCTTTTTAAAAAACTGGCTTTCAAGGAGAGTTTTCCTCTGTTTCTCCAGCACTTCAGTGATAGATATATAATACCTCAGTTGAGCTCCAAATGTCACTAAAAATACCAGTCTCATTTCCCCAGAGCCCTATTTGAAAAGGTTTCTGTCCTTTAAAACAAAAACATAAACAAAAACTTGAGTGCGATTCCACTTAAAACAAAAATCAGTAGTAGTTGCTTAAGGCTTTATGAATTTTAAGGTACATTATCATAAATTTCTCCATCTCTTGAAAGAGAAAAAGCAAAAACTTAGCTACAATTTTGTCATGAGGAGATAGGAGTTCAGCCAATTAACTAAGCAACGAAAACAGATTTGGAGTCATAGTAACAGAGAGCGTGAATCTGGTGAGTAAAATGGTAGAGTCTAGAGGCCATTGATATTGATAGGCTCAGAACTCCAAGCTCTAAACCAGGGCATTTTTGTAAATTCTTGACTGCTTTCCAATAAGAGTTCCCCACACTATGCAACTGATACAAGAAAAAAAATGAATACTTTTTTTCCCTAGAACTGATTTAGGACCATTTTAAATACTGGAACCTACTGAATGTTGATGTATGTTAACCTCTGCTTCCTGTTCAGGCATGGATCTGCCTGACTGGATCCAAAGTATAACTGATTACAAATAAGCCTTAGTTATTAATAATCATGTAGATTTCAATAAGTAATATTTTTCTCAGTAGGAAGATTACATAGACAAGATCTCCAGAGCAATAAAAATTTCTCACAGGCTAAAACAGGGCAGGTTCTCTCTTTTTAAAAAAATTATTCTTTAATTATCACGTTAAGATAATCCAGATATATACACGTAAACCAGGAAAAATTTAAAAAGTATAAGTAGGCAATGATGTCCTATTACTACTAAATAGGAGCAAGCTAGAATATTCACCAACTGAGCATGCTCATTTATTATAGTTAGAATAAATACCTACCTAGCAATCATTTATTCTAAAAGTAAAACTATTTTTGTAGGTTTTCCTAGAAATTCCCTGATCTGTAACTTATATAATACTTACTAAGTGCTATGCACAGGTCATGCAGTGTCCATATATTTACTCATTTTATTTTCACAAGTTTCCAAGGTTGGCATTATTATTCTGTTTCTCAAATGAGGGACTGGGGTATGGAGGGTAATTAAATTGTCCAAGGTCAAAATGTTAATAGGTGACCACCATGGAAAATTCCATAACCAAGTTTTCGCATTTAATTATCTTAATATTTGTTTCACAAATAGTTTACTCCAAAGCATAGTTCAAATCTAGTTATAGGAATGTTTTATAGAAATTATTTTTTTCTGAGGCGAATGCATTGTAATAACGTTTTACCATACTATCAAACTAAAAATATTTTTGCAACTTTTGTTTTCAGAGTAGCCTGGACATTATATAACTTCTGCTGACATAAAAATGAATATTTAAAAAAATTTATTGCTGAAGGGCACCTGAGTGGCTTGGTCAGTTAAGCATCTACCTTCAGCTCAGATCCTGATCCCAGGGTCCTGGGATGGAGCCCTGCATTGGGCTCCCTGCTCAGCAGGGAGTCTGCTTCCTCATCTCCCTCTCCTCTTTCCCCTCCCTTTGCCCCTCCCCCTGTTTCTCCCTTTCCCTCTATCCCTCCCCCTTGCTCTCTCTCTCACTCGCTCTCAAATAAATAAAATCTTTTAAAAAATTTATTCCTGAGGGGCGCCTGGGTGGCTCAGTGGGTTAAAACCTTTGCCTTCGGCTCAGGTCATGATCTCAGGGTCCTGGGATCGAGCCCCGCTCGGGCTCTCTGCTCAATGGGGAGCCTGCTTCCCCCTCCCTCTCTGCCTGCCTCTCTGCCTACTTGTGATCTCTCTCTGTCAAATAAATAAATAAAATCTTAAAAAAAAATTAATTGCTGAATAAGCAAAGAATAGATGAATTCAGACGCCACAATCAGAGTGAAGAGTTCTGTTTCCGCTATGGCAGAGATGTTGCACTGGACTGACTCACAGATAACAATTATAAACTCTGAATTTTATTATATATATACATATATATATAAAATACTTTTCTTGCGTGGGTACATCAGTATGTGTGGTGTGGCGTTGCTAGAACAAAAGCAGAGACCCATAGCTTCACCATCTTAAGGAGTCAGAGGATGGGATTCAGTGTTGCATCAGTTAATGGAAAGTGAGAGGAAAAGGCTGAAAATGAATAAGGCACAGGAGAAAAAAGACCCATACTTTTCATATACACTTCAGCAAAATCTTTGGTTGACACCAGAAATATACTTCGGGGAGACAAAGAGAATCCAGGGATCATGGGGAAAAGCTTAAAAGACTGAAAGAACAGAGTAGAAATTTCTTCTGCTACCCTTTATAGGAGAGACACAGTTTGGAATTTTAAGATATTTACCTGCTAGAACAAAATAAACACTCTTAAGAGAAAGATAACAAAATCCAGTGTCTGTAGAGCATATAATCCTCAATTTCTAGAATGTAAGTTAAAAATTTTTCAGTAGCAATGTGAATAAAATAGTAAAATAAGATGCACAATTAAAGTAAAAACAGTCATTAAAAAACAACCTATGGATTATCTGGGTGTTGAATTAGCAGTCATTGTATGTTCAAGGAAATATTCTCAGAAAAAAAAACAAAAAACAAATGAAGAATATCAGCCCAAAATGGTAATTATAAAAAAGAACTAAATGAAAATCAGAGAACTAAAAGATGTAACATTGAAATAAGAAATATAATTAATGACTTATTGGCAGATTGAAGATGGCATAAGAGATCATCAGAAGAATGATCAGTAGAAAATATCCAATCTAAAGAACTAAGAGAAAAATAATAAAAGCAAACTTAACAGACCTTTAACAGTGCCATACAGGTAATATCAAGTGGTCTAATATATGTTTAATTGGAATCCCATCTAAGCGGATCAATTTTTTAATTGTCGTTCGACGAGATAAGCTGATGGGGATACCTTTTAATAATAATACATGGAAAAGACAAAATAATCATCTCTCTTCTTTGCACCAGATATAATGGTCTTCCATGCATGTACAATATTGTGAAGCTGTTTCTATGCCCTTAAAAGGATGATAATGCAGCCTTCAGATTGATTATTTCATAAGGTTTATGAGAATGAACTGCCACTGACTCTTTGTATCAAATTGATGATGACAGATACAAACACCTGATGTTTGAGGGGACCTGTGTGTGTGTGGAGAAGTATAAATATAGAAATAGATATAAGTATAGGTGTAGATATAGAGTTAGACATGTGGGCATATATGCACATATGCATATACGTACACATAGAGTCTTTAAACTACAATGCTATGCTGTATAGTTCCAGCATGGTACCTGGCTCATAGTCAGTGCTCAAACACATTAAATGAGCATTACAAGAAATCCATTTGTGTTTTCCAAGGATTAGAATCAAAACTCACTGTTCTTTTCATTTGTTAAAAATTTCTATGTAAGAGAAAGTGTTCAAGAGGACTTACGTGAGGTCACAAGCCCTTCATTCTTTCAGGTGTCCTAAAACATACCCCTATGTTAAGTTAGTTACCTAGACTGTAATTGCTTCTTTTGCCCCTGTATTTCTCAGTACCCTTCAGCAAATCAGCAAGACTTACTAGCCTTGCTCTCTTCTTTTGAGCCACAGAAGAACTACTCCTTGGATAATGCAAGGAATCTATTTAGAAACAGTCTATAAAGCTGTTGTCACTGCATCTATTTTAAGGATGTACCACTGAGGATGCTGTTTATTACTTCAACCAATGTACCCTGTTGAAGCAGCTCAGGAGAAATCTTTGCCAGCTCTTAGTACCAAGAACAGATATTCAACACTGCCCCTGGGCAAATGTGTTGTGTAACTAACAAGGTCTCCCTTTGCATGTGAGTTCCAGAATGTTAGAGCCAAATTTGAGGCCTACATTTAAGTTATGTATAGTGCCTATAGTTTTCATTGTAGTTTTATGTTGGCTTCTCTTTTTCTCCATTCTATTTTTTTTCCCTAATCTCTCTCACTTCAGTTCCATAGTGTGCTCTTTGTCATATCTTATGCATCACTATAAAGTATAATCTTGTTTTGGAAGAAAGTTGGTCATAAATAAATATTCCCTTATTAATTAATGTTGCTGATGTCCACCCAGTTTATAGGACGAATGATATATACTACCCTATTTTATCCACTAAAATACTGCTATAAGTTTAGGTATCATATATTTTATCGTGAAGAAACGGAGCGTCAGACAAGTTAAGTAACTTGCCTGTGGACCAGAAGTGTATTCTTGGTGAACAGAGTCTCGAAGTCCAGTGCTCTTGTCACTAAATCCACAGCTGCCTTTGGAATTAATTCAGAATCATTTTTCCTTTGTATAATAAATCAGGCTTACTCCAGGAATACTATACTTACATACGGAAGACCTCATAGATCACGGACAATTCGGCAATAATTTCTCTGGCACCTTAGGCACAGCGATCACCCCCTCGTGCTTGACCAAGAAATGTAGCTAAAATAATATTTAATCTATTTTTTAGTTTTTGGTATGTGTTTATGCCTACTCTTTCCATATTTTCTTTACACTGCCTTGAATACAGTCAAGCAGTTGTCATCCCACCAGGTACCCCCTCTGTCAAAAGGAGGGTAACTATAACTATCCATATTTAATCTATAGTGACTGTCCCTGTATCACTAAGCTACAAAGTAACAACTCATAAGGAACTTGCTAATGTAGTGAATTTGGAACTTAGCTACTCTTTTAATCACTAAACCTGTCATGTCTTTATTCATTTATGCCTATTCTGCAGATTAGAAGTAGAAAATAGGGACTATCTCTAGTTTCATAAATGATGGCATTACCGAACACGATTCATATTTAACACAAACAGCAGGTGGCCACCGTCTGTTACTATTTTAAATCAAATGATTTCATTTTGTACACTTGCCGATTTGCCCTTGTTATATGTACTTTGTGTACAATATTAAATCTTTGTAAATAACGTTAAACATAAAAATGAACTTAATCTTTAAACAATCTCTTCAAAATCTGGATATTTTAAATTGGACATAATGCTTTTTGTTCATGTAAGACCATCAAATCTGAAGGGAGAATTTATGTCAAATTAAACTAAGGGATAGTCAATTAGGTATTTTAAAGACTCTATTCAAATACTAAAATAGGTTCTGAAGGAAATTCCAAAAGAAGAGTTCCCAAAATGCTTTGAGCTGTAGCAGCATCTCAGGAACAAATTTGTAATTTCCTTTGCCTTTGATAGACACAGTACTCATCAGACTGTATCAGTTCGGTATGTGTGTTGAATTGTACTACTTCATTTTTGTGCACTAATTTTCTAAACCCCATTAGATAGTAAGCTGCTTTACAGCAAAGATTATATCATTGTGCATGTCATTCTCTGTGTCTGACACACAGTAGGCATTCATGTAGTGTTTATACGCTGAGTAAATGAATGAATGCCCAAACTTCTCCTTTTCAAAGCATACTTCTTTTGAGGACTTTTTTTTTAGAGCTGTTTTAAGTTCACAGCAAAATTAAGAGGCAGGCACAGAGATTTCCCATCATCTGCCCCTTACATGCATGGCTTCCCCCATTATCGACATCCCCAATGAAAGGGGAACATTTGTTACAAGTGATGAATGTATACTGACACATCATAATCACCTCAAATCCACAGTTAACATTAGGGTTCAATTTGGGTATTATATATTCTGTGGGTTTGGACAGATGTAAATGACACGTACCTGTCATTATGGTATCATACAGAGCATTCTCCTACTCCAAAAATCCTTTGTGACTTGCCTCTTTTTTTTTTTTTAATTTTTTTTTTTTTTTTTTTTTTCAGTGTGACTTGCCTCTTTATCCTTGCCCCAACTTCTGGCAATCACTGATCTTTCTACAGTCTCCATAGTTTTGCCTTTTCTGGAATGTCACATAGTTGGAATCATACAGTATGTAATCTTTTCAGATCAACTTCCTTCACTTACTAGTATGCATTTATGTTTCCTCCAGGTCTTTTCTTGACTTAAGAGATCATTTCTTGTCAGCCATGAATAAATAGTCCACTGTCTGGTTGTACTGCAGTTTATTTATCCATTTACCTATTGAAGGACAACTTGGTTGCTTCTAAGTTTTGGCAGTTATGAGTAAAGCTCCTATAAACATCCATGTGTAAGTTATCGTGTAGATACAAGTTTTTGACTCCTTTGGGTAAATGCCAAGAAAATGCAATTGCTGGATCGTCTGGTAAGGGTATGTTTAATTTTGTAAGAATCTGCCAAACTGTCTTCCAAAGTGGCTGTACTATTTTGTATTCCCACCAACAATGAGAGTTCCTGTTGCTCCACATCTTTTCCAGCATTTGGTGTTATAAGTGTTTGGGATTTTGGCCAGTCTAATAGGTGTGTAGTGGTATCTCATTGCTGTTTTAATTTGCATTTCCCTGATGATATATAATGTGAGGCATCTTTTCATGTACTTATTTGCCACCTGCATATCTTCTTTGGTGAGGTGTCTGTTCGAGTCTTTTGCCTACTTTTTAACTGGGTTGTTTGTTTTCCTACTGTTGAGTTTTAAGTGTTCTCAGTATATTTTGGACAATAATCCTTTATCAGATGTGTGTATTCCAAATAATTTTTCCCAGCCTGTGGTTGTCTCCTTATTCTCTTCGCATTGTCTTTTGCAGAGCAAAACTTTTAATTTTAATGAAGTCCAGCATATCAATTATTTTTTTCATGGATCATGCATTCCTTGATGTGTGTATATAAGAAGTCACTGTCATACCTAAAGTCCTCTAGGTTTTCTCCTATGTTATCATCTAGGAGTTTTATGTTTTACATTTAGGTCTGTGATCCATTTGGAGCTAATTTTTATGAAGGGTATCAGGTCTATGTCTAGATTCATTTGTGCACTTATGAATGTCCAGTTGTTCCAGCACATTTGTTAACCCTTTATGCTGTTTTTAAAACTAAATCCTAGCACCATATAAAAATTAAATTCCAAAGAAATTAAAATCTAAATTAAAAAATAAAACTAAAAATTTTTTGAACAAAATAATTTGTGAGTAGAGGTGACCTTTCTAAAAACAGGGATATCCAGATTCCATAAATATTAGGGAAAAAAATTGAGAGATTTGATTCTCAATCACATGAAAGTACCTGAAGTACAAAGAATGTTAAGAAATAATTTTACTTTACAAAAGATGGAAAAGGGTTGATATTTGTACTTTACAGTGTGCTTCTGCAAACTAATAAGAAAAAAAAAAAATGAAAGGGGAGCACTCTGAAGAAAAAACCAGGAATTCAAGGAGGAGGAGGAGGAAAAATAAATGTAGAAGCAGAAAAATAAGGTCTGCCAGAGTAGTAATCAGAAAAATGCAAATGTCAGTAAGAATGAGACATCTTCCATTTATCAGATTGGCAAGTGATAAAAAGTTTTACAACATCAAGTTCTGGCAAGGTGGTAGGCCCACCAATATAGGATTTCTGAAAATGCAAATTGATGCAATCTTTTGAAATGTAATTTAAATTAACATTTAATTAACATTGAAAATTCACATATCTCTGACTAAGCAGTTTTACCTTTATAAATCTATCCTCATCAGTTGTAGATCCATGCTCAAGGGTGTTTATCCAGTTTATTTTGTTCATCTGTGGGAGAACAACAAAATAAATTATGCTGCAACAGCAATATTGAAATGCTGTGGAGTCATTAAAAAGAATCCAGTAGATCTGTTGGTGCTAAGCTAAACAGATGATCATAATAGATAAGCAAATCAACAAGGAAAATAGCAAAGCTGTAGGTTTTCATTTTCATGAATATGTTTATATATTAGACTATATACAATGCACTGGCATATATTTATGCAAATATGGAGAAAATAGAACATTACACCCAAAACCCTTATAGTAATACAGTAATATGGAGAAAATAGAATGTTACACCCAAAACCCTATCGAAATTATAGTCATTAAAAAAAATAGAGTAGATATGTTGGTGCTAAGCTAGATAGATAATAGATAAGCAAATCAACAAGGTAAACAGCAAAGTTTTAAGTTTTCATTTTCATAAATATATTTATATATTAGAGTATACAGATGCATTGGCATATATCTATGCAAACATGGAGAAAATAGAATGTTACACCTGAAACCCTTATAGTGATTACCTACTAGTAACTGACTAACACTGGATAGTGGGGACAGAGGTTTTTGGCTTTTTATTTTTTAATTTGTTAAAATATTGTAGGATTAAGGGTGGTTTTCCCATTATGTTTGTGGAGAGATACCACTAATTTTCAAATATAAAAATTTTCTGAAAAGAAAGTACAGAGAGTTTTTGAGATAGACATTTGGATAAAAATGTAACATGCTAGCGGAAAAGAGAAAATGGCAGTTTTAGAAGTAGTGGCGATAACAGTAAATGCTGCACAGGTCCAAAATCTATCATCCAGAATCCTCCAAGCCAGATATCTTTTATAACTCAGATTTTTTTCAGAGTGGCTCAGTCAGTTAAGCGTCCAGCTCTTGATTTTGGCTCAGGTCATGATCTCAGGGTTCTGAGATTGAGCGTGAAGGGGCTCCATGCCCAGCAGGGAGTCTGCTTAAGATTCTCTCTCTCCCTCCGCGCCCCCAGCCCACTCTCTCTCTCACTAAAATAAATAAATACATAAATAAAATAAAAGTAATAGGGAGTGTTTACCTATTAGGAAAGGGAACAAAGGGAGGGCTGGGGGAGAAGGGAACAGGAAAGGACAGGATGAATGAACAGTGAAGAAAGGAAAGTGGAGTGAATAGGGAGGAGGAGAAAGGGGATTTGACACAAAGAAGAGCCCTTGTATGTGATGCCACCAGCATTCTTCGGAAGTAAACTGTGGCCCTGAACTGTGAAACAGTTCTCAAAAATGTTGAATAATCTGGTAGAACCCCAGTATGAACCAGAAATACCAGTGACTGTAGTTAGGCACAACCACTAGAATGTCTGTAGTGATGCACAGATGCAATTACCAGAAAGTAAGGCGGTAGCACTGGAAGTTGAGAGAAAATTGTGAATTTGCAGACTTTCCTCATATGCTTCAAGACATTACTGTATTAAAGTGATATTGCCATGTTCCATAACAATTCTGATTTATGATGAAGCTAATAATATTTTCTGGCCTTCCAATGGCTTTATCTCAAAATTATATAGCAGTTTCTCATCTTTATTTAGCCTCTGAGCCAAGGACAGCTTGGCAGAAATTTGCCCAGGAGGCTCCTGTGCAACCCACTCACACCCACGCATCCCAGCGAATGCCACTCACAGATGGCCGATTTCCCCCACAAATGTGATTATGTCAATCATCAGTGAATTAAGCCCAGAGACTTTTCTTATGAAACCTTCGTCCTGAAGTGACTTGCTCAAGAACACACTGTAAGTGCAAGATCTGTTGACTGAAACTTTTGCTCTTGGCTTGGCAGAGCCCTTCCACCAAATAGGGACAACACTTTTTTTTTTATCCTAAATAAGAATATGAACAAAGGGAAAGGCTCTCTAACATAACTCACTGAGCTCCAAAAGTGTTCCATTTTTGGCTTCTATTCCCTTTTTTAATATTTTACTTTGGCCTGGCATGTCATGTTACTGTTCAGGAGGTCTCCTCTGAGTCAACGATAGATAAGTAAGTGGATTCTCTGTGGCCATTATCCACTGAGAAGTCACTGGCTAACCACCTGGAAGATTATCGCATATGGAGACAGGTACTAACTGTACATTAGTGAAACTGAGCATAAACTAGGAGCTACACATGTAAATCTGACGCAAACCAAGACAAGAGAGAAAAGAAACTACTGACACTTCATTAAAAAGCATCCCAACTCAGCTCTTGGCTTACGATTGCTTTGAAAGGTGACTTAGTATCTAACAGTGTCTTAGAGTAGGATTACAGACTGATTAAACAATTGAAATGGAGGAATTGGCAATGCAGACAACACTTCATCTATTGCTCATTTTTATACTCTAAGTATTTCCAGATTCGTAGAACATTCTGGTTTTTTTTTTTTTTCTGCATTGCAGAAAAACCGAAAAAACCTTCACAAGAGCACAGTTACAAATAAAGTTTGCATTCAACCCTAGTATTATTTTGTTAGTTTAAACCAGTATTTAAGAACCTGGTATTATAGTTTGGTATTTTTCTTTCATTCAAGTTTTTGAATAATCAATGTATTGCCATATATAAGAGATGACTACACAGAAGCCATTACGTTTTAGATGTGCCTTGAGACAACTCTCATCATTCAGACTCTTGCCTTTTTAGTTCCACAGGGGGTCTTATAAACATATTCCTACTTGACATGCTTGCTTTCAAAATCTTACAAAAAAGGTTGAAGTAGTGAAATAATAACCACTTTGCCAAGAATTTAAATTGTGCTGTAATTTGGACTGAAGGCTCAAGGCCTTCTTTCCCTCTTGTCAAGTTTTCCCTATGTCTTTGTTAGAAAATGTCACCACAATATGCCACACTCAAGTCACCGTAACAAAGGGACCTTGAAGGTCTTCATAAGGAGATAATTACTAACAACTCTGGTTGCAAGTTGCAAAGCCAACATGAGCTTGCTTTAGTTAAAAAGAAAGCTAGAACTTGTAACAGTATAGAAAGGTCTCATGAAAACTTATTATAGAAATGCCTGGAAATGTGAACAGGCAAGCCATCACACATTGTAGTTTTTCTCTGTGATTCTCTTAATATCTTTGTTCTTTCTTCTCTGTAGATCTTTTTTCTGGCTTCTCATTCCATGTGACAGAGGATTATCAAGTCATGGTTCCCGAGATTATTACATTTCTAAAAGCAATATTGAACTAGAGTCTGTTAGAATAAAATTAAAAATATATAGGGTAGAATTTCACTGGTCTAGCTTGATTTAGGTATCTATACCTTATCCAATCAGCTATGGTCGGAGAGGACTCTACTTCTCCTCCTCCCTCTGCCCCTGCTGCTTCCCCTGCTTGTGCTCTCTCATTCTCACTCTTTCTCAAGTAGATATATAAATAAAATCTTTTTAAAAAAGTTAAAAAAAAAGAAAAGAAACTTTCCACTATGGATAAGAAGTGAGGGAAGGGTGGCTAGCTTAAGAATATTGAAAGATATAAACCCTGGGATATGTCTACTAAAGCATCCTCGTTTGATTCTCCACAGGCAAACACAAGCTTCTTCCCACACATGCAATTCCAATGATGCCTCATACAATGTAGACAACTACTAAGATGGTCCCTAATGATTCCTACCTCCTGCTATCCATGTTCTTCCCCTTGAGTGTTGGGTGAACCTGTTGACTGGCTCTTATTTTACCTTTTTTAAAGATTTATTTATTTATTTCAGAGACAAAGAGAGAGAGAGAGTGTGTGTGTGTGTGTGTGTGCAAGTACAGGGAGGGGCCGAGGGAAAGAATTTTCAAGCAGACTCCCTGCTGAGTGAGGACCCCCCACCCTCCTCACAAGAGGGGCTCAATCTCAGGACCCAGGAGATCATGACCTGAGCCAAAACAAAAAGTTGGATGCTTCACTGACAGAGCCACCAGGGTGAACCTAATGACTGCTTTTAATCAACAGAATATGGCAAAGGGCATGATATGTCAATTCTGTGATTAGATTACAAAAGATTCTGACAGCTGTATTGGCAGGAAATTCTCTTGACTGCCTTGTTGATTTGCATGCCTTGATGAAGCAAGCTGCCATACTGGGGAGGCACACATGGCAAAAAAACTGAAGATAACCTTTGACCAATAGCCAGCAAGGAACGGAGGTCCTCAGTCCACTGACCCATGAAAAACTGAATCCTGCCAACAATCACATGAACTTGGAAGCAGATCCTTCTCCAGTCAAACACTGAGATGACCACAGCTCTGGCATTACCTTGAATACAACCTGTGACAGATGCTGAGACAGAGGACCCAGCTCAGCTGCACCCAGATTCCTCACTCACAGAAGTTATGAGATAATAAATGTGTGGTGTTTTAAGTTGCTAAGCTTTCAGGCAACTTGATATGCAGTGATAACTAATGCATAATCTGTTTATCCTGCCTACAACTGCAAATGTACTTACTCATTCCCAACCATACAAAATGACCATCAAAAGTCAGGAACTGATTCTTAATCTGGAGGCAGTACCTTTGAGCTATTTCGCTCCCAGTTGATACTCTCTGGATGTCATCCATTCTTCCTCTGATTTAATTTTTACTTAGTCCAAGATGACTTCTCTTTAAATGATAAACATAAATTGATTTAACAAACATTTATGGAGAACCTATTACTTGGCAAACATTGTTTTAAGCACCTAGGGTATATCCGTGAACAAAAACATACAAAGATCTTTACTGTTATAGATTTACATCCTGGCATAGGGAGATGGAGGAAAAAAAAAAAACAGACATAGTAAATAGGCATTTCATTAGGTCTGAGATGGAAATATGTTCACATTTTAACATCACATTAGGGTATATCTAACAATTGATAGCATGTCACAGCACAGTTTGATTGGCAGCTTTTCTTCTTTTTCAGTTGTGCATAAAATACTGGCACATCTTCAACTGTTGATTTTTAGATTTGCTCAAATACTGTAACATACAGCATTATGTATACAATGTATATACGGTGTATTAGAAAGTATATTATAAAATATATACAGTGTGCTATAAAGAATAAATAGTCTGAAAAAAAGTTGAGTAAGGTAAGGGGGAGTCAAGGCTGGGTAGAGATGGGAAGGAGCAGTTGGTAATATTAAATAGGGTGGTCTGGTAGAGCTTGCTCTGACTTCTTAAAGAGGAGCCATTTGAGCAAAGTCTTGAAGGTGTGAGGGAAGTAGCTAAGCAGATACCGGAGGAATAGCATTGCAGCCAGACAGAACAGCTAGAGGAGAAGCCCTAAGGCAGAAATATGCTGGGCATTTTCATGAGTGGCCCACTGACCCATGTGGCTGAAGCATACTTAGCAAGAGAGAGAGAAAGGGAGGAAGGCAGTGAACGAACTAATGGGAGTGTGCTCAGGTAAGGCCTTAGAAATAGATGTGAAGCCTGTGGATTTACTCTGGATAAAGCGAGAAGAGCCACTAAAAGACTTAAGATGACTGATGATATGATTTAAGTTTTAAGAGTCACTCTGGCTACTGTTTTGAGATGAAGCTAGACTCAAGCAAAGGTTCCGCTATTATTTTATCATTTGCATTTAACACTAAAAATATTCTAAGATGAGTTCCTCTTCCTTTTGGTTCATCTCACTTCGGTATTTGTGTGAAATTAAAAAAAAAAAAAAAAGTTGTTTACTCTTCATGGTTGATGTAACCAGACCTGTTTTTACTTGTTTTTACTTTGATTACATATATTTTGTTGAAAAGGAATGAAAGATATGGAGATTTGTCTTTTTATGCTTTTACTGAAGGTTTATTGGATGTGAAG
>CM052899.1:102972514-102998603 GCA_028534135.1 Potos flavus
TATTCTGCAACAAAATTCTCCTTGATTGGGGCGCCTGGGTGGCTCAGTGGGTTAAAGCCTCTGCCTTCGGCTCGGGTCATGATCTCAGGGTCCTGGGATCGAGCCCCGCATCGGGCTCTCTGCTCAGCGGGGAGCCTGCTTCCCCCTCTCTCTCCACCTGCCTCTCTGCCTACTTGTGATCTCTCTCCTCTCTGTCAAATAAAAAAAAAAAAAAAAAAAAAATTCTCCTTGATTGTGTACCATCTATCTATTGTTTTACTTGTCAATAATTCTAGGAAAGTAAAAAAAAAAAAATAATTCTAGGAAAGTGTAAAATGTAATGAGTTCTTTCTTGTTAGAATCTCATCTTCATCCCTCTTTCCTCACTCCTCTTTTTGTAATTCTTGCAACTGAACTTATGGTTGCTATATGCTGAACACTCGCCAAACAATCTCCTAAATCCAGATTCACATTTCCACTGCGTATCAAAAATCTCCACCAGTAAGTTTTATAGAAACTATAAACATACTGTACTTAGAACTAAATTTAGCACCTTCCACTCATGAACTTCCCCTACCCTTATCCTCTGTTAAGTTAGACTCATTTCTCTCTCATCCCAATTCACCAGCTCACTTAAAATGGGCTGTAATGATCATTACATACATTACATTACACACAGTAATGATCATTAAGAGTTACTAAGCTGCTATTTTATATATATGTGCACATATATATATTACATAATAAATATAATATTTATACTCTGTCTATAAGCACTGTTATTACTTAGTTTGGGCCATCCATTTTCCTCAGGTAGACAAATTTAAGAACTCTCCCAAAGAGATCGAAGCTTGATTACATGTTCTCCTTACTGTTTTTAAAAATGAAACAAAGAAATCTTTGGCCTGGTATCCCATCTATAAAACAGATAAAATATCAACTTTGTAGAGATTTACTGAAAGCAACTTTCATTATGCTTTACATCTAGTAAGAGTCAATAATAATTGCTATAGAATTATATATATATATAATTTTTGCTACAGTAATTTTTTACTGATTATATTTTAAATAAAAATAGATTTAAAACTACTGTTTTTGGATGATAGAAGTAGGAATATTTTATTTTTAACTTAATAAAATCAACGTGTATCACTTTTTTAGTAAAAAACAATAATCTTTTAAAGTTCCAATTAAATCAATCAAAAGTACTTCCTTCCACTCTTTCTAAAATTATAAGTTCTTAGTCACAAGAGAAAGAACAAGCCACCAGTAAAATATTTGCTTCTTGAGGTAATCATTATATTAAGCTTTCTCTTTTTAAAATTCACATTAATATTTGTCATCTTCTGAAACTATCACTATCAACATACCCAAGTGGTCAGCTACTTGGTAAAATAGTAAATAATAAGTAAATGATTAAATAATGATTTCCTATCATTCAAGACTTTCTCTGGAATTGTACTGGGCACTAAAGCTCTTATAAAGAATAGTGCCTCCTCAAGATGTTTGTTGTAAAGAAGTTAAAGAAACACAGAATGCCCTAGAGAGGACTAGCACAGAGTCATGGCTCAAAGTTCAGGTTCCTGGGGTGCCTGTGTGGCTAAGTCAGTTAAGCATCTACCTTCAGGTCAGGTCATGGTCCCAGGGTTCTGGAATTGAGCCCTGCATCAGGCTCCCTGCTCCTGAGGGAGTCTGCTTTTCCCTCTCCCTCTGCCTTTCCTTCCCTGTCCCTCTCCCTCCATTTCCCTGTTCCTTCGCCTCCCTCTCCCTTAGCCTGCGGCTCCTCTTGCTTGTGCTCTGTCAAATAAATAAATAAATAAATAAATAAATAAATAAATAAATAAATAAATAATAAATAAATAAAATCTTTAAAAATAAATAGATAAAAATAAAAGTTCAGATTCCTGACTCTCCAGTTCTATCATTACGAGGAGGTTGACTCTAGACAAGTTAATCAACCCCTTTTTATGCATATATAAAATAGGGATAATGCTACTTGATGACACGGCTGTTGTGAATATTAAACAGTCAATAAATGTTAAATATTTTGTCACATTTGGGAGAACCAAAGAGGACATCTACATGTTAGACTGTGAATTCCTGTAGTAAAAAGAATATATTCGAATTGTTGACCTCAGCATTCGCTGAAGCGTTTCATCACTCTCTTTAACAATACCTTTAAACGCGCCCAGTAATTAGTGTTCCATGGATTAAAATGTAAAAGTTGCTGTGTAAAAAGGCTAAGATTTGGAGTCCAGAAAGACAAGACATTCTAGCAGGACTGCTGTACCTTTCAATGAGTTGAGCTTTTGTTACATGTTGATTCTTATTGAATACAGTAATATCTCTCAAAAATGATATAAGTTTTAAACATACAACATTCAGCATAGAGCCTGCTGCACAGTACCAGCTAATATCGTTTTCCTTCCACCTTTCTTGTTGCCATTCACTCTCTAAGAAGTATTCTAGGAGGCATCATAGCAAATTGCCAGAATGTGGAGTAAGAGGGATCCAAGCATTTCATAAATTAGCCTACCTTCAAGGGTCCCTTCCAATCCTGACACATTGTGAGCCTATGGTTCTAATTCCAGAAGTAAGTAGGTGGGGAAGAGTGGTCCACAGGTCCCCACACCAAAATCCAAGCCGGTGCTACAAGTTTTTATGCAAACCTAAGCATGTCACAGATTTTAATAATCACTAATTTCTATCCTGCTGATTTCATCTTGTACGCTAATAGTCTTGAGGGGAGTGAGATCAAGGATTCTACTTTTTGCCCTCAGGGTAGTCATGCTTAGGGGTTAAGGACACTTTGTTGACCATGTGTTACTATACATACAAGCAAACCTATACAGGAAAACTTTTCTTTCCAGCTCTTTGAACACTCTCCTTCCAGATCAGTAGAGCCCCAGGATCTTACAAGAAATTAACACTTGAGACAAGTCTTAGCAACTCTCTCCCAGCTCCTTGCACTTCTTTGGGCTTCTCTCTTGCTACTGATTTCATCTTCCTAAGCCAGTTTTTCCTCACATTCGGGATGTGAAGAGCCAAGATTGAGAATGAGCTCAAGAGAGATAGAAAAAAGTCCTTTTGAAAAAAAAAAATGTGATTTTACCTGAAAAATATCTCTATCAAAGCAAAGAGAAGTTTCCACATGGTTGAGCCTAGCCTTTTAGGAAATTAAATTGGGGTTTGGAGTAATATCCCATCTAGTGATAAAGTATTAAATGTTATTCTTGTCTTACTTCATCTTGTGTATTTATATTTTGACTTTGGGACTGCACACCGCTGTGTGTGGTTAGTCAAAGATAGGGATCTGATACTCAGGTCATCTGTGTCTTAGGATCTGCCCCTCTCTCTAGTTTCCAATAGACTTTTATTGAGAAAAAGTAGTTCCAAGAATATGTAGCAGTGTTCACTAATGACAATGTGTGCTTCTATTGAGAAGTGTGTCGTCCTGCTTCCTCAGTTCAGGAAATTAAAATCAGAAATACAAAAATGGAGGAAATGATCAAATTTCAGAATTCTTTGGTTTAATTCTAGTGCTAGATCTGCATTTTCCTGAAACTGTTTGGATGCCAGCTCTGCAGTGAAATATCTGTCTAACACAAGGCTTTAGAGAACAGATGCAGAAGAGATTAGACTTTGCCTTAAAACAACTTGCCATTTGCATTTGGGGATTGAAAAGGGGTAGGATTAACTTGGGGTATTGGCCCATATAATACCATTTGGTTTCTCCTGAGATTTATTTCCATTTACTCTGCTCTAGTGCAATCCTTACTATTTCAATAAATGGTTAATCTTATTCTCTACTAGGGTGAGTCCTGTTTGAAGCACACTGTAGTCCATCTGCCAACAATAATGCTTAAATAACGCAAAACTGGCTTTTATCATTACAAAGCCCTCCAGTGGACCGATTAATTTCAGAATTGTATTTTATGGATTCTCTCTATTCTATACTTGTACAGATTCATTTTGATAACTCATGGTCCAGATTCTCACTGCAACTTTAGTGAAATTATTTCAGATATCCAAATTCATATGCACAACAATGGAATACTAAACAAAATAGGCACTAGAGTTGATCATTATTTTATAACCACAGTATTGAAAATGTCAACTAAGGAATAATTAAGGGGGAACAAGTAACTACACCCTACAAATATCACTTCTTGAAAATAAGCAAAAATGTAGATTTTCCAGTTGTAATAAAATTACACTACAGCTAAGTTAATAGACCACATTTTCATTAATTTGGCCTCCTTGCTCTGCACCAGCAAGCCAGCCTTGAAACTGTTACTTAATACCACCGATCCTCATTTTCCTCATCTGTAAAATGAGGATTTGACTCAAATGATCCACAAGGTCCCTTTCAGATCTGTAAGTGCAATTCTGAATGTATGTGTTCTGCTGTATTATAGTTAGATACAAAGTATAAACAGTTATACAGTTACAGTTACAGTTACTGTAAACAGTTATAATTAATATTTCTTTTGTATGACTACTCTAAAGTTTTTTTCTTTACCGTTTACTTTTCCAGCATCTGCAATTACTGTCAACATCAATAATGAATCATCATTATTACCATCCTCACTCTGATATTCTCTTATGGTGAAAAGTAAAAGTGTGGCCATAATGAAATATCTTCAGCTCCTGTCAATTCGTTCACTGGTCCCACCTACTCACTCCTTGGGTCATTGCCTATGCTGCTCCCTCTTCCTGGGGCATTGCTGCTCAGGATCTTCCTGACCAAGACCCCACTTTTTCTGGCTAGCTTTTTTTTTTTTTTTTTTTCTGGCTAGCTTTAACTCATGTTCCATGACTCATCTCAAGTCAGCTCCCATAGCAGTCTGAACTTAGACCTCTTGTTGTACAACACGTTGTAAATGCCTATTTAGGTCTCTGTCCCCATTATACTGTCAGTTTCATGAGGGTGAAGACCAACTTCTTTTTTGTCCTTATCCCTGCCAATGCCCAGTCTGAAGCAAGGTCCTAGTAAGTAAGTGCTGCTAGATGCCTGGCAGAGAAAGATGGACAGAAGGGGGTAGGTGCATATCATGGGATAGGGAGGCAAAAAGAGAACAGAAGGGTAAGGCCAGTTAAAGCACTTAAAGATTAGATGCTCAGATATATTCTGGGATATCTATCAGCTCTGGGAAATAAGTTCTATACAACCACATCCTGAGGTTATCATTCCCTGGGAAGCAGTGGGGGATTAGTAGTGGGGAGGGACTCAGAGAACATTACTAACTCTTGGGCAACTTTAAAGAAAACTAAAGCAAAAGTAGTTAGAATCTGTCTTTTCCCATAAACTACCTAAACATTTAGATCATCAAATTTCAGAAAAGGGAGGGAGGGAGGGGGAGAACTGTTTATTCAGGTGCAGTTTGCTAGCCTCTGAAAAACATTTCAGAAGTGATAGCTTTTGAAAATGGAGGCACACCATTTTTTCATAATCTCACTGATATGTTAATGGATGTGAAAGAATCAAGTACAGAATCAAGTACAAAGCAGCAATTGGAATGGAATTTTTCTGAAACTGAAAAGCAAAAGTTTACATTAAGGCAAATACCCTAGAGTAATGTGTGAATGGGTGTGAATGTATGACAACCAAAGTGTGACTATTCTTATTTTATTAGGGGAAAGAAGTTGGCAGCAGGTGGTCTAAAGGGGGGGAATGAGTGTGCCACAAATGAGTCAACATAGGAATAAAATGGACAAACAGCAACTTCTTTGCAGTTTTAACAAGGGCCTGCTGGTTTATCTAAATATTCATCTGTGCAAAAACAAATAAAAGCTGTGAGCAAGAAATACCAAGTCCCCTCTCCCCGCTGAGCCTATTAACAGGAATAAAAGAGGGTGGGAAGTGTGATGAGGATGCCAGAATGGGACTTCCGCCTTGCAAGTAGCCACCACAGCTCCTCATGCTTACTGATAACGGAAGGGGTCTGATTTCATTTGATTTTAATCTTGTCTGCCTCTGGCTATTTGAGGCAGAAATATTAAAAATCTGGGCTGGTAAAGGCTGAAAATAGTGGTTTGTTTCATAAGAAGGAACTGCAATCAACTAGTATCTATTCTTCTCAGGTGGGAGGTATATCTTCTTAGATTTCTAGTATTCGCCTGAGGAATTTGACAGAGAAAGCATTATCATTTGGTCAGTTAACTGAATTAATGGAAAAGCAACATGTGAATTTGAAATGAATGTCTATAGTATGTAAATATAATGAGACAAATGTAAAATTGCATAGCATTTTTGTAATTGTGTAACATTTCTTAAAATATAGTAACAGCGAACATGAGTTTATGGGGAAGGATATTCCACTAGCATGCAAAAGAACGGACTACCTTCATGAAGAATAATGTGGTCAGACAGTCCACGTTGAAAAATGAAACTTAAATAATATCTCAAAGGTTAAATCTTTACAGGCTCGCTCAAAAATTCTGTGATAAATCTAGGTCCCCAGATCTTATTTAAAATATTTCACCAGCAAGTGTCTCAGCTGACCACTGGGTGTTTCATACACTCTGTGTGTTCAGAGTTGATGCTCGGGGTACTTACTGTTTTCCTCAACTTCTTTCTGAAACCGATACCCAGTTTTCTGACAGAAGAAGGGAGACAAAAAAATCTAGCAGAGATTCTTCAAAATCTAGCCCATAATGGACTCCATGTGCTAAATAAAACCGAGATACAGGGGAAGTGGTTTCCTTGGCAACAATAGCTACAAAAGTAATTTTCCAACTTGGAGAGCTCTTTGCACATTTTTTACAGTAGATATTCAAGTGGCGCAAGTAACAAAATCAAGAGTAAATGAGGGAAATAAGGGATGGTTCGGCCCCTAAATGTGGACAGTTTGGTTAAACCAGAGCAAACTGGGAGTAGAATAACAGGTTATGTGTTATAAAAAGCTGAAATGGAAAAGAAATGAATTATTTAGCTTGGTTTGAGGAAATAAAGGTAGATATGAAATTCAGAAAAGAAAATTTCATCTGTCAGGAGAAATATCCCAAAGAGAGAAAGAAATGAGTTAATAGTTTGGTTACATATTCCAGAATAGCCTTTGAAAAGAAGTCAGGCGAAACTCTGTCCTCCAGGATATGGGACAAGTGAAACACTACAAAACATTAAAGCCAATATTAGAGCAAGCCACACTATTTCCAAAGGAGTGTGACGATTTACTCTCTTCTAGACTCTGATATGATTATTTGGCTCACATGATCTGTGATAATTTTTTTTTTATGGAAAAGACAAAAAAAAGGTAACTGTAACCTAATCTATAGGATATCTCTAAAGAGAAAGCAAATAACAATGAGTTGGTTTTCATCTTTAAAAACAAAATGAGCAGGCTTCTGAAAACTCTTCAAACACGGCATATTTTCTGAGTTTGTGAGAGTGGTGAAGAGTCTAACTACTGTTTCAGGAATGTTCTCTGTTAG
The DNA here is from genome assembly GCA_028534135.1 of Potos flavus. Taxonomy (NCBI): domain Eukaryota; kingdom Metazoa; phylum Chordata; class Mammalia; order Carnivora; family Procyonidae; genus Potos; species Potos flavus. Next base: position 102,979,928 of record CM052899.1, read on the forward strand.
ACCCTACAGACCCCTAGCACCCTATTAGAAAACGTGACTAGGGCAGATGTGCTTTAAGGCTGACAATTGCAAGTGAAGCATTTCGACAAATCTTCAGCATTAAGAGTCACAGAGATACTCGCTCCATTGAGAGGGTCACCATTTATACTAATGCCTGGTTCGACAGTAAACCCAGGGGGTCCCAAGGCAGGGTCGCTATATGCTCTTAAGGAGGAGGATGAATCTGTTCTTACGCACCTTTAGTTCAACTGTCTCTCACTTTCCACTAAATATAGACATACAATTTCTGATAACAGAGGAACCATCAACCATACATTAAATTACAGTAATAGCTTATGTGTGTCAAGTGCTTCCGGTGCATTAGCATCAATCTTCTCAACGATGCTATTTGCCCAGTTTTACCAATCAGGAAAGTGACTGCAGCTCAAGAAATTCTGTTTCTTTCTCTCTTTCTCTTTCTAACTTGTTTGTCTCAATAGTAAAAGCCTAAACCAGGATTCAAACTCAGCTAGGCATACCTCCAGTGCTCTCTATTTTACTCGGCTACAGTTTCTAAAGTTATTCCCAGGTATTCAAAGTCTTGCACAATTTGATGGATATTTTTACTCTTTTGTTTGTTTGTTTAAAGACTAATTTCTTTATTTGAGAGAGAGCGAGAGAGCATGCGAGCATGAGCAGAGGGGGAAGGGCAGAGGGGAAGAGAGAGAGAGATAGAGAAACAGACTCTCCACTGAGCACAGAGTCCAAGGGCGCTGGATCCCCGGGCCCTAAGACCATTACCTGAGCCAAAATCAACAGTCGGATGTTTAACTCATCGAGCCACCCAGGCACCCTATTATTCTTTTTTTCTTATCACTCTCTATCATATGCCCTACATATGAGATGAAATGAACCTCCTGCTGTTCTATACATGTTTTCTGTACTTTCCTATATTTATCTTTGCACATACCAACCATCTCCAACCCATTTCCCTATGTCAAATCTTTTTTTTTCTGTCAAATCTTAACTGGTTTTTAAAATCTCATTCAAGCACTTCTAATCCATACTGTCATCCCTAATTTCTCATGAAGAAACATCCTTTAAAAAAAAATAAACGTATTTTCCTTTGCTGTACTTTTACAGCATAATATTTTTTCTCATTTAAATAACATTTATCACTCTTAATCTAGTCTAAGCTCTCCACAGCTCTCTTATCTCTGTTACCAGCCTCTCTTTTGTGGTGGTCTCCATGTCTGATTTAATTTACTTTCCTATTTAGTATCTTATACATAGCTACTGATGAAAATATTTTTGTTGAATGGTTAACTAATCAGTAAATCCCAAATGATCCATTTAGAAGTCATTCTCAGGTCCTCCTCCTCATGAGCATGACTGCAGAGGTGGCATGTATGATATGAACTCCTTGAGTAGTATACGAAAAATATACTTTGTTGATGGTTATATATGGCTTTAGGGAACATCTATTAAAAATTCCAAAGTATTATTATTTTTTTTCTGCCCCATTTTCACACATTCCTTTCCTTTGAAATAGCATAGCATCTTAAGATGGTCAAGAAGTTGAAAACTGTCAGAAACAGTGACATCTTGTGGTCCAGTGAAGGGGTTGTTCTAGAAGGCAGATGGAAAGATATCACAGATGGCAGAAGACCCTCTCATCTTGAAATTCCCTCAACTGATAATGCCTTTGAATATTAGGCCTTTAAAGCCATGGAAATGAATGACAGAAAACAGTGCAAAAAAAGCGGGAGGATAAAAAATAATATCCAAAATAGCAGAACATTATTCCATGGAAATTGAGACGGAGTGAATCTATTTTTAAACAATGAGCCTCCTACTTATGAGCCTTAAGAACCTCATAATCAGTGTGAAAGTCTGGAAATGTATTGCATGGTGAATTTATCAAAATTTTTGACAAAAATGAATGCCCATGTTGGTAAATTACGTATATGAATTAATCAATATGATATCCATAACTAAGATAAAGAAGTCAACAAGTTAGTTTCATACTTAATATGCATTATAACCCCTGTTTTGAATTAGTCCCTCATTTGATCCCTATGACGTCCATGGGGTGATGATTGTTAGTCCCGTCCTGCAGATAAGGTAACTGAGGCTCCTAGCAGATGCCCTCTAGCACCTACTGTCATTGCATGGGTAAGATTTTTTAAAACAGGTCTTCTCACTATTCATTCTACCACCCAACACTGCCTCCAAACATATAAAATGAAATGAAAAACTCAACGTGCATATGGAGAACATTAATAACCTTCAAAACACCAGGAAAAGTATGTTAATACATGAAGGATTTGGCTATGTACGCTAAAAACTCAGCAGCCTCTTCTTCACTGGGAAACCACTGTCTGCACACTCTGAGTCAATTACAGGCTTGCTGATTTGTATCATGGATATTTATTATGGTTAATAGGTTGACAGAAAATATTTAAGATGATTGACAAAAAAAATCACATTATCAGGACTATATATGCAATACTTCAATTTAGAAAAAAAAAAAAAAACACCCAAAATGAAAAGCTATCAAAATGTGAACCAGAGATACTGATACACAACTGAAGCAATATATATAGATAAACAAAATAAAGGAAACTGGAAATAAATGCTAGGATTTCCAACAGAAGAAGAGAGGGAGACCAAGAACAAGCATGGCCCGTATGTGTAGCCTGCATAACCTGGGCATTTATGCATGCCTCAGAGTGAGTGAAGAGCTGAGGGATAAAATTTGTGAGGTTCATCATCATATAATCCAGGAGAGATGCAGCAGGAGTCCTGAGCTTCCTCACTAGGGAGAGGACCAGCCAGGTGTGCACCTGTGATAGAAATTTCATAGCTGCCTCTTCTCTCCTTGTCAGGGTGAGATCAGAGAAAAAGAAAGTCCACCACTGCAGAAAGAAGCGACAGCAACTTTGTTGGGATTAAAGTAGGACACCTGTATTTACCCTGCACGAGGACTGAATGTGAGTCTGTGTTGGGCATGTGAGCTCAAGCACTCCCAGTGAGCATGTGTACAGAGGATGTCCTGTGTGATACATTCTATGGAGTTCCATGGGGTTCCAGATATCTTGCTTCCAGGCCTTTTTCATGTTGTTTCTTTTACCCAGAACAAACTTTCATCTTCTTCTTCCCCTCTCCTCACACCCAATGGCTTCACCTGGTTGATTTAGATATCAGTTTACACATCATCGATCAGTCAAGGCTGGGTTAGATCATCCACTTTGTGAGCCCACGGTGCTAATTGTATGCATCACAGTGTATCACAGTATTTTGATTGTCTATTGCCTTCATTCTCTGAGAACATATTATATGAGCACCTGTGACATAAAAGGGATTGTTTTACTGGGTAGGGACGATGTCATGATGAGCGAAGGGGAAACAGAAAATAATCCACATATATACAATTGAAGAATGCATAAAATGCTATTAATGAAATGTATAAGGCATAATGAACCATTGGGAGTGGTTTCCCTTGGTGCTAAGATTTGATGGACGAAAGGGAGTTTACTACATAAAAGAATAGAAGAGGTATAAAGAAAGCTTCACAGGTCTAGATGTAAGAATATCAGTGGTATGTAGAGATACCACAAAGAGAAAGAGAAGCAGCTGAACAGGCTATGAGATAGGACAGAAACAGTATCTGGAACCTGAAAGAACCCATACATTTCTGCATGCCTATTTTGTTCATTTTTTCATCTCAGTAAAATGATGTTTAGCAGACATTAAACACATAGTTATTTAATGAACACATGAATAAATGAATGAGTTAGAAAGTGTGTGTCTGAAAAAAGAAAGCAGCCTTATAGCCAAAGTTTCCTATGACTGCTAAAAAATGAGAGATTATTTTATTGGTCCTACTGCCATTGCATAGTAAAAGTGTCCAGCAACTGAAGATGTCTCTACACGTGACTTATCTATGCTCATACTATCACTTTCCATTGTAGATCTCTATTTATGTTCTGTTTCATCTTCCAGACTCTCTGTTCCTTGAGAGATCTCAAACTTTTATTACTTATCTTTGTACTTCTACTAACTAGTACTTAGAACACGTACAGCTCAAGCACTTACTGAGTTGAATAATATACTCTCAGAGGGCAGATATCACTCCTCTTTTGATTACTTATAGCATTTAGAACAGTGCCTTCTGTTTAGCAGGAAATCAATAAATACCTGACGAATTAAATTGAAGCTCTATATTTTACTATCTTTACAAATTTCCTACTTTTCTTCTCTCTTTACGCCGTGGAACCAAAACTCAGGTTAACTTAAAGCACCAATAGTTCTATCCTTTCAACATTACCTCTCCAGGGACAATGTTCTCTACTGATTTGTAGTATGAGCTTTTACAAAGAGAATGATGACTGATCTAAAACTTCTGTTCCCAAGAAGGTCTTGGGGCCTCTCCTACTGAGAGCTGTGTTCTTAGAAATTTATATGCAGTCAAAGATGATTTTCTCACTGTAAACACTGATCATTTAAGAGCGATCTCACCGTGGTATGCTAACCTTGAAGGTATTACATGTGCCCCTCTCATACACAAACATGCACACACACAGAATTTTTCTTCACGTTACCACATGCATCTCCTTCGCCTTTCACATTATATTGTTATATATTATAATTATATGTTTTGTATTGTTATATATTATTATACATATCATATACATAATGTTCCATTATAAATGACATCTCGGTGTTCCAACAGATTATAATATATGGCAAAATAAATGATTAAATAATGAAAACACAATAACATATGTGAAATCAGATACATCTAAGAGCCAAAGCTCTACGTGTTCTGCACCAAGGTTAGAAAACTCTCAGTATTTTGTCAATATAGAGACTAAAAGAAATTCTGAGTGCTTCTTAGTTTAAAAAGACAGAAACTGACTGAGAATAAGAAAGAGGAATTTATTGACAGGACAACTTTCTGGAATCATTTACATGGCTAGAGAATCAGGCTTAAAAAAATATGTGGCAAATGAAGGCTAGGCAGCAAAAGTGGGGAACAATAGCCAACTCTGCACCACAGGAACAGTTTGGGGAGAGCCTGTTGTCCCATAGTTGGTCACTGGAATCTAGGGCCAGCACTTGGCTACATCTGCAAATCAGCCTCTTTCAGCAAGACACCAACACAGACCCATGCCAAGAAGCCAAACAAGCAAATTTTATAAAACAAAACAAAATGAAAATAAAGGTCGACTCTACATATAATTATGAAATCATATTGGTTCCCATCACACCCCCTCTGAAATTTCAACTGAAGTTTGTTCCAGTGCTAACCCAAGACTGGGAAGAATAAGATATAGAGAGACAGACCAGAATAACTAAATTGAGTAAGTAATTATTGTGCTTAGCACAGAATACTGGCATACAGAAATATTTAATTCATACTCATGGACTTTATATCAAAATAAAATATCACGAAATTCAAAAAGTAAATCTAAACTCAAAAAGTTGAGAAAATAGGGTGAAGTAGATTTCAACTTGTTTTTATAAGCATTCTAAAAATGTTAGTTTTCCTTGAAATCTTGGTGTATTTTAAAACATGGATAATGCTTTGTCATATGAAATACTTCACCTTAATCGTTCTCAGGCAAGAGCCTGATTTTGTTAAGTGTTCCCTTTGTATTTGTTTAAAGTACTTCATATTTTACCACCTATATTAGACTAAGTAGGTTATGCTGCAGTTACAAACAACTCCTAATCTCAGTGCTATTATACAATGAAATGTTAGTTTTTCACACACACGTACATCTACAGATCTGGAAAACTCCCAGAGGTAGCTGGGCCACCTCGTTTCAGATTTCTGGGCTACATCAGACTTGAGGTTGCTGCAAATCATAGTGGGCTTCTATAGACACCAGAACAGGGGAGATGCTCAGAGACTAGAGCACTGGCCATTAAATGTTTCTGCCTAGAAGTGACACATTTCACCTCCATTCACATTTCACTGGCCAAAGCAAGTCATCCTGCCTAAATTTAAGAGGGTTGGGAAGTGAAGTCTTGCACAGCCAGGAAATAGAAGAGAGCTAAACGTTGGTGAATGCCTGCCACACCATCAAACATCGAGTAGTCAATGTACTAGATTTCTAAAAAAAAAAAGTGCAAAATGCAGATTTAAAAAATGGGATGTCAATAAACTTTCCTGCACTGATAATACTTAGTTTATTTTTTAAAAATTCCATGATAGCCCTTGATCGTATACTTTAAAAAAACTTTTAATGAATTTTAGGAACAGAAAGTTTCTGTTCATTCACAATTATATTTTCATGAAAATTGTACTGATTTCTGGGGCACCTGGGTGGCTCAGTCAGTTAAGCATGTGCCTTCAGCTCAGGTCATAATCCCAAGGTCCTGGGATCGAGTCCCCAGTGGGGAGCCTGCTTCTCCCTCTGCCTGCTGCCCCACCTGCTTGTGCTCTCTCTCCCTCTCTCTCTGTCAAATAAATAAATAAAATCTTTAAAAAAGTTGTACTGATTTCCTCTACTTTAATCAGAGTTAACTCATCCCTTTCCTTCCTACATGTTGTTATTTTGTACTATTGCTTCTATAGCAAATATCCACAGAACTCTTCCCACACACATTAAATTCTATAAACACCAAACAAATGAAAACCAAAAAAAAAAAAAAAAAAAACACACATGATATTATATACCAATTTTAAGCCATCTACTTAATTTATTTAACTTGTTGGAAGACTGGGAGTGTTCCAAATCCATTGTTTTTACTGTGTTCAACACACTAAATGTTTTTAGTTCAACAGTTTGACACATTTTAGTGAGTACTTAGTACTTAATGTTTTTCAGTAAGTATTTAATTTTGCACTAGAGATCTTAGAATATGAAAGCTTTACTAGCGTGCAATAAAGATACAAGTCAAAAAGCTGACTCTATGCTGTTCCAGGAGTAGCGGTACCTTCATTCGAAGAGAAAAGAAATAAATATGCCTGTGTGTGTATGTGGCAGAAAAGACATAATCACTTAAATACACGGGTTGTTCCGGGAGTCTGCTTCTCCCTCTTCCTCTGCCTCTCCTCCTTGCTAGTGCTCTCTCTCACTCTCTCTCAAAACAAAAACAAAAACAAAAACCACACAAACAAAGGACAGAAAAAAAGGGGGGGATGGGAGGGCGCTTGGGTGGCTCCGGCGGTTAAGTGTCTGCCTTGGGCTTGGGTCATGATCCCAGGGTTCTGGGATCCAGCCCTGAGTAGAGCTCCCTGCTCAGGGAAGATTCTGTTTTTCCTTCTCCCTCTGCCTCTCCTCCACACTAGTGGTCTCTCTCTCTCTCACTCTCTCTCTCTCAAATTGAAAAATAGCAAAGAAACAAACAAAAAACCAAATAAATACGTGGGAAGTTATTAAAAAGAACAAATGAAAAATAATCTCAAAACTACTGTTACAAAGGGAATGACTCAGTTTAAATGTCTCCTCTACAGAACTTTTTATTTTTTAATGTGAGAAAATACACAATATAAAATTAAATTGTCAAGGAACTTTCTTTTCAAGTTAAGTATGTGGCTATACATCTAAAAACAGCTCACTAACAAGTCTCTAAAATTGGAATAGAAAATATCTAAAAACCATTTTAGTACATATATGAACTACATATGTGAAATAAAATGAGGGATATTCTTTCAAAGGTCAAAAGTGAAGCAGCCTTCTGAATCTAGAGAGGAACTCAAAGAGGCCCTACAGTCAGCAGCTTCAATGGGGTATCTACCAATCTTCAGCAACATGGAGTTGTAATTTCAAAAATCACACAGGAGATAGAAGGACATTTGGATAACTGTTGCACTGGAGATCCACTCATAAACCTGAGAGGCATAATGTACTACTACATCCTCCATGAAATGATGAACTAGAAACAAACTGCTTCGCAAAACTGGGGGTGTGAGGTGGTGAGATGGGGTTGGAATAGTTAAAATATTCTCTGAAAATTTATAAGTAGAAGTCAGTCATTATGTAGTGATTGCAGGTTTGAAATTACAATAACTGCATAATGCAAAAAACAACAAGGAAAGAAATCAAGGTGGCCCAATTATAGAAGGGATTCTGTATGGTTGGCAGAAATTAAAGAAAATCATCTCTCAGGAATATACCCTCAATCTAAGCCTCATAGTTCCTCACAAATAGTTTCAATAAACATAGGCTTACAATGAGAATTAAAAAAAAAAAAAAAGAGTCACGAGATGTTAAAAATACATGAGCAAGGATAAATAGAATAAATAAATAAATAGAATTAGATGCAAAAATATTTCAGATTTTCAGGATGATTAAATATAGAAAACAAAATAAGCATGTTTATGATGTCTAACAATACAGGCAGTAAAAAACATAATAGGCGCTGTGCAGGAAGATCTGGAAAAAGACCAAATAAAAATTCTAGAAATTAAAAAAAAAAACCCATAAAATGTAAAATTTACTTGATGGAGAGAGCTGCAGTGTTCTGATTTCTAGACTATCATGTAAGAAGCTTGGAAATCACATTCCATCCTAACAAGAAGTAAAAAGGTGAATATAGTGAAAAGTCAGTAACTCTTTTGGTTCCATCAGAAAAGTGATGGAAATACCCAACTCCAGCCCAATCTGGCCATCTTGCCCCACCAAGAGGGAAGAAGGAAAAATAGGATACACTTGTGAAGTTCATAATTCAGAGGCACAGACTTTGGTCCCTAAATCTCTAAGTCCATATCATATTTGAACTAAAGAAAATATAAAGAAGAAATATTGAAAGAAGCTACGGGGGGGAAATACGTACCTATAGAGAAGCAAAGGATTATATCTATTTTTCCTCAGAAACCATGTAAACAAGAAGATAGGAGAGAGCAATTTTTAAAGTTTAAGAGAAATAAACCACCAATCCAACATTACGTATCTTATAAATTATAATTCAATAAGTGAAGGAGAAATAAAGACTTTCTCAGGAAAATTAAGACAAAAATTAAGATAATTTGTATCAGTTGACCTGCCTTGAAAAGGAGATGTTAAAAGAAGTTCTTTAGAGAGGATAATACATAGGTGAGAAACTCAGATCTACATAAAAAAGAGAAAAGCATCAGAGAATGAATAAATGAGGGTAAAATGAGGGTAAAAACCTCTGATTCTTATTTTTAATTGATCTAAGGGATAGCAGTTTGTTCAAAATAATAATAGCAAAAATGTATCCAGTTATGTGTTTTATGTACATATCTCATTTATATATGTAATATATGTTTATATAAAAGAGAAATGAATGACAGTAATGATACAATAGATGGGAGGGAAGAATTAGGATTATTTTATTATGAGATACTAACACCACCTGTGAAGTGGTATAGTGGTTTTTTTTGAATATGGACTTGTATTAGCTGTAAATGTATATTGCAAATTCCAGGGAAACCACGAAACACAAATAATAATAAGAAGAAGGGATGGGGGGAGGAAGAGGAAGAGAAATATAACCAATATGCAAAGAAAGGAGAGAAGTGGGAAGCATAGAAAATGCTCAATTAAAACCACAGATAGCAGAAAGAGAGAAGATAAAAATAGGAACAACAAAAAAGGGCAACAAAGAGAAAACAGTAGCAAATATGGTAAATACTAATCCAACTGTATTAATAATCACTTTGAATGTCAGTGGTCAAAATGCACCAATTAAAAGAGAGAGAGACTGTCAGCATGGATCAAAAAATAAAAGCCAACTGCATTTTGTCTACAAGAAACATACTATAAATATAAATGAAATTTATATTATATAGATTAAAATTAAAATTAAATGAATGGAGGGAAATATATCATACTAACATAAATCAAAAGAAAACAGGAGTAGCCATATTAATTTCAGGCAAAGCAGATTTCATTATTTTTTTATTTTTTAAAGGCAAAGCAGATTTCAAAACAAGGAAAAGTATTCAGGGATAAAAAAAAGGCATTACATTATGATAAAGTAATCAATTCTCCAGGAAGACATAATAATTCTTAATGTGTATGCATCTAACAACAAAGCATCAAACTATGTCAGGCAAAAACTAATAGATTTGCATGGAGACCTCTATCATAGTTGGAGATTTCAACACCCTTCTCTCAAAAATGGAGAGATCCAGCAGGCAGAATATCAGTGAGGATATAATTAGACTCAACAACATCATTCATCAACTGGATATGGTTATCATTTATAGATTACGTCATCCAGCAGCAGCAAAACACACATTCTGCTGAAGATCATATGGAATATTCACCAAGACAGATCACATTCTGAAACATAAAATAAACCTTAACACACTTTTAAAAAATAGCACTGGGTGTGGTGCATAATCAATGAATCTTGGAACACTGAAAAAATTAAATTAAATAAAAAAATAGCCATTGAACAATGTCTGCTCTCAGACTACAATGGAATTAAACTAGAAATCGGTATCAGAAAGATTGCTTGAAAATCTCAAGATATGTAGAAATTAAACAACACACTGCTAAATAATACATAGGTCAAAAAAGAAATCTCAAGAGAAATTTTAAAATATTTTGAACTAATTGAAAATGAAAACACAACTTATCAAAATGTGTGTGATGCAGATAAAGTAGTGCTTAGAGGAAAATTTATAGCATTGAGTGCATATATTAGAAAAGAAGAAAGATACAGAATTAACAATCTAAATTTCCACCTTATAAAACTAGAAAAAGAAGAGCGAATTTAATTCAAAGCAAGCAGATGAAAAGAAATAATAAAAATTAGAGCAGAAATAGATGAAATTGAAAGCAGGAAGTCTCTATTGAAAATCAACTGAACCAAATCGGTTCTTTGAAAACATTAATAAAATTGATAAGCCTCCAGTCAGTCTAAGAAACAAAAAGAGAGAAGATACAGATCAAAAATGAAAGAGGGAACATCACTACAGATCCTATGAACATTAAAAGGATAATAAAGGAATATTGTGAACAACTCTATGCTCACAAGTTTGATATACAAGTTGAAATGAACCAATTCCTTGAAAGACATAATTTGCCAAAACTCGCAAGAAAAAAATGGACCATTTGAATAGGACTGTATATTTAAAGAAATCGAACCAAGAATTAATGATATTTCCAAACAGAAAGCACCAGGCTTAAGGTTCACTGGTGAAACCTACCAAAATTTTAAGGAAGAAATTATACCAATTCTTACTCTCTCTTCCTAAAGATAAAAGACAGGGAATACTTCTAAATCATTTTTTGAGGCCAGCATTACTCTCATATGAAAACCAGACAAAATATTATAGGAAGAGAAAACTGCAGATCAATATCTCTCAGGATGTAAATGCAAAAATCCTCACACAATATGAACAAATCCAATCCAGCAATGTGTAAAAAGAATTATACACCATGACCTTATACACCATGACTAAGAGAGATTTATTTCAGGTATGCAAGGCTGATTCGACATTGGAAAATCAGTTAACATATCCATCATACCAACAAGCTAAAAAAAAAAAAAAATCACATGATTGTATCAGTAGATGCAGAAAAAAGCATTTGTCAAAATCCAACAGTCATTCATGATAGAAACTCTCAGCAAACCAGGAATAGAGGGGAACTTTCGCAACCTGATAAGCAACATCTACAAAAAGTCATAGCTAACAGCTAAAATCAATACTTAATGGTGAGAAATTTGAGGCCTTTCCGCTAAGATCAGGGACAAGGAAAAGTGTTCCCTCTTACTACTCCTTTTAAACATCACATTGGAAGTTCTAGCTAATGCAATAAAACCAAAACCAAAACCAAAAAAACAAACAAACAAAGAAATAAAAAGTACACAAATTAGGAAGGGAGAAATAAAACTGTCTTTGTTCACAGAAGACATGATCTTCTATGTAGAAAATCCAAAATAATCAACAAAAACTTCCTAGAAATAAGTGACTATAGCAAAGTTACAGGATATGAAGTTAATATAAGAAAGTCAATGGCTTCCTATATACCATAACTAGCAAAATTAGAAAAAATATCATTTATATCAGCACTCCCCCAAAATAAATATTTAGGTATAACTGTAACAAAATAAGTACAAGAGCTATAAATGGAAATCTATAAAACTCAGATGAAAGAAATCAAAGAAGTAAATAAATGGAGATATAAACCATGCTCATGGATAGGAAGACTCAGTAATTTCAAGATGTCAGTTCATTCCAACTTGATCTATAAATTCAATGCAATCCCAGTCAAAATCTCGGCAAGTTATTCCATGGATATTTACAAACTGATTCTAAAGTTTATATGGAGAAGGGAAAGACCCAGAAGAACCAAGACGATATTGAAGGAGAAAAACAAAGTCAGAAGACTGACATTACCTAACTTCAAAATTTACTTTAAAACAACAGTGATAAAGAGAGTGCAGTATGATAAAATAGGCAAATAGATCAATGAAATGGAAACAGACACATATAAATATAGTCAATTGATATTTGACAAAGGAACCAAGGCAATACAGTGGAGTAAAGATTATCTTTTCAATAAATGGTGCTGGAACAACTAAACATCCACATGCAAAAAATGAAACTAGATACGGACCTTATGTCCTTCAAAAAAATGAACTCAAAATACATCATAGACATAAAAGTAAAATACAAAACTATAAAACTCTAGAAGATAATAATACATGAAAATAGAGGTGACTTTGGTTATGGCAATGGCTTTTTAAAATAAGATACAAAAGACGTAATTTATGAAAGAAATAATTGAGAAGTTGGACTACATTAAAATTTTAAAATTCTGCTCTATAAAATACAATGTCAATAGAATAAGAAGACAAGCCATACTGACAGAAAATATTTGCAAAAGACATATTTGATAGAGGATTGTTATTCAAAATATAAAAAGCACTCTTAAAGTCAACAATAAGAAAGTGAACGAACCAATTAAAAAACAGGCAAAAGACCTGAACAGGCGCTTCACCAAAGAAGACATACAGATGGTAAATAAACATATGAAAAGATGCTTCATATCATATGTCATCAGGGAAATGCAAATTAAAACAACAATATACCATCACACAGCTATTAGAATGGCCAAAATCCCAAACACTGACAATACCAAATGCTGATTAGGATGTGGAGCAGCAGGAATTCTCATTCATTGTTGGTGGGGTGCAAAATAGTAAGCTACTTTGGAAGACAATTTGGTGGTTTCCACAAAATTAAACATACTCTTACCATATGATCCAGCAATCATGCTCTTTGGTATTTATCCAAATAAGTTTAAAACAATGTCAACAATAAAAAAATCTGTATACAATACTTACAGCAGCTCTATTCCTATTGCCTAAACTTGGAAGCAACCAAGATACCCTTTAGCAGGTAAATGGATAAATAAACTGCAGCACATGCAGACAATGGAATATTACTCAGTGCTAAGAAGACATGAGCTATTAAGTCATGAAAAGACATGGGGAAAACTAAAATGTATATTGATAAGTGAAAAAAGCCAATATGAAATGCTACACACTATATGATTCCAACTGTATGACATTCTGGAAAAGGAAAAACTACAGAGACAGTTAAAAGATCAGCAGTTGGCAGGGTTTAGAGAGGAGGGAGGGAAGAAGAGGCAGAGCACAAAGGATTTTTAGGGTAGTGAAAATACATTGCATGATACTATAACATGGGATACATAGCATCATATATTTGCCCAAACCCATAGAACGTACAACACCAAGAATAAACCCTGACAAAACTATGGACTTTAGGTGATTATGATGTGTCAATGTAGATTCATAGACAGTAACAAATACACCATTTTGGTGTAGAATATCAGTAGTTATATGTGTGTGTAGACAGGGCATATAAGGGAAATCTCTGTACCTTCAATTGCTCTAAAAGATAAAGTCCATTTTTTTAAGAAAAAAAATTACTGAATAGGATACTTTATTGAAACGAATATGCATAATCAGTACATTTCCTTGAATATGTGTTTTATATCAATAAGACTCTTAAATATCAGGTTAAATATATATGAAAATAATAAGTAAACAGGAGATTTGACTTGAAGAAATAATCCAGAATTTAAAACAGAGAAATAAACCAATAGCGAATATGAAGGAGAGGTTAGGTGATACGCAGAAAGGATAGTAAATGGTATAATAAATCTTTGCCTAGGGTCCTGGAAAATGGTAAGGCAGAAAACTGGGAAATGGTAACATTTGAGAAGACACTGATAATTTTTCATAATTGATTAAACAATATGTTTTTAAGTTTAGAAAGCCCACCAAATCCCCAGCAGGATAAATACATTTTAAAGACATTTTCATTTAGACATTATGTAGCACCACTATAGAACACAAAAGCAAAGAGAAGGTTTTATAAGCAGGTAAAGAGAAGAGAAAGATTACTTAAAATAAAATCACAGTTCCAATGGTAGGTGACTGATTAACTTGATGAAAACCAGAAAACAATAAACAGATTTCTTTAAAGTTTTGAGAAAAAACTAGCATACTATATTCAACAAAAGACATCTGTAAACAATACAAAATCTGAGAGTTTATCACCAAAAGCTTTTCTAAAGTAACTTCTAAAATATATTTCAGAAAGAAGAAATGTGATTGCAGGACATAGATTTATAATTCACGTTAGAATGGAGAATTAAGAAAAGTATATTTGGCTAAATCTAATGGAAGGCTCACAGTATAAAATGATAATAATTATAACATATGTGAATATTAAAAAAGACAGGATTGAATTATTATAAATCCAAAGCTATAAATCTGGGTAAGTTGTATATTGCTAAAGTGCTATTAAAAAAAAGGGTAAACATACTGATTAAATTTGGACTTCATATTGATTAAAATTAAACATGAGAGTGCCTGGGTGGCTCAGTTGGTTAAGCGACTGCCTTCGGCTCAGGTCATGATCCTGGAGTCCCAGGATGGAGTCCCACATAGGGCTCCCTGCTCCACAGGGAGCCTGCTTCTCCCTCTGACCTCTCCTCTCTCATGCTTTCTCTCTCTCTCTCTGTCTCAATTAAATAAAATAAATCTTTAAAAAAAAATAAACACGAGCATCATAATTCCTATAATCCTAAAAAATTAAGATACTGCATAACTTTCAAATAAATAGAAAAGGAAAAAAATGTAACAAGGAGGAAAATATCAGTTAATATGAAATAAGCATTGTAAGAAAAAAGTGGAGAAAAAATAGGGCAAGCGATAAAAATAGAAAGTATAAAATGAGATGATAGAAATAAATTCAAACATATCAGAGATCACAATTTAATGTAAATGGCCTGAATATTTCAGGTAAGGAACTATGGTTCTCAGACATTTATACCAACTGTAAAGATCAGCTAAATGATATTTATAGCAGACATATATGAAACAACTCCGGGTGGATATTAATGAGATAGAAAACAAATATAAAATACATAAAATAAATTATAAAATCAAATAAGTCAAAATTTGTTTGGGGGGAAGCTATTTTGGGGGGAACATTAAAGTTGCTAAAAACAAAATTTAGTGAATAAATTGAGGATATAATTGCAAATGTAGCAGAGATTTAAAAAAAAATACTTTAAGCCAATTGATTTGAAAATCAGCATGATATGGATAGATGCCTAAACAAAATGATTTAACAAAATTTAAACAGAAAACCCAAGTAACACTAAAACCTTTAAAGATATTGAATCAATATTTTAAAATATTTCCATAAAGGAAACAGCAGGTCCAAATGACTTTTGCAAATGTATTATACCACACATTCAAGAAACAAATAATTCTGATTTTATACCGATTATTCTTGGAACAAGAGGGAAAATACCCCATTTATTTGGTTAAGCTAACATAACTGTGATTCAAAAACTAAAGGACAGTATAAGGAAGAAAAAATACAAACTAATATTGTGAACAAGACAGAAACAAAATAAATTCAGCTATATATACATAATATATATAGCTAAAATACAGAAAAATCAATTATACAAAATTCAAATACATTTCTATCCAATAGCTACAAATATTTTTTAAAATATAGCTCTTAAAAGATGCCTTGTAAAATAGCAATAAAACAAAAAGTAACAAAGAATAATTCTTTTTTAAGCAATATGCAAGATCTGATGAAGTAAATTATAAACATTATTAAGAGGCATTAATTAATTACATATAAACAAAGAAATTTCTGGATGATGAAAGAATGTTACAAAATTATCCCCTATTTCCAAATTCATCTATAGATTCATTATGAATCTGGGTTTTCAAGAAATTTAACAAGCTGATTATAAAATGCATGTGATAAGCAAGGGATGAAATATAGCTAAAATTTCCTGAAATAATAAGGGAGGACTTATCCTACCAGATAGCAAGACATACAAAAAACTATATGAGTTAAGACAGTGATATTGGCACAGGTATACACAACAGTGTCTGGAAACAAGGTAGAATTGTGTATCAGTGGAGAATGGATACATAAACTGTGCTGAGGTAATTGTGGCATTCATGTGGAAAAAAGTAAACCTGTACCCTATTCCACACATATGCAGAATCAGTTTCCTGTTATTAACAGGCTTAAATGCCTATGTAATAGTTATCTTGATAACCTCGGCACAGGAAAGATGTTTGTGAATATATTTATGCAAGGAACATGTTTATGACTTTGGAGGAAACTAGATTTAAACAAGACATAAAACGTGCGAACTCTAAAGGAAAAGAATGATAAATTCAACCATATTAAATTAAGGACTTCTGCTCATTAGTTCTGACTTAGCTGTTGTTGCAATAATGTGGTGTAATGAATCCTGTCAAACCAAATGTCTTATAACCACAAGCACTGCTTTTCTTGCTCATGGGTCTGCAGGTCAGCTACAAGTCAATTGGACTTGGTTCCAGATTTGAGATTGGGTTGCAGCTGCCCCAGGTATCTTCCTTGGACCAGTGGCTAACCCAGGGCATGATCTTCTAATTGAGAATAGCAGGACCACAAGATGGCAAGCTGAACCCTGCAAGCACATTCATGCCTCTGCTGTATCACATCTGCTCATATCCCATTGGCCAAAGCAAGATCCTTTGCCAAGCCCACCACTAACATGGCAGGGTGTCATACTCACACTAATCTGGAGGGGGGGCACTATGGCTATATGGCAAAGGGTATGAACCTATCACTCTATTACAGAGGAGTGAAGAACTGGTACCAGTACTCCTATCAACTATAGATACCTTAAGCCATGTAAAAAGCCAAAATTTGGGTGATGATATTTACCATGGATATGACTGTTAATTGATTAGCTTCCTAACTATAAAAACATATTTTATAAACCAATAAGAAGACCAATGATATTACTTAAAGGGGGCAAAAGATAGGAAGAGGCATTTTATAGAAAAGAAAGCATGAAAGTACAATTAAAAAGAAATGCTCAAGTTTATTGCAAAGAAACCAAACTAAGATAGCATGTCACACCTTCATATGTGTAAAACTTGAAAAGTGTCACTTTTCTAAGGGTTGGTAAGAATGTAGGCATTTGGAACTTTTATACACCACTGGCGGGAATAAATTAGTATATTACCTTTGGAAAACAACCGACATTTTATAGCTACAAAGATACTTAAATTCTTTGACCCAGCAATTCTACTGCAAAAACCTTTTACCAAATGCTACAAAAGACACGTACATTGTAGCGTTTTTGTGAACACAAATAGCTAGAAACAACCCAAATGTCCATCCAATGGTGAGCAGATAAATAGGAAACAGGATAGGGGCGCCTGGGTGGCTCAGTCAGTTGAGCATTTATTAGTCTTGGTTTCAGCTCAGGTCACAATCTCAGGATTGTGAGATCGAGCCCCGCAACCAGCTCCGCACTCAGCATGGAGTCTGCTTGAGATTTTCTCCCTCTCCTTCTGCCCCTCCTGCTCACATATACACACTCTCTCTCTAAAATAATGAATGAATGAAGGAATGGTAAATAAATAAAATCTTTTAAAAAATAGGAAATAAGATAGTCATATAATATTACAGCAATGGTAAAAAATGAACTATATCTCTACATACCCACATAGATGAATGTCAAAAACATAATGTTGATTTTTAATCAAAAGCAAGTCTCTGAAAAATATAGAGAGCAGATACTAGCATATGAAGTTCAAATAAAAGCACAATCAAACAATCAGGTTGCTTAGGGATCATTAATATGTTATAAATTTATAAAGAAAAGCAATAGAATTATAAACACAAAATTCAGTGAGAGGCACAGAGGGGTCTTAAACAGCAATACATCCTTTATTTTCTTAAACTTTATCATGAGTACATGGTGCTTATTTCATTAGCCTTTACACTATATATATAAAGTGTAAAGGCTAATAAATGTATTATATATAGTGTAAATGCATTATATGTATTCTTTTACATATACAAACTTTGTATATGTACAAACTTTGAACAACATCAAAAATCCAATTATAAAAATAATTTGCAGAATTTCTTTTTTCTTGTTGAGCTTCTATTACTTCCTCACAAATGGGTGTTTAGTCATCTGAACATCCCACAATTTAATCACTATCAATTCTGTCACTTTTCAGCATTTCCTAGCTAGCCATTTTCACTGCAGTCTTGCTTTTTTTTACTGTTCTGAACTAGGAGGGGAAGCGCTAAGCATGTGTTCAGGTAGTGGGCAACGCTGACACCTTATGTGGGTTAAATGTGGTTAAATCTAGGTACGTAACAGATCAATGGAATAGAAAG
>CM052899.1:102999430-103010858 GCA_028534135.1 Potos flavus
TCTCACAATGTCCTCCATGTTTTTCCTTACGCTCCACATGTAAGTGAGACCATATGATAGTTGACTCTCTCTGCTTGACTTATTTCACTCAGCATAATCTCTTCCAGTCCCATCCATGTTGATACAAAAGTTGGGTATTCATCCTTTCTAATGGAGGCATATGGACAATATCTTCTTTATCCATTCATCCGTTGAAGGACATCTTGGCTCTTTCCACAGTTTGGCGATTGTGGTCATTGCTGCTATGAACATTGGGGT
This sequence comes from Potos flavus, assembly GCA_028534135.1. Classification (NCBI taxonomy): domain Eukaryota; kingdom Metazoa; phylum Chordata; class Mammalia; order Carnivora; family Procyonidae; genus Potos; species Potos flavus. The sequence goes on from CM052899.1 coordinate 102,999,689, forward strand.
ACATGTGGCCCTTCTTTGTACTGCATCTGCATCTTTGGGGTAAATACCCAGTAGTGCAATCGCAGAGTCATAGGGTAGCTCTATTTTTAATTTCTTGAGTAATCTCCACACTGTTTTCCAAAGTGTCTGCACCAACTTGCATACCCACCAACAGTGTAGGAGGGTTCCCCTTTCTCCACATCCTCTCCAACATTTGTTGTTTACTGTCTTGTTGATTTTGGCCATTCTAACTGGTGTGAGGTGGTATCTCGGTGTGGTTTTTATTTGAATCTCCATGATGGCTAATGATGATGAACATTTGTCATGTGTCTGTTAGCCATTTGTATGTCTTCTCTGGAGAAGTGTCTGTTCATGTCTTCTGCCCATTTTTTGACATGATTATCTGTTTTTTGAGTGTTGAGTTTGAGGAGTTCTTTATAGATCTTAGATATCAGACCTTTGTCTGTAGTGTCATTTGCGAATATCTTCTCCCATTCCGTGGGTTGCCTGTTTGTTTTGTTGACTGTTTCCTTTGCTGCACAGAAGCTTTTTATCTTGATGAAGTCCCAAAAGTTCATTCTCGCTTTTGTTTCCTTTGCCTTTGGAGGCATGCCCTGAAAGAAGTTGCTGTGGCTGATGTCGAAGAGATTACTGCCTATGTTCTCCTCAGGATTTTGATAGATTCCTGCCTCACGTTGAGGTCTTTTATCCATTTCAAGTTTATCTTTGTGTATGTTGTAAGAGAATGGTCAAGTTTCATTCTTCTACATATAGCTGTCCAATTTTCCCAGCACCATTGATTGAAGAGACTGTCTTTTTTCTACTGGATATTCTTCATGCTTTTTCCACCTTATTTTTTTCAAACTATATAGCCTGTAACAAATATTGACCAAGGGGTGCCTGGGTGGCTCAGTTGTTAAGCGTCTGCCTTCGGCTAAGGTCATGATCCCAGGGTCCTGGGATCGAGCCCCGCATTGGGCTCTCTGCTCAGCAGGAAGCCTGCTTCTCCCTCTCCTACTCCCCCTGCTTGTGTTCCTTCTCTTGCTGGGTCTCTCTCTGTCAAATAAATAAAATTTTTAAAAAAAAGAAAAGAAAAAAAGAAAGAAATATTGACCAAAATTAGTATATGTGGTGCATGAGCAGGGCATTTGGAGTTAGATGGACCTGTGACTGCTGCATAAAAGACTTTCAATAAATAATATTACTGATAATTTTTAAGTTTTTTGAGACGTCTATTCTAAGGCAAGTACTCATATAGTAGGAGTGGAGCCAAGAGAAGGAATCAAAAGTGGAAGTTGTACACATAATCACCTGAATGCCACTCTGAGTACCACTCTGTCATATTCATGACATATCAGGAGCTGGTATACTCACTGTAAGGGGGACAGGCAATACATTAGCTGAAACTATGGGAAGAGAAATGTGGTAGATGCTCAGATCAGTACTAGGCAGAATAAAGAAGCAAGCAAAATTTATTACTGACAGACTTTTATTACAACAAGACTTCCCTGTCAAATGAAAAGGAAGAAAGGTAGAAAGAAAAAAAAGAGGAAGGAGGAAAGGAGGGAGGAAAAAATAGAAGGGAGTGAGGGAAGGAGGGACGAAAAATTTTTTGTCTTAACCACTTACCCTACTTTTACCTTCACCTTATCATACTCCCAGAATCCACAGATTCTTGCCTTTCAGTCAGTCCTTCAGTTTCCTGTGAAGTTTAATGACAACTAAGATTTCTGTGCTTTAACAGCATGTTAATAGGGAACATTTGCCTCTAGGCTGAACTACTTTCCTCCCTCACCTTGCTCCAGCACATCACTTTTGTCTTATTTCCAGAACCTGATTTAGGAAAATTTGGCTTATCTTCACCCATATGTTTAAGGATGGAGAAAGAGGAATTTAAATACCATTTTGCAACCTTACTCTTGGAGTCATATTTTAGACAGATAGAAAGGCGGCCTAGGAGAAGTTCAATATTCCCTATTTCTCTGTGCTTACTCCTACTCTGTTCATTTCGCAGTCTTGCCAAGCCCTGTGTCTTTGTGCAGCTTGCTTTCGTTTGAAAGCAAAATAGATACTGCAGCTCAGGCTTTAGTAAGCCATGACTGTACACAGAGAAGGCTTTTGGCCTGGAAAATCCATCACGCACGTATGTTTTCTGAACTCACCGGAACCTTAACAGGGAGACTGCAAGCCTCTGGAAACAAAATACAGCTCCCACTAGAACCTTCTTTTGTGAAAAGAAGTCTGAAAGACACCTTGTGAGCACATACTAATGTCTAGTATGTAAATAAATTATACATAATAAGTTTTCGGAGGGCTATTAGCTTTCCTCAAATCCAATAAAAGCTGTCTCCCTCTTGCACTGGGTACAAATGGTGAGGTTCTTTGGAAATTTTCCAGATAAACTATTTTGGAATTATGGGAAGGGCTTTCATGGCATTAATAATGCCTCCCATTAATTCCAGGAAAGGCATTTCCCACCTACCTCTCAATTGGCTAATCCCAAGAAACACTTTTTTCTGAAAAATGTATCTAATTTAACTCATATCTCTAAATAGCAGCACATAAAATTGCTTATGATGCAGTAAATAAAAGAAAAAAATGATCTATTCCATGATCATGGTTATTTAAAATTCTTCATAAATGAGGATGACAAGGATTAGAAAAAGGATGGCAAGTCACCTGCAATATAGAAGGTTTTCAATAAGCATTGGTGAGTAAACTATTAATGCACATCACAAAAAAACATTGGATTATTAGACTAGTGGAATGTTTAATAAAATTATTCAGTTTTCTTTTGAATATTATGTTTGTTCAATAAGTAAGTTTTTAAAAATCAACTGCTTATGGGGCCCCTTGGTGGCACAGTTGGTTAAGTATCCAACTATTTGTTTTGGCTCAGGTCATGATCTCAGGTCATGAGATCAAGCCCCAAGTCACCCAAGTCAGAATTCAGGCTCTGTGCTCAGGGCGGTGTCTGCTTGAGATTCTCTGCCTCTCCCTCTTCCTTTGCTTCCCTCCCCACCCCCGCCCCGCTTATGCACAGATGCACGCTCTCTCTTAAATAAATAAAGAGTCTTTTAAAAAGTCAATTTGTTATATGAAATTGCTATTAAAGCCCTCTATCTTTTTTATAACCCTCTCCACCCATCCTGCCACTGAACTGTTTCCATCGTTCTCATCAGTCTCTGGTGATATAAAAGAAGATCCAAGTACTATAAATGCAGTGATTATTCAGCTGATGCAAGACAGAATACTAGGAATATGTTACTGCATTCTCAAATTCAACATTGGCCAATAAGATGGCATAATTAAGGGACTATGTGATGTGTTTTCAAATTGGTAATTTAATATTGGCGCTTGAATTTTATAGATGTGTTCCATCTTTTGGCCTCAAGTGAAGGTGAATATCTGGAGAAATAATACTTGAAGAATCCTTGGTCATTTGTACATCACCATAAATAGTTTGGGTAAGGGAGAGAAAAAGAGCAGGGGATTCTGGAGGGGGAAGTGCATTTGGGACAGGGCATGTTGAAGAGAGAAAGTAGCAAAGAAAGGAGAGACCAAATGACTCCTTCTCAGGTTCTTCCCAAACCTTGCCTTGCTGTCCAAGAGCAAGCTTCATGACTGTGTTGCAGCTGGGACTGTGGAAGTTGCCATGTTCAGTTGTTGAGAAAGTGACAGGGATTTATGGCTTAATAGTGAAGACAGTCATGTCCAAGCTGCCTTGTGGGCTGAGGGATTCCTGAGCCAGTAGTGAGTCTATTTAGGGATTAGAACTTTACATTTTCAGATGGGATTTGTAGTTATAATACAAAGTCAGGATCATAGCACATTTAACAGTTGTTAAGAGTACTGGGATAACATTAAGATCAAATGTCAGAGCTTTTAATACAGTTTTCTATTATAGATTATGAATCTACAGATTTCAGCCATTCACTTTCAGTAACAAAATAAATGTCTTTGATATTAATTACAAGTTTTGGACTGTGTATTACTACCCAGTCTCCAAGCAATCCAAATTGTTTTCTTTTAGGAATCATTAATCTGTACTTTCTTTTCAATGATGAACATTTTACTTTGAACGGAAACAATCCGTTGGCTTTACTTACTTGTGGGAAATTCATACTTACCTGTTTAATTATGTAACTGACCCTTGTTTGAAGTAATCAGGAATGAGACTCAGAACTCACACATCAAGGAGCCTGTAAGAGTTGTATTCCTTGGTTTAAATAAAGTGACTGAATGTGTGTGTGTGTGCACGTGTGCGTGTGCGTGTGTGTGTGGGGGGGCATGTGTGTATGTATGCATGCTCATATACACCCATATACGTGCAGAAGTGTGGCTATTGGGGTAAGAAAACAAGACAGATACAATATGTAGTAACATTTTTAAATGCTTATCATGTGCCAGACATTGTTTCAAGTACTTTAGTCATTAAATTCTCAGAATTACCCCTATGAGGTAAGTACCATTATCTTTCCCATTTCATAGATTATGAAACTGAATGTTAAATCATATCAGGATGTGTGGGGTTTTTTTTTTAAACAATAGAAAAGGAGTGATTCAAACAGAGGAAATTAGAAGGGAAAAGGAGTTGCAATTCTGTCATTTCCTGTCCTTTCAGAGCTGTTTTTAAGCATGACAAAGTGAAAGATGACAGATTTTCTGGGAACAGTAACCCCTCCTTGCCATGGTCAATATTGGAAAATTAGATGAGCTATATACATGAATTTTGAGTTGCAAGTTGAGTTCTTTCTCTATTTTATTTAAATCTCATTGAAATAGTTTGATAGTTATTTCCTTTGAAGTAGATGGTATTGCTTATGACATGACATTGAAATCCACTGAAACTGAGAATGTTGCTTATATTCATGATGATATTTTAGATAGAAATAGCCTGTAAAGCGTCAGAAATAAGTGACATACTGCTTTCACAGGCCTTGTATTAATGTAGAGCTGCATCAAAACAATCACCTTCCAAGATTTTGCTCCATGTCTAAATGGGGAATTCAGTGAAGTTGTGCTATTCATTGTCAAAAAAAACAAGCACATAATCAGTTTGATTTCATTTCATTTTCAACACACACACACACACACACACACACACGCACACACACACACACACACACCCCTGCAAAAAAGACTAAACCACCAAAAATACTGGGTGGTTTTTTCTGAGTGGTGAGTTGATATTTTTTTCTCTTTTTGACTGAATTTTTAAAACTGTCCACAATAAACAGGCCTCATTTTGCAATAAGAAAATTTATAGAAGACAATTAACCACTATTTATCACTTAGCTATCAAATAAATGCACCAGGAGCTTTGTAGAAGATACAGTAATGTAGTAGAGAGGGCGCCTGCCGTCTAGAAATTGTTTGCATATTGTGGAAATAAGCACAAAGAATGGAGGTAGTATGGATTGACACAGATACTGAATTCTTTATAAGAGGACAGAGTAATCTCTAAGAGTTGTTTTTTTCAGAGGAGATTCCAAAGAGGAAAATAAATCAGGCTGGCTCTAAAAGATGGGTCCAGTCCAAGGGATCATGTGAATAGAAGGAGACAGGGAATTCCTGTCAGATGTAATGACTTCTATAAAGATAAGAAAGCACTATATTTATTTGAAGCTGAGATATAGAGTTAATAGTAAAGAGGAACAATGAGATTCATCCCAATTATGGAAGCCCTTGAATGTCGTATTAATACTTGCTAAAGAGCAACCTCTTTAAGTCCTTCTAGCACACCATTTTCAGGGGCACAGAAACCAGATAAGGCAATCCCAAAGTCTCAGAAGAGGTATTCCAGGTTCCATGCCTGCAGTCCTTTTGAATTTCATCCTTTGTTCTATCTCTTTGTCCTGCCTACTTGATAGTAGCATCTTGATTTTAAATTGTCTACTTTGTTCTCATCTATAACTTATTCAAGATAGAGTTTCTTGAAACCTCTTTGGGGCAATGTTAGCAATGTTAGCGATGGCATGCTCCCACACCTGCCCCCAGAACTATACCATACATTGCATCAGCCAAAGCCTCATTTTGTCCTACTATGTACTTGCCAAAGGAAGGAGATAAAGTATATTTGGTATTGTTTGCTATGTAACAAATCTCCCCAAGGCTTAGCAGCTTGAAACAACAAATATTTATTATGTCACCAGTTTCTGGGGATCAGGAACCTGGAAATGCCTTAGCTGGGTGATTGTGGGTCAGGTCTCCTAAGCTGCTGGTATTGACTGCCATCTCCGAAGACTTGTGACTAAGGCTGGTGGATTTGCTTCCAAGCTCATTCAGGTGGCCATTGGCAGGAGCTTCAGTTTCTTGCTATGTGAGCCTCTTTATAGGGCTGCTCGCAACATGGGTTCCCCCAGAGCAAGTGTTTCAAGAGTGAGAGAAAAAGTGTAAGAGAAAGCTACCAAGACAGAAGCCACAATATCTTTTATAATCTAATCATAGCATTGAAATATTATCACTCTGCCTTATTCTGTAGGTCGTAGAGATCCTGGCATTACATAGGAAGGGACGACACAAGAGTGTGAAACCAGGAGGCAAGCATCGTTGGGAACCATCCTGGAGTCTGTCACAGATAATTAGGTCATTTTTCTGAACCATATTATAGATAGATCATTTACAAAGATGAATTTGACTACGATGTATACATATTTAACAGGATGAAATGGAGTCTTTAAAAAAAGTCATATGCCCGGTCTATTTGGCATTTCTTTGTTACACTGAGACACATACTTCCTTAAAATACCAGTTTCCAGAACAGTGACACAATGCTATCTCTATGCGGAAATGCCAACTACAGAGTAAAACCTGCATTGGGCCGTGTATGTGAGCAGAGAGAAAGTTCTGTACTAGCTCCTGAGATTGAGAATACTTAATGGGGAACACGGAGCTGGGGAAGTGTTGGTTTGCTGCAAAGCCCCTGGAAGGATGCTACACCGTGAAAGAGCCCTAGGTCAGAAGTTCAGACTTCCCACTGCTCTGTGACACTATCACCCTTTCTGGTCATCTGAAAAGTGCCTGAGTGCACTAGTGTAGATAAAACATTTTAATTCTCTAATTGCTTGGGATGTCTACCCTCTCTGCTCATCTAATAGCCTTGGTTGCAAAGGACTGGCCCCTATAGAATGTTGGCAACACAATGTTGCACCCGGAGGGCTAATGGGAACAATTAGGCTGCCCCAGCTCTTCTTTTTGCTGGCGTGTTTGATCATGGACATGCAAGTTGAAAAGTGAAGAAATAAATTGAGGCTGAAAAAGATTCAAATAAGGTAACTATTAAATTTCAAAATTTTAAAGAGAAAAAGGACTACAAATAATTTATACCTGAAGAAGTAAACTTATTAAATAGTAAGTAACCAACTAGTTATTTCTAGTGAATTTTTTGGAAGTGCAGTATTCACTTAAATACATGATATATTTTTAAATGTAGTTTTTATAAGAAATAATGGCATCCCGGGGCGCCTGGGTGGCTCAGCCGTTAAGCGTCTGCCTTCAGCTCAGGTCATGATGCCAGGGTCCTGGGATCGAGCCCCGCATCAGGCTCCTTGCTCAGCGGGAAGCCTGCTTCTCCCTCTCCCACTCTCTCTGCTTGTGTTCCCTCTCTCGCTGTTCACTGTGTCTCTCTGTCAAATAAATAAATAAAATATTAAAAAAAAAAAGAAAGAAAGAAAGAATGGCATCCCAATAATTTCTACTACATGTATGTGACCCAGAGTTTTGTGACCACATTGAGTCTACCATTATGGGGTCAAATTTTCCTTTAACATTTGTAAAAATATCATTTATGGTCCCATTCTACACCTCATTGGAAGGTCAGTATGTTTCCTGTGATTTCAGGAAATTTTCAAGTATTTATGCACACCAGTCCAATTCTCAATTCCTTCCTCAATCTGATTAGCGTTTCTTTCTGAGTCTGAATTGATCTGTCCATCCATGATCACCACAGACATGCCTTTGTCTGTGATTACCCCAAAGCATACAGGAGACACAGTAAACAGCATGTATCACTCTGATGTTATTTATGGGTGCAGGAGGACAGGTGCTAATGGAAGGTTGCATGCTATCACATAATAAGGAAAACAATTTAAAATTTAGGAATTTTCTTAAAAGACTCTGTGTGGCTTCCTATTCCAAAGGGATCCTCTGAGCACAGCCTCCTACTATGTTGCTGGGCCTCTTTTCTTCCCAGCTGGTTGTTGTATCATCCTCATTTCTATCTTATTTATTGTTAGTATTCTTAAGTTCTTCTTGACTCTTCATCTCCTCCTCTCCCCCATGTCCCACCTAGCACTCATCCTCCTCGCATTCTGTGTTCTCTCTGAAGACAATGTATGGAAGACTTCTTTAATACCCACACCAGCCACCCAAAGTATTTTCCTAATCAAAAGGCCATTTCTTGTCACGTGAACTATATAGTATTCCCTAGTGTGCTGAAATCCACTGCAATCATTCTTATATTGTGGAACAAATTTTCTTCATTCCTATCTAAGTGTAACGCAAAAATACGAAGTTATAAGCTAAAAACTAAAATAAACATATGATTATTGCTCTATTATTTCTGACACCGGTACTTAAATATTCTTTTATTTTATAAGTAGTAATGTACTTAAACTACTCAGGTTTATTGGAGGTATATATAACACTTTCAACATTGTACCCAGTTTGTCTAGAAAAAGCCTTTCCAGCAGTTGACAACTCATGTAATTGCAAGTACCTAACAACTTCTTTCCATTTTGAATAATCATGGATTATTACTTTAAATACAGCATGTTAAGCCTTACGAAAGGAAGTAATTGGCAGTGAAAGATCATGTTACAACTTTTTATTATTTGTGACAATATAATGCTTTTAAATGTGTAGTCGCCAAAGGATAGCACATCCTCAGTACATTTCATCTTCAAAATAATTCACCATATGAGTTTATTTATTTCCATAAGACCTCAGTGAAACCAGGTGGGAGTAGGAAATAGAGATAAACTGTCTACCTTCATACAAAGAGCGAATTAGGACAAGGATATAAGCAAAACTTTCTACTTTATTCTAACCTTGCTGATCATAGTATCTATATCTATATCTATATCTATATCTATATATAATAGTATCTATGTAGTTTTCCTTTTAAATGTAGTTTTCCTTTTCCTTTTAAATGAAAAAGAAGTTGAGTGTGGAGATGAGAGTGTTTCTCAGAGACAGTTCTGTTGGTCCCTCCTTGAATCTTTTTGGGGATGTTTCTTGTCCCTAACCTTCACTTTGCCTTTGTTTCATTTATGTGGAAGAGAGTAACAGCTTTAGATTCTCATGTCAAGATAGCTGTGAAGAGAAACAGAAAACCGCAAAAGCCAAAATCAGTTCTGTTTTTAAAGTCTCCAAGAGCATCACAGGAAACTTCCCATGCTGCAGGAGCTCATCAACTAGAGGAGCCCAAGGCCCAGCCTTTTGTAGCTGTGCTCCTAGTATGTTTTGTATCACTGGAAATCCTCTTTATTTGAATTTTGTTAATTCTCTAACTAATCAAAATTTTGATTGTGCAAATGACTTAAGTGAGAGGCAAGCTTGTGAACTTTTTCTCCAGTAGCTAATAATTGGTGATTGCTTTGAACATTTGATATATGTATTTCTGCCGACTTCCCATTCCATACAGACTAAAATGTGTGCTTTCATGATGGCTGACAGATCCTTCCTGCAGCTCTCCCTTTGCCTCCTCTGTTCCAGTCTTGCACGCCTCCTTGCCCTTCCTTCGAAATGGGAGCATACTCTTCCTTATCCACTGTAGTGCCTGTGCATTTGTTTTTCCCTCTGCTGTGCTTTTCCAGAGACTGTCTGACTGAACTCTTGAAATTGAACCTGCTCTAAATATATGGTGAGCCTTGCTTCCTGACACAAACTTCTGAGAAATTGTTCTTAACTTTGAGAATTGTACTCACATCTGGGTGTCTAAATGTAAGGCTCTGGGTTCTTAGTGTGAACATTCATCTAGAAAGAACGGCATTTCCATCAAGTCCTGAAAGTTATATCCTTTTTAAAAATGCAAAAAGACACTCAAATTCTTACACAGTTTTCTCTTTAAAATATCTTTTGACATTTTAGGCATAAAAGATACTGTAAGGGGTTTTCTAATTTGTCTCCAAATTCCCTAAAACATTTGCGACTGGATCAGTCCCTTTCCACCTGCAAATCAGAATATTGATTGAGCTACTATTTAATGTTCAGAGTGAAGAAAGAAAAGCCACAAGGTCTGCCTTCAGTGTCTATTCTCCTTTCAAGTTACTGTCCATTTGGAGGCATAATATAATAAGAATATAATTTAAAAAACTTCTCTTACCCCCTGCTCCCAGCAGCAATAAAAAATGTCTCAATATTCATAAAGGCTGACTTAATCTCTGAACACCTCTCAAGGATTAAATTTACCTATGCTTGCCCATCTAAATGTTTGGGGCTAAAACTGTTTGGGATATGTCGATTTAATGACCTTTAATAAAAAAAATCTGAATGTTTGCTTCTAGATAAAGTGATTATAATCTATCAGTATGCTTACACAAATTTATGGTGTCCTGAAAATGTGAATTCCACGTGGTAGAAATAGGAATATCAATTACCACAATGTTCTAACTACAGTACACATGGTACGTGGGCCAATGACTAGCACAGATACTTAAAAAATTTGCGTTTGCAATAGCAGTAGTTTCTTTTTCATTCCTACTAATCTCTGGGGATGCTGTAAGCTGAAAACTGTTTCAAGTAATGTAATGCTGCTCTGCCCTTTCCTTGAAATGACTGCTATAACAGACCCATTAGCACTACGGGTATTTATATTCTGCTTTTCAAAGGGTAGGCTCAGGAGACGTGTGCCAAGAGTTCACTGAATGAATTTCTCCTGAGCAGCATTTTCCAACATGTTTGAGAATGTCAGTTGCAACGTGACAGATTTAATTGTTCAGCAAAGTGGAAATGTTTGCTTGGTTAATGGTGTCTCTTTAAAGCAGAGTCAGATTATTACGGAATTTTTCCAGGAAATCCACCCTTGAAAACAGAAGGAAAATTCTGATGCTATTAATGAGTGGAAGGAGGAGTTATCAGCTTTAATTTCATCAGAAACTAATCCATTATAGTTAGATTTCTCAACTTTTGTTTTTCCCGTTGGGACCTTTAATCAGATCCTAGATATATTAGTAAACTGGGATTAAGA
>CM052899.1:103011358-103067839 GCA_028534135.1 Potos flavus
AAACATGGAGGACATTGTGAGAAGGAAAGGAAGGGTGAATTGGGGGAAATCGGAGGGGAAGATGAACCATGAGAGACTGTGTACTCTGAGTAACAAACTGAAGGTTTTGGAGGGGAAGGGGTGGGGGGTTGGGCGAGCCTGGTGGTGGGTATTGAGGAGGGCAGATATTGCATGGAGCACTGGGTGTGGTACATGAACAATGAATCTTGTAACACTGAAAAAAATAAAAGTATTTGGGAAAAAAAATAAGGTGAGACAGTAGAAACTTAAAGATGTTTCTTTACTCAAGGATCCTCAACCATTTAAATTGACATAGCCATATTTATATATGCAAGAGAAAAGTTGTGAGTAGGATGCCCTAAATTCCTGGACTATGCTGCTTCTCCATTCTCTTCATCTCTCGCCCCTCTCCTCGCCCTCCCTTTCTCTTCTTCTCTCTCTCCCTCTCTCTGTCTCTCTCTTTTTGTCCCAAGGTCTTACAGACAACATGTCAAATATATTTAGAAGGTAAAATTGATCTATATAGATTTATTATATATAAAAGCCAATAAAACTACATGAAAAGTTCCCAAGGCCTATATTTTATGCTCTTTCAATGAGTTAAAACAAATAATTTTGTTTTAAAGTTCATACAGATCAAAAAAGCATATATAAAAAGAAAGAGAAAAATGACCAATCATTTCCTCATGTGACAAAATCGGTTAAATAACCACTATAAAAAAAACAAAAATTGATTAAGGAAAGAAATAGACATCTGCCTTGGCATATTACAAATTCATATTATTTAATTTCAACCGAGCTTTCACTGCTGCTTGGCAAATGTTCTCTCCTTGTTGACTTCATCACACAGTCTCCAGAGTGGCCCTTGCTCCCTTCTTCTTTCCTTGGCCCCCACCCACTTCCTCTAGTCCACCTCTGCCCACCCCATTCCAATTTGCACATTTGCCTCCCACTTTACCAAAGAGGGTGGCACATCCAGTATAAATTCCCTCACTTGCTCTCCTCAAATTCCTACTTGACCTCCCTACTTTGGGACAGTCTGTGTCCTCATTTCATTCCTCCCCATCAGCATCTTCATCTTTCTTTATCCATGTGCTTCTTGCCTTCCCCCCTGCCTTTAATAGAGTCACGTTTTTTGTCCACATCTCCCACTCTCTTTTTTTTAAATTATTGTTTTACTTTTGGGAAAAAAACTTAAAGCCTAAATTATAATCTAAGAAATTTTTGCCTAAAGCATCCACCCAATTTTGTTGTTTGTTTATTTTTAATAGTGACTGGTTTGGGCTTCTAAGTAGTGGATGTGAACAGCTGAGAAAAAGAAATGCCCTATTTCCATATTTATTAACTCTGAGGGTTAAAATGAAGTGATATTACAAATGTATTGTAAATATAAGCCTCAATTCAAAAGCCGAATTGTACAAGAAATTCAATGTCTACTTCAATGAGTCCCTGACATTCATTCCCAACCCCATGCAATTCCTTTAGCAGCAATGTTGCCTCTGTATTCTGGGGAGTGGAGGAAATCAGACCATTAGATATCACTTTCTGAGACGTCTACCACCCTGTATAGACCTTAGTGGTTGTCCCACATGGGTCACAGATGCCTTCTTTCTCGTCCCTATCCAAAGGACCCGGTAGGGCTCATTAATGCTCATCAGTGCTCTCCTCATTTTCTCATTCTCATTCTTTCTCTCTCTTTCTCTCTTTCTTTCTCGTTCTTCATTTGTTGGTCTTTGGGACTCTCTGACTCATTCTGCTCCTGCCCCATGCTGTAATACAGATGATTCATGACTATGTCACACACAACACATCTGCCTAGACAAACCACTCTGATCTTTTCTCTAAGGAGTTTTAGCATTTCACTGGGCTTTACCCAGCAAAAGAGGGGCAAATCCCTTCTGCTATCACATGCCCCCAAATTTCTCTAGGGTTTGGTCATCCCTGCTGAATACCATCTCCTTAAGCGAAAGAGAGAACTGGTCTCCCCTTTCTTAGACACCCACAGGGACTACCCCCTTTGTTTCACTTTTGCCTCTTCTCATCCCCAAACCTAAAGCATCAGAAAGTTGCAAGACTTGTTCTGACTCACAGATCATTCTCTCTACCCTCAGTTCTCTTGGGGAAATAGGACTTCTGAAACTTCGCTGAGCTTCTGCTGCAACATTCCTTCCCTAAGGCAATTGATGCTGCAAATCCCAGATGCCTAAATTACTTGTTAATATTACAAAAGATCATCCTGCCACAATGTCTGTTCCCATTTACTCTAAAACCATCCATACTGATACATCCAAACAAGGAGTTACTCTAGGCCTCACTTCTGGTACCAGGGGTACTGATGTACAGTCTAAAGACCACAGTCACACTTGTGGCCCTGCTTTCCCTACAGCTGTCTCCCTGCCCCCTCCCCCCTGCTGAATGATGCACGATACCAAGGAAGCTGTACAGTCCTGCCCCCTGCAGCTACCATGGCACTGCTCCCTAAATCTGATTGGGACAGGGGCTGTTTGGCATTGGAGCCTCTGCTATCACTGTTGCTCAGTGTGGCTCTCCGGGACCCTGGACAGGATGGCTGCAGCGTTTCCTGCAAGTTGCAACTCTCTTGCTCAAGAATATTAGGTTTCCTGCTAATATTGAATAGTCCTACCTATAACATAAAGACCATCCAGTTAGCTTAGCTAATACAGTGGAAAATTTCCTCAATAGAAGGAATAATGCCTTCCTAAGAGAGCTCCTAACTATTGCTCCTAATCCCACTGTGTACCTTTCCCTCTCCCCTAACATTTATTCTCGCCAAGAAGTTACTGCCAAGACTTAAAAAACAAAGTCAAAGCATGACACTCATCTGCTCAAAGTCCTCCAACGGCTCCTCACACAATTGGGAGTAAAAGTTAAATGCTTATCAAGGTCTACACAGTCCTATGTGATCTGGTTTCCTATTATTTCTCCCTATACTCTTCCTTTTTGCTCACCCTCCCATGGTCTCTGTCTTCAACCCTGGTTCTGGAACACCCTAGTATGCTCTTACCAGAGTCTTTGAATTAAGACTTTCTCTTTTCCTCATAATACCCTTTCCTCTGATTATCTGCCTGGCTTATTCTTGTATTTCTTTCAAATATTGTCTCAGAGGAGACATGAAGCCTACCCTGGTTTACTCCGTTTAAAGATGCAACCTCTGGCATTCCTTATCCTCTTCTCAGATTTATTCTCCCACTAGCACTCATTGAACCTTCTTTTTTAATCTCATACATTAATAACTGACCATATTTATTGTCTTTCTCTCTGTACTATGATCGAATTTCCATGGTGGCAGTGATTTTTTATCAGTTGTCTTTTCTCTATTTTTAGCACTCAAAACAATGCCTCCTGCATGGTACTCACACAATATTTGTGGAATGAACGAATGATGTATATTTCTCAGGAGCTCGCTGTGAAGTAAGAATGTGGCACTCTTTCATTTGGCATTAACAGAGTTCCTTCACTCAATCCTCCAAACAGAAGAACATCTCTGCATCTTCTTAGTTTTTCTATTTAGTAATTTAATCTCCTTGAATTCCTTCAAATTTGGGAAAGGGTTCATCCCCCTTTCTTTTTGTGAGGGATTTGGGCTGGTGATAGTCCTTTCTAGCCCACTGATCTTTCATAATCTGACTCAGTAAACTCTAATTTTCCAAGCAAATCAAACCATGATGCTCTTTTCTAAATTCCTAGTGTTTCTAGATGATAATGGTCCTCCTAAAAACATTAGTAATAGGATAAATGCCTTTTGTAGAGCATCCTCTCTGTCAGTTACTATACTGGGTATTTTATATACATTAATTTAATCCTCAGAACATCAAGTAATATAGGTGTTATCTCCATTTTATACACAAACATGAGGCTCAGAGAAGGAAAAATAATATTCCATAGTTTACAAGGCTAAGGATCCCATACCTCTAAAATATTTCAGAGATTTTGTGAGCCCCTGTAACCTCCATGAAGACATCTACAGTGAAGACATAAAAGCCTTTTGTCCTTGCCATTTCTATACTTTTGCAAGTTCACAAGGTCTAATAGGACCTAGGTGGTATCTTTGGCACCTGGCAAATATCATCCATGTATTTACTACTAAATGAATATTTATTAAATTCAATGAAATCAAACCTCATACTATGAAGAAACATTATGTTTTGATTGGATATAATCTACAAAGGTAATTTACTAAAGGCCTTAATATGTCTTGGAATGACAGGTGTTTATAGAAAATTTAGACACATAGTAGTCCCCAAGAAAATCATGAGAAAAAGAAAAATTTAGATGAACTATTGTAATTTATGTTCCACTCTCTTATCACTGATTTTTAGCAAATAGCAAGAACCACAAAAATCCGTATTTTTTATCAGCCCTGGAGCAACAGTCCACAGCAAGAAATTAGGAAGTAATAACAGTCAATATCTTTTTTTTTTTTTTCTTTTTTTACTGTTGTTAACTAATATTCTCTGAAAGAATGAGTCCTCTCCAGGGGTCATTAATGAAGAAATTATTAAATTGTCAAAGGACCCATTTGAATTATGGGTGACCAAGTGTTGATGAGACAGTCTTTTATACATATGTCACTTGACAATGTGTGTTGAATAAAATTGCTTTTGTCATAGCATAGCCATATCATACCTATTTACTATATCTCTGCACCATATCCTGACATATTAGAAGTTCTACAATATTCTGAATTTCTAGAATACAACAAAATCCTAGTAAATTGCCAGCTATAAATTTTAGTTTTCCCTCCACAGTGAGTTGAGTGATTCCATGCTGGCCATCTGGAACTATGACTAGGCTTAAAATGGTTTTTAAGTTAAAATACCACGCTAGCTAAAATAATATTTCTAAGACCTATTTTCCATTTGCTTAGAAAGCAAATGTACTTGACCTAAAAGCAAAGAGATTATTTGAGTTGCCATTTAATCCCTAACAATTTTATTGTATTATTTACTCTTTTTCATGTCCAACTGGAAATAGTGCTTCTCTCTGGAGAATGGAACTGTTTCCATTGGTTGTGGGACTTGGGAAGCCAGGATTCTAGGACTACTTGACTACCCTAGCATTATTAGTGTTTGTGCTGGTCTCCCATTTTGTATTCTAAGCCTCTTTATTTCTTTTGGAGGGACAGAATCCTATCACTCAAAGTTACTTTCGTTCAGATGGAATTTTCAGATATCTAAATGGCAATAACCTTGTTCTTTACTAGAAAGCTCTACTGAGGCAATAATAATATACATTATTAGAGAAAAAAAATGTATTACCATACTTGGATAAACATTCAAAAAGTGAGACAAAGTACCTCATGCATCAACTCTAAAGGACCTGAACATCGAGTTTGTTAACCTTATCAAGCCAGCAGAAGAAACAAAATGATTGAATAAAACATTGAGCAAAACAATTCTGGGTTAATATAGTTAAATGTGATATTCCTGGGACAAAATTATTTCATTTTCTAATTTTTTTTTATAATTGACTGATAGAATTAGTTTCAAAAGTCCAAGTTTGCAGACCAAGATTAAGTAGGAAAAGAGGTCATTGCTATCTTGGCCCAAAATATCTTGGAAAGTTCAAAGCCAAGAGAGTGAATCCAAAATATAATAAATTCTCTTTAAGATGCAAAGGTGGTGTTCAATCTCTTTATTCGTACTTCTCTATTTTAAATAAACCCGAGTCAATACAGACAAATTCCAGATCAGCTCTCTTCTGCCTGACAGTGACAAGGATGCTAGCATGTTCAGATCTCATTCCAGTGAGACACTTGCAGGAAGAACACAGTCCCTGCCTAAGAGAAGCTGTCTCTTCAGGTTCAGAATATGAATGTAGTCCTTTCTGCTACCAGGCTTTTGGAACTAGAGCATGTCACAAAACATACTGGCATTCTAACCTAGAAGCCAACTTTCAAACAGCGTTTCTTTCTTATAGGTGTTGAAAGGTGCTACTCCCCAAGCAGTAAACGGCAGTGATTCATTAGCATAATGGCGTAGAAAAACAGATGACCAAGAACTGTGTGAATGGATTATTCTATTGCTGGGAGTTGCAGTACTGAATCATCACTTCCACTCAATACTCCTCCCTTCTTCTCATTTTGGATAGCTTCCCTTCTTGAAGGAAGACATTATGAGGAAGAGACTTTATAAACCAGAATTGGGAAATGATGCCCTTCAGCTTTGACTCAGAAAGTTGGCTGAGGTAACTCAACTACCCATACCAATATTTCAAAATTGAGTTCAATATTTTCATCGACTTTGAGCAATCTTTTTTTCTAATTCATTTTTACACAGGATAAAAAGAACTAAAATTACACACACACACACACACACATACACACACACACATGCAGTGTGCATGTGCAAGTTAAAGCTAGGATGACCAGAGATCACTTTCATAAAATATTTTTCCCTAAAAATTGCATTTTGATACAAAACCCTAAGATACATATTTTTTTGACTATCAAACCTTCCCTACTTTCTAAATATATGGGCAGGAATTTCTCTTAAATAATTGGACTAGGCAGGAGAAGTTTTCATCAATGATTTCAAAGTTTCTTGCAGCAAACAAAGGGAAGGAAGGGAAGGAAAAGAACCAAGGCTCGAAGAGGTCTTAGCAGAGATAGAGAACTTGATCCACCCAGCAACGTTCTCAGAGCCATAGCATGTACCTGCACTGCATTCCTAAAATCTCTAATTTACAGGTGTTTGGAAGGGCAGCTATTAGCTCAAGCTTTAGGATCTACATCTCTACTTATGTTCTTTATTGAATAGGCAATGGTATAAAGAGAGAGGGAAGGTATAGGAAAAATACTTTCAGTGAATAAGGTAAGGTTTTTGTTTTTGTTTTTGGCTTGTTTTGTTTTAACAGAAAAATCTGTACCTAAGCCAAATTTGAGTAGGGTGACTTCAGGGACACCAGCCAAGAGGCATCTGGGAATTAATTGGAACTGCACTGGACATAATCAGGAGGGTTGTGTCTTAGCTCAGCGGTTGCCCCACCTGATGATATGATCTTGACAAAGCTCCTCAGACACCTACTCCTTCATTCTAATGCTTATGCTGATGGGATTTGGACAAATACACCTGTTCCAGTGAGTTTCAACATTGTATTCAAATTTCTAGCTAAAGAAGCCCAACCATGGTGAGAACACAGTACAATCTCTCACTTATCTTCCAATAAGTAAAGGAGCCGGGAAATCTGTGTTGGAGAAAATGGTACTGGGGTTTGACCCTTTTAGTAGCATCACTATGTGCCACCATGAGGCTTCTTATTCACTTCAGAAAGAAAAAAAGGAAAGCTGTGAATTTGATTCAAATGAAAATATTTACTATTAGGTACAAACACTCAAATACAGACACATAGTATGGTTAACAAAGGTAAATTCCAATCAATGATTATAAATATGAGTGGTAATCATGGTAAATTGGTAAAAGTTAATGATTACATTGAGAGATACCCAATTTTTCCAGTTTCCTTTAGAAGCTTGATAAATCAAAACATAGTAGAGTTTTTTGTTTTGTCTTGTTTTGTTTGTTTTGTGTGTGTATGTTTAAGAGAGAGAGCACACACAAGCACCTGTGCGTGGGGATAGGGGGAGAGTAGGTGCAGAGGGAGAGGGAGAATCTTAAGCAGGCTCCATGCTTAGCATGGAGCCATTGGGGGGCTCAATCTCATGACCCTGAGATCATGATCTAAGCTTAAATCAAGAGTCAAAGGATCAACGGACTAAGCCACCCAGGCACCCCAAACCATAATATAGTTTTAAATGTAATGTCGAACAATATGGCCATAGCCATTGTTGTAATATCCAACATGCTTTGAGTCATTACAATGTATCTGAGATTTTAAAAGCATTGCTTAATGTATTCTTGGTAATAACTGTATAGATATCAAGTAAGTAGTATCATTGTTTCCATTTTATAAATGGAAACAAGATTCCTAAACAGAAGGACTTTGTCTGAGGTTACACCTGACCTGAAACCACAGCCTGTCCTCTCAGAAACTATCCTCCCATGCCTCCCTGCTTATGTTCAACTCATCTGGTTCAAAGTGCAGTTCTATTTTTCAAGAAAAGGAAGCATTCATTCCTATTTTATGAAAAAGCATGCCTATGAAATAAGCCTCTTTCTTCAGTTATTCAAGACTATCTCACCCAGGGGCAGCTATTTGAATAATAACAAAAGTTACAATTTGCAAGAAAAGAGCAAATTTTATAAGATGATAAATCTATCAGATTTCTCCTTGGCAAATTTCTCAAAATATTTCACCTAACCTGGAGAGTTACCTTTCATTTATCCTCTGTAAAACAGTAGAAATAGAGTAGAAATGACAGTGTTTTGAAAAGATAAAGAAAATGGTTAAGTATTATTTTTATTTACAATTCTTACATGAAGTTTACCTTTAGGGTTCAAAATAACATTGTGTTTCATCTATACACTCCTTTTGAGAAAAGGCCATCATGCAAGTGAGCAACCTCAGACCTATATTCATTACAAATCTTACTTGTGGACCATGAGTCTTTACCCTTCACTTGAAAATTCTCTTGAAAAATAATTTCTCTGTCTTGCATACCTGTCCCACCTTATTGTCAGTTGCAGCCATTACAACTTAAAACGGTCTTCTGCATTCAGTCATGCTGCTAACTGAATGAATGACACTAGTAGGTTTAAACAAAGTATACACTGAAAGTATGCAGGGTTTAAAATTCTTTTGACCCTCAAATTTGGTGTGCTTAGCATTGTGGTCTATGCAAAGCAAAATTATTAGCTGAGGAAATGAAGACATTTGAGCACCCTATGTTTCTATTCTTTGATGTTAAAATTAGAAATGGAATTGCAATAACTCTGTAGGTATTATCAGCTTAAAGTAAACAAATGTCATCAATATGAAAACCAAGTCAAAACCTTAAGCAATAAAGTGAAAGTAGAACAGGACTTGAATTCACAGAATATTTGTTCGAAAGAGAAAGTAAGGTAGACTAGAACGAACATGAGCTTTGGAACAACACAACTCTGGTGTAAGTTGACAAATCTTAACTTAAAAACCTACCACTTAATTTTTCCAAGTCCTGGCTTCCATTTCTGTAAAATGGGATCCATGCTATTTAACTCATGTCATATTTATAGAAATTAGAGATATTGAATATCAAACAACAGCTGGTTAAGTCACTTAACATCAATTTTCTTACCCTTCTTGTACCCATTTAAAACAAATGCAGTTAGTAAAAAAAAAAACAAAAAACACAATCATTATGAAACAACTTTGTAAATTCGAAAATGCTGGCAACTATAGTAGCAGCAGATTATCCTTCTCCGGAGTTTTCAGCTGCTATTACGTGAGACACGTAATTAGGGATAAATTGCTTTCCCTGGGGAGAAACACTGACGGTTGGGATACTTTCATAGCCTTAGGTTTCTCTCTCACTTGTAGCTTTTTAAAATTTTCCCAATTTCCAAAATATGTGAATCTTTGATAACTAGGCACTTGTTATTTGCTTTCCATATGACAGTGAATACTTCTAAGAGGAAAAAAAAATTCTGTGAGAAAGAAAAAGTAAGAAATGTGGTTTAAATGTGTGGGCAAGTGGGCTACCTAAAATAGACACCCAGAATCAGATAGGCATGTCCAGCCAGTACCCTAGCACTGGGCCTGACTAGATCTTCCCCTCTGTAGGGCTACCCATAGAGTGTACATACAGCATAGATGAAGAAAGGCAAATGCGCGACCCTTGTATCCAGCTCACTTCCCAAGGAGAATAAACGGGGGAGATAGGCATGAACAATTTCTGCTCTCAAACTCACGCATCAAATTAAGTCATCCGTCCTGCATGGAGCAAGTGTGCAAGAAGTGGAAAGAGGCCAGGAGAATATCACTATTAAAGATTTCTCCACATAAAAAGAGACCACCAAGAGGAGGGAAGAAGCATTCCTTCACCCAACATTCACAGATTTTACTAACCCCTTGTTAGGATGCACATTTTAATTGAACACAGACAAGTTTCAAAAAAAAAAACCAACCAAACAAACAAAAAAACAATTTTGTTTTTCGGCTCCAAACTTTGAAATAGAAGTTTACGCAACATGATTGACCTGGTATTAGAATTAACCATAACAGGGGCGCCTGGGTGGCTCAGTGGGTTAAAGCCTCTGCCTTCGACTCAGGTCATGATCTCAGGGTCCTGGGATCCAGCCCCGCATCGGGCTCTCTGCTCAGTGGGGAGCCTGCTTCCCCCTCTCTCTCTGCCTGCCTCTCTGCCTACTTGTGATCTCTCTCTGTCAAGTAAATAAATAAAATCTTAAAAAAAAAAAAAGAATTAACCATAACAATAATAGTCATCATAGCAATTGCCACTACCATATATTGAGCCAGGCACTGAGCTATATCCTCTCCCTGCACTACTTAGTAAAATATATCTCTGCACAGGTATTATTTTTCTCATTTACCCTCTCACAGAGTTTAAATAATTCACATAAAATTGTACAACTTGATAGTACATGGTAGAACCAGAACTTAAATCATAATTTGTCAAAGCAAAGCTTGTGGTCTATCATAAATATATATATAAGCTTTTTGTCATAATAGGACAAACTCCTGTATCTTTTTCCACTTCTCCAACGATGGGATACAAAGTCAGGTGAGAAGTCTTCTGATGTAAATATATAAAAATCCAGCTTTCATGTGTCCAAACTGGCAGGAAGAATAATCTTTCACTGAGTTTTCCTTTCCAAGGATTCATAAAAATTCCCCCCAAATGAATCGTTTGAACAGATTCTTCTAGGGCTTACCCACTGCACTAAATCAGACGTACCCGTTGTGACTAGTCTCTGTATGACCTGATATTTAAGCAGCACCCCCTGCTGGCCCACCTCAGTTTCTCATGACGTAGCTCTTACACTTCTAAGAGACCTACCTGTGTCCTGCTGACACGAGGACAGTCCAACAGTTTGGTGCGAGGCCCTCTCAGTGCAACTGCTGGTCTTGCAGTGTTTTACTCAGGTGCTAGGGACAACACACCTATCTTCAAATTTACGCTCAACAATTGTCCCATAGGTCTAGCCCAATGTGATAGGTCTTTATAACTTGGTTTTTATGTACTCATTTGCATGACTCCCCTTAGGACACAAGGTTGCCAGTAGGACAGTTGACTCAGAGCAGGTTCCAGTGGAAGCCACCAAGGGAGCTTCAACCTTCCAACTTTTAGTTCAGGCACCAGCCCATTGTTCCTCTTTCTGTCTCTCTAGCAGCCTTGTTACTTTCCCTACCATACAACCTTGTTAAAAGATCCCTGATCTATTCTAAAGTTTTTGATAACTTTTTCCTTCACAACAAAGTACTTTAGGTCTTGACCCCTTCCTCCCCAAAAGATCTCTGTGCTCATAAAACAAATCTTTGTAGCTTTTCACCAAGAACTCCCAGCTCCCCATATCAATGAGTAGGAAGAAGGGGCATCGCGTCACTTCTCCATGCTGATTTACTAAATACGTCCAGACACACTCTTGCTAAAAAAATCTCTCTTTTCCTTCCCACCTCATCTCTCAAAACATTGCATCACTCCAAAATAAGTGTGCATCCTATCTTACCTAAAGGAATCTACATAATTTCTCTCCGTTATCATATATGTATGATATATATATATCACATATTACCTATATATATATCACCAATATATAAATTTATATTGATCCCCTTATCTTTCCATCTAGTTTGAAATATATTTTCTCCAAAATTAATCCTACCATCTAGATCCTACTCTTTTCTAACTGCTGAGGGAACTTGTTCCTTCTTTCACTAATTTAATGCATTCCTTCAACCATCCTTTCCTTGGTTTGTATTGTTAGCAATACACTTGCATTTAACATCATTTTCTATATGCACAGCTGTGCATGAATTATCATTACTTCCTGTCCAGTTTCTTGAAATGCACTGATCCTGGCTATATTTGTTGCTTTTATTTTCTTACCTTTCCATTTCTTTTTAACTTATTTGCAATCTCTTTCCCTAAATGAAACCTCAATCGCTAAGGCCAAGAACGGCTTTCTTCTTACCAAATTTAATATTATTTCCTTTTTATAAAACTGGCATCTGTTCTTGATCCTGTATCTTATGGCCTTGAACTTTGCCATTTGCTCTTAATTTTCTGTACTGTTTCCATGAGAAACATGACCCACTTTCACAGGCTGAATGATGCCTGATTCATAAATCTCTATCTTAAGTCCTGATTTCTTTGTCAACTTTGAGTCTTTTGCTCTAATATTCATGTCACAATTGAATTCTGCAGACCATGAACTCGGTGTGTCTAAATTGGATTCACAATCCTGTCTCCATTCCAGCTCCACACCCCTAACTCCTCATTTCACAGATGAATATTAAAAATCATAGATTTATCTTTGCTTCATATCTTCTTTTCATTTCTTGTATTATAATCAGTCACCAAGTTTTGTAAACATATCTATCAAAATGCCTAAGCTGTGTCCTTTCATTTTAATCCAAACTCTCCTAAGCTTCTTGTCTGAGTTACTGCCATGGCTTCTCAACTGGTCAATCTACTCTCAGCCTTTTTCCTACATCCTGAACACTGTGTTCAGTTTAGTTTTCTAATATACGACAGTCCTATTTTCAACACATAAAAATCAAATCCAATTTCTCATTCTGGCTTTTTATAGTTTGTGAAAAAGTGGTTTCATTTACTTCTCTAAACTTCTATTATTTGAAACATAAAGTTCTCTCCAGTTATGTTTTCGCACCACTTCCTCCAATTTTTGCCTAATAGTTCTCTCCCACTACCATCATACACAAACATTCCATGCTGAATGTTGTCTCAAAATTCTTTGTAATTATTATCTTCAGACTAAAATCATATATCAAAATCATATCCAAGACAAAGCTCTCCTTCCTCCAGCCATGTTTATCTCTAGGCTTCACTTTCTTCCTAATTTGAGTAACAGTTGTTTGTCATGCCATAAACTTTGTACCCATTCCAGGGGCGGTTACCCCCTGAAAAAAAAACCCAAAACTATGAGTGCATTTTCCCAATTTCAAATATTTACATCATTGTCCACTTAATTTGCAGTCTTCCTTATTTAAAATTGTATTTTAGCTATTCAGATGACATTATGAAAATTGCCTTATTTAAGTACCATTAGCATTCATTCATCTCTCTTTAACTTGTTTATGTTAAAGCATTCTGATTATAATAGCTGTAATAGCAGTGGCTGAGAAGAGGGAAAGCAAGGCATGAAATGAGACAGTATGTAGTAAATACCTCAAATGACAAACCTCAGAATCAACAAGGCTACATTTAAAAGCATACAACCATAAATTTTGGAGGTTGAGGGAAAGGCAACTCAGCAGAGATTTCTTGAACATGTACTACGTACAACAGTCTAAAACTTTTAATGAACAGAGCCCTTGGTTTTGTGGAAAGGATAGTTAAAGGAGGGAATTTATTTATTTTGCAATGACACATCATTAATTTTAAAATTTTTCTAAAACTTGAAGTAAGGCAAGTCGAGGGTGGTGTACCCCCTTTATGCCCTTTAATACATATTGGAACATTTCTTTTTTAAGGCACAACCAAGAATTACTTAATTATTTAGGTTAATGTATCTTTGTTTAACTTACTATTTATATGTGAATAAAAATTCATCTATTGGGAAGTTACACGATTTCTGCCCAATAGAAAAGATAACCTCAAATGTTGTAATTTTATTGCCCTGTAGGACATTAGCCATTTTTTTTATAGCTAACCTAGCAATCTTCTTTTAATTTAAACTCCTCCAAATGCTCTTTTAATGAGTTAGTCCAACAAACAAATAAATATATATTCATCCCATATCTGCATGATAGTGAGAACTAAAATCAACATAATTTCCTGGCCTTTTTTTACACACTTAGAAGGATGAGGGATATTTTTCTGTTCCTATGTTAAACAACACCGGGACCAAGTTAAAAAATGTTCCGCCTGCTCAATGAAATATATTTGCTCCTAAAAGATAAGATTGTAAACCAATGAAAACAGTATATGTATTAAGTCTAATAGCTTAGTTATCAAGATTTGCTTCAAACTCTTGCTTTACTGTCCTCACCAATCCAAAACTATTATGTATAAACTCTGCCCAATCCCAGGTAGTTCCCTGACTTACAGAATCACCCTGCTCAGGACCTAATACTCTAAAAATATCCTCACTTAATTTATCCTATTTGAGACCCTACTATTGAATTCTCTAAAATATCATCAGACAATAAATTAATAAAGCTGAGTTTATGAAAACTGTAGTAAAGCAGAATACCATGTTAGCAGTGTCTTAGAAGAGGAGAGGGAGAGGGAGAGATTAATAGACTTTGACATCTGAGTTCAAGTAGTTTAAGGTGGGTCTTTCAAAGTTTTCTAGGGAAAGGAATGTACTGGGAACGAATAAAGTTTGTGAAAATGTGGTGTCGATAGATGCAGTAAAGGAAGGATTTGATGTGAATCTTTCTAAGTAAATTGCTATTTGAAAAGTGAGCTGATTATCCAGATAAGCAAATAGTTATCTCAGAAAAAATGATTTACATGAATTTTCAGAAGTAAACGGTGAGAGCACTTACTGGTTTACAGGCTTATCTTTCCTGCGCAAAGATTTCTTGGGAAAACGCCAGATTGGCATAGGTCATCTTGGTTCTTGGTGCTAAGAGCTATGTCTTGATGTAGATGGTCTCCTTTCTCATGAAGACTGTCAAGTTGGCATTCTCTCTAACTGCAACTTCTAATAAACCTAGCTTTACTAGCTTAGTATGTTTTTCTTCTGGTGTTGGACTAATTGACAGTGAACAAGAGTTATATTTTTAACTCAGAAAAACATTCTCTGATATCTAGATCAAGTTTAAATAGTCTACTTTTAAATAGGCGATCAACAAATAAATGCTGAAAGAAAAAACACCTTATGACATAAAATATAATAAAAATATTCGATTAAAAATGGGAAAGATATATATTGTTTATTTAGTTATCTAAAAATGTCATAATGAAATACTTCTATCACTTTATTTTTTATTTAAATTCAATTAGCCAACATATAGTACATCATTAGTTTCAGATGCAGTGTTCAATAATTTAATGGCAAAGTTTATATCTTTTATCACATTCCAGGTTATGATGATTAATTTATGTGTCAACATGACTAGGCTAAGAGATGCCCAGATAGCTGGGAAAGCATTATTTCTGGGTGTGTCTCTGACGATGTTTCCAGGGGAGATTAGCATTTGAATCAGTAGAATGAGTAAAAAAGAACTCCCTCACCAGTGCCAGAGGGCATCATCCAATCCACTGAGGACCTGAATAGAACAAAAGTGTAGAGAAAGGGCAAATTTGCCCTCTGTGTGATCTGAAATATCCACATTTTCTTGCCCTCAGAAGTTGGTACGTCTGGTTTTCAAGCCTTCTATGCTTACGCCATTGGCTTCCTGGTTCTCGGGCCCTGGGATATTCCACAATTATTTTTAATGATTCCTACCATTGGCTCCCCTGCTACTCAGGCCTTTGGGTTTGGACTGGAATTACACCATCACCTTTTCCCTGGCCTTCAGCTTGCAAATGGCAGATCGTGGAACTTCTTAGCTTTCATAACCCTGTAAGCCATTCCCTTATAATAAATCCCTTATATATCTCCTATTGGTTCTGTTTCTCTGGAGAATCCTGACTAATGCAATTGTCCAACAAATTTGATAAATAATTTCTGTTGTAGACCCACAGTTCACATTAACCCATAAATAGAACAAGAAGCTTTATATTAAAAGTTTGAATTTTACACAACATTTCCAAGGTTTTTATTTGACTATAGAACTCTATTTTTATAACCTTTAACAGCCCACAGGATTGAGTTCAGTAAACATTCTGGGGAAAATAAATGGTGATACTGAACTTGTCTGTATTTCTGTCATAACATAAGCTCAGAGGAATAGATACAAATACATAGATACAAAATTTCTATTACAAGCCATACACATAGTATCTACCTACCTACTGGATGATAATTATGACTGTTTTAATAAGTAATTGACTCAGAACTAAGGATACCCCCTAAAATATGCAACAACACAATTAACCTAAATATTTTATTTGTTATAACTTTCATCACTATAGGTTTACTTTTACTCAGTGTTATATATTTATATGTATATGTATATGTACATATATATGTGTATATATATATATATATACACATACACACACACACATACATCTTATGTTTATAAGATTCAAGGGAAAACATTTTAGGGCCAATCACTTTTGAAAGTAAATAACTTGTCTGGAAAAGTTATTAAATGGCCTACATTTACTATTTGCTGTTGAATTAAATCTTGCTAAAACTTTAAAACTAAAAACCATAAAGTGCATTAAAAACAAAACTCATGACATTTCATTACAAATTATTGCATTGAAAATGATCAAGATGTTTTATAGTTTTTGGATAATCAACACTCCACAATTATTTCTAACAATTCCCAATAATTTTAAAATAAAATCCGAATTGTTGCTCTCATTTGTTACTCCACAGAATACCAAACCAGTAGGAAAATTTCAACTTTTTCTGAAATTACTCGATTTTAGAGATGCTGAGGCACTGATATCTTCACTTCATAATATGCCTCTGAACTTGGTTCTTAAGAATAAACATAGGGGCACCTGGGTGGCTCAGTTGGTTGAATATCCAACTCTTGATCTCAGCGCAGATTATGATCTCAGGGTTCTGAGTTCAAGCCCCCTGTGTTTGCGCTCCACGCTAAGCGTGGAGCCTACTTCAAAAAAAAAATAAATAAAAAAGCATAAACACAAACAAGGCACCTAGAATTATTTATAGAAAAGTACAGTGAGCTTTGTTTATTGAAATAACTTCATAAGGATAATGAATGACAAGTAAGCTTTCCTGGCATTTTGAATTTGAGAACTATTTTTTATAGATCAGGTGTCTTTCTGTCTTTTTAGAGAAGGTTAGTATTCTAATGTTCTAGAGCCGTACTATGAATTAGCCAGTAGAAAGGGTGAAAATAATCAACAGAAAGAGCTAAAATCTTAGCAAAGCTGGAGGCAATTCCTTAGACCTTGACAGTCAGCACTACTCTCAGCACAAAATCAGATTATTAGCTGCAGTTGCCAATATCCTTACAGAAGCTTTAGCATAAATGCCAGTAACATTGCTACCCATTTCTCAAACGGACCTGTGGCTTATCTTTCCAAGAAAGCAGTTGTACACAACAGAGGCAGCAAAGGAAGGTAATTTACTTCCACAGACCATCAGGAAAATACATGTAAAAAGAGAGAACATACACGTACGCACACATACACAGAGAACTTTCTAATATTTACTGTGCCTTATGAACTCTGAATACAAATTGAATATTCAAAGGAAGAAGACTCAAAATTTTTAACTGTTCTGTTTTTCTTCTTGTGAGTTACATACATGGATAGGGTGTGGATCTATTTCTAGCTTATCTCAAAATGTCAAGAAACCCGCCGTATTTTTTGTTTTTCTAGTTGGTTTGGCTTTGCTTTTTCCTTTTCCCACTTGAACTGGTCTGGGTGGTGATTAATAGAGAAGGAGATTTAGCTGTGGAATTTGGAATATGGATGAGGTTTTTCAAAATGGCCTACAGACACTCTGAGTTTATAAAAGCCAGAACAGGAGTAATTTCCCTCCAGGCCTAACAGTAACTCATAATTAGTCAGCTGTTAATCAGGAAGGAGAGCTCATTCTCTCAATCCCCTAAGTGAGCTTTAGGCTTTAGGCTCTATTTTCTTGCCTGTAACAAAATGTGGAAGGTGAGGTCCAGAAAGGCAGCAAAGGATTTAGCATTTTCTTATTGGGGCATGAATCAATTTAGTATGTCCTTTAAAACAGCGGACTTAAAGGATCTAAAGACCACTATATTAAGTTAGGGCAAAGGCTATTAGAAATTAAATTGAATAGAAAAAAGATAGGGAGGTGCATAAATATGAAGTTGGTGGAAAGCAATACATCTTAAAAATGAAACAGGATATCTGTAAATATAGGTAGTGATACAGCAAAATTTCCACCTCTCACTGGCCTCTTCTGCACTCCCAATTCGAAATGGACTTTTACAACAGGAAATATACAATGCCAATGGCCACTTGGCATGAAACTGCAGCACCTCCAAATCCAAGACCTCATAATCATAGACTCTTTTTAAACTCCAAGAAGAGACCTAGCTTATGCTCAGCCAATGTGAGAAGACGTGTGCTAGCAAGATCAAGTCTGAATCTGTAGTGTCTAAAAGCCATTTAATCTAGAAGAATGAGATAGGTTACTAAAGAACGGTTTTTGAGTTTGTTAGAAAGATTAAATATCATAGTCAAAAACTCACTTATCTTGCATAGTTGGAGATAAGATTTTCTGTAAAAGCAAATTCCACAACAAGTTTTTGAGTCAAGCTTTTACTTTTTCTTCACAATTTTAGTTGGAAATACTGCTAAAATGATTACATGTTTCCTGTCCTACTAAAAACAAATAAACAAACAAACCTAAACATCTTTTTGTGGGTGGCTCAAATTCTTTATTAAAAGTGGCAATTATAATACAGTGCTGGAAAAATCACCCTGTCTTTGGGTACTACTGAGGTAGGCAAGATCATTACACCCCTAAATGACGCTGGTCAAGATTAATTTAATTTTATTTACTGGGACTATTATAACTGTGTTCTCTCTGTCTTGTCAGTTGATTGCTCTGACTTCTCACTCAAACTATGTCCCTTCTTTTTCTTTCTCAGTTTGTCCCTTGGAACCTGCAGCTAATCCAAACTGTCATTAATGTTGTCTGTATAAAAAATATATAGATGGGGGTTCCTGGGTGACCCAGTAGGTTAAGCATCAGACTCTTGATTTTGGCTCAGGTCATGATCTCAGGGTTCTGAGATGGAGCCCAGCCTTGGGCTCTGTGCTCAGCTGGGAGTCTATTTGAGATTTTTCTCCAACCCCCCCCCCCCCCCGCCTCCCACCCCTGCACTCCCGCCGGCATGTGCTCTCTCTCTCTCTCTCAAATAAATAAATGAATCTTTAGATAGATAGATAGATAGATAGATAGATAGATAGATAGATAGGTGTATGTTATCAATGAAGGGCTGAGGAGTTCCTCTATGAATAAAGTAGAAAGGCCCATGAGCTTAAACCAAAATATATACCTTTTATCACATACAGGTCTTTTTTTTTTTTTTTCAATCCAGTTTGGTTTTTCATCTGTGTTCATTAGTTAAGTAATGTTCCAGATAAATTATTTTCAGACTCATGGGTTACTATGTCTATTATGAAAAGCAGAATCTTACATACTCATTGCATTTTAAATAAAAATAAATCAGTATGGATACATATTAAACTATTATTAACATATTAATGATATTAATAAGCCTAATTAATAGCAATTAACAATAGGTTTAATATATGTATTATATAACAATAAATTAAACATTAAGTTTAGGGGCGCCTGGGTGGCTCAGTGGGTTAAAGCCTCTGCCTTAGGCTCAGGTCATGATCTCAGGGTCCTGGGATTGAGCCCTGCATCGGGTTCTCTGCTCAGCAGGGAGCCTGCTTCCTCCGCTCTCTCTGCCTGTATCTCTGCCTACTTGTGATCTCTCTCTCTGTCAAATAAATAAATAAAATCTTTAAAAAAATTAAGTTTAATAAATAATAATGTAAGTTTTATATATATGTAAAACTTATTTTTTTCTGATCTCTTATAAGAAAAAACTGGTTTACCTGGTATATAGTAGGTTCCCCTAAATATCATATATTTATTTATTTAATATCATATATTTATTGAATGAATGAGTGCTCTGCTGATACTACATACACATATAAACACATATGTATCTATTGCTTGTCATAGGTAGGCAGTTTTAACTAGAAAATAATCATAGGGATTCCTTATTATTCTTTTTTTTTTTTAAGATTTTATTTATTTATTTGTCAGAGAGAGAGAGAGAGAGAGAGAGCACTGGCAGGCAGAGTGGCAGGCAGAGGCAGAGGGAGAAGCAGGATCCCTGCGGAGCAAGGAGCCCGATGTGGGACTCGATCCCAGAATGCTGGGATCATGACCTGAGGTGAAGGCAGCCGCTTAACTGACTGAGCCACCCAGGCGTCCAGGATTCCTTATTATTCTTATTATGGCATTCATACTAAGTATAATACATAACCAGACTTTTCTCAATTCAATTCCTTCTTGGCAAAAATCAGAGCTAACTTTTCCTCTGCCTTACTTTCTCTAAATTCTCATCCTAATTTCTTTCTAAGCGGACCTCTTCATCCTAACCTTCCATCCCTAGCATCCCTTCACCAAATGTTCTTTGCAGTTAAAACACACACACACACACACACACACACACACACCCCTTAAAATGGGACCGCTGTTTTAATTTAGGCCACAAACATTTCACGTGGTCACTCAAGGAAATGCAACAATTCCTTCCTTGTGCCCAAGTGCCCTGATCTACAAATACCCAGGAAGCTGACAGTAATAACACCTCAATGTAGGTGGTGGTGTTTATTAAGACATCACATGGAAAACAGATGGTTACAACCTAACCTCCCATGACTGCTCAGCATGGCCTTGTCATCACCAACTACATGGTATCATTAATCTTACTTTGTGAACCAACTGTAGAGCATCCCATTTCTGGGACATTCACGTATTCAGTGAATTTCTT
Source organism: Potos flavus (assembly GCA_028534135.1). Taxonomy (NCBI): domain Eukaryota; kingdom Metazoa; phylum Chordata; class Mammalia; order Carnivora; family Procyonidae; genus Potos; species Potos flavus. The sequence continues at coordinate 103,032,059 of CM052899.1, forward strand.
AGAGTTTCTCAGAAGCAAATCACAATCGTATTTAACCAACAGTGAATCCTTGAAAAAAACTTGAAGCTCAGGGATTCCTGTATAGCATCTGAGGCAAAACCTTACAAAAAATTGTCCTGACTTTATTACGTAATTGGGAAGGCATCAACTGGGCACATAAAAAAGTCCAATCATAGATGTTCCTCAGAATGAGAGAGGGAGAAGAATGTGTGCCCCATATTTAGAGATATATTAATCTCATTTATTTTTTTCCCTGATTCTTTATTAGAGAATACTAGTTTGTCTGACATATAAGAAGTACCCATAAATATTTATTGAATGAATAAATGATATGCTGATTTTTGATCAAAATTTGAAGAAGTTATGTTTTCACTTGGGCAGTACCAAAGAATGGCTAACAGCCAGAGACTGAGACCTCAATGCTATTATCTAAAAGGCAAATCTGGTGCTCTGATCCTGTCATGCTAGGGCTTACTCCATTATGAAATAAACAACCATCAGCAACATTGACAGAGAAAGTCGTTTTACCTTGACTTTCCTCTGTCGACTCTTTCAACTTCTGGTTAAGTAGTCTTAAATGCATTCTTTCTAAATTCTGGTGAGGGTAGTACGCTGCACTAAGAAGGGGTTGTCTCTCTCTCAGGCAAGCAAGACCTCCACACTCTGTGACTCTGACTTAGCTGCTCCTGTAAGGAGTGAAAATGAAGAGGAGCCCAGAGTAGTGCTAAGTCAAAATCTCTTCCTCCAAAATGCATGCAGATTTTTCACAGGACACAAATTAAAGTTAATTGATTCCATTTCTGTAATTATTTATTAACCCTTAAACATTTGTGAGGTGCTCCATTAGCTATTCTGTCTGCATTGCCTAAAGAGAATCTCTCTCCTAGCACATATTCCTTTCATCTTTTAAGATGGCTATTGACCACTATGACTTACTTGTTCCAAGTTTTTTGCTTAATAATATTTTAGATAAGGGTAAGGAAACAGAAGAACCAAAACATTTTTTTTTCAAGATTTATTTATTTGACAGGGAGAGAGAGAGAGAGATCACAAGTAGGCAGAGAGGCAGGCAGAGAGAGGGGGAGAAGCAGGCTCCCTGCCGAGCAGAGAGCCCGATGTGGGGCTCGATCCCAGGACCCTGAGATCATGACCTGAGCTGAAGGCAGAGGCTTTAACCCACTGAGCCACCCAGGCGCCCCCAGAAGAACCAAATCTACCTCCTTTTCTTCTAACCTAAGGGTTCTGTTATTCCTTTGAATCCTGCTTCAAAATGTCTCTTGACTCTTAAGCTTTTACTTCCTTCTAGAAAGAAATAGCTTGTGTTTATTTTGTTAAACAATTAGAGCAGATTTTTCCATACTGTATACAGACTAACCAGATTTCAGATGGAAAATATTTAGTTTTTACATACATAGAGTTAGAATTAAAATTATTTATTTAATAAAGAAGAATGCTCTGTGTTTAAAGTACGGGTTTAGGAAAGTTACTCTTTTCTCTAAAACAACCTAAGACAACCCCTTTGGCTTTATCCTCTGAGTTAGATTATCCTCTGATGGTAAAGAAAAGAAATCATAAGACTTAAAATGGTAAATATTCAAGTAACTTTAATCCAGATAAGAAATGTCTTTCCTCTTCACACAGTTCTGAAGGAGTGAAACTTCAAGGTCTACTCAGATAAATATATAAAAATCAGACTTTTAGATACTGTCACATTTATAGTAAGACCCACAGAGAAAGGGCATTTATCTTTGGGAAAGAGTAAAATGAAGTGATCAGTAATCAGTGATTTATGCTTAAGTAAACATCATAGCCATCAACTTTGACATATTTGCAACAGCTCATATTCTGCTTGTTTAGTCATTATTTTGTATTCTCTGTCTCCAAAGAATCATATAGTTTAATCATAGGTGTGATGATGCTAAGAACAAGTTTAAGACCTTTGGAGATCCTAAATACTTTAAAAAGAACACACCTCACACACATTCAAGCCATGATCAGTACTAAACCATAAAATAAGTACTACTGGTGGGGCACCTGGGCGGCTCAGTTGGTTAAGCGTCTGACTCTTGGTCAAGTCCTGATCTCATGGTGAGATCAAGCCATGTCAGACTCTCTGCTCAATGCAAATCTGCATCAGATTCTTTCTCCCTCTGCCCAACCCCCCGACCCTGCTCTCTCTCTCTCCCAAATAAATGAAATCTTTAAAAAAATAAGTACTATTACAAATTGTAAAAATTTTGTGATTTTTTTCCATAGTGGCTTTGATTTTTTTAAAAAATATCATATATAAAATTATTTTCAATTGGTGTTCTTGTTTGCTGTCACCTATACACAGCCTTGACCTGCCCCTTGCGTGTTCCAGAGTGACAGTGTCTCAAACATGACACTGCAGGGGCAGTGACTTTAACAGCTAATCTGTGTTTCCTCTCCTCTCATTTTCTTGAACATTTTGATCAGCAATCATTTTACCAGAAACAGCTGAATTACCTAATACAAGCATACTTTATGATTCATACGGAATGGAATTGTATGTCACTGTATAATGACTCTTCTAAACACACCACAGACATGGGCTCGTCCTTTCTGTTGGTCCACTGCTGCTCTGGAAACTAACACAAAGGAGAGGCAAGTGAGCCTCAGGTGGCACTAACATCGTGACAGTGTAGTGAGTCTTTCCATACCAGTGATTCTCCTCATGGCAACAGCATAGGCAATGGTGACACTCCCTGAATAGGTATATTCCTGGAATCTTGAGATAAAATGGGGTCAGGGTGGGAGGGTGGTTACTGTCCACCCTCCTATAGCAAAACCTCCCTGTTACTGTATTTATTTGGTATATGGAAAAACAGAACTAAAAAAGATCATCTAGTCTAACCCATTTATTTATTTTTGCATGCAATTTATTTTATTATTCAAGTAATATGTTTACTATAGAAAGATTAGAAATGTCATCAAGCAAAGATAAGAAATGTGAGGTCACCCTAAATTCCACTTCTTAGATATATTTCCTTTTAACATTTTAACATGTTGGAGAATATCCCCCAGTAATATCATCTAAATGACCATCTGTTCTAGTGACTATGTCAACTGTGGTACCTGAGAGTAACAACAGACTATTTGGACCAAAAGGGGGTTATTATTAAAATAAATTAAATGGAGACCAGATTTAAGGTCTCCTGAGCAGACAAAACTGGTTAAGCCACATAAGCAAAACTTGATCTAGTTTATTCCATGAACTTAGGCAAAATTTATCTTAGGTTATTCCTTGTAAATGCCTCTGATAAATGAAACCTAAAGTTGTCTTCCAAAAATGGCATAATATAATCACTTTTAAACAATCCACTGCTGTCTGGAAATAGCCATTGTAACAATCAATCATTGTAAAGGTTAAACAATTTCCTCATTCTCTCTTTATAAGCCATCCTATAACATCATGCTTCTGAGCTTCATCCCACTTTCAGGTTTGAAGTCTCCCTGTTCACCAAAGATTTGTTTCTTGCTCAAGAAAATATTCATATCAATTAAAGCTCTCTGAATTTTCTTTTGTATGGTATATGTGTGTGTGTGCATATGCACAGGCGCGTGTGTGTGTGTGTGTGTGTGTAACGATTTATATACGCAGCTGACCCTTGGACACCAGGGGGTTAGTGGCAGTGACCCTGTAGTCAAAAATCTGTATATAACTTGTGACTTCTCCCAAACTTAATAGCCTACTGTTGACCTTACCAATTGGCCTTACCAATAACATAAAGAGTCAATAAAGACAAATTTTGTATGTTATATGTATTAGGTACTGCATTCTTACAATGAAGTAAACTAGAGAAAAGAAAATGCTATTAAGAAAATCATTAAGAAAGAGAAAATACATTTACGGTACTCTTCTGTATTTATCAAATATAATCTACATCTAAGTGGACCTGCAAAGTTAAAATCCATATTGGCCAATGGTCAACTATATATAAAATGCAGTTCATACATATATAAAGTAGTTTCTTTTAAAAAAAATGGGATATTATATATCCTGCTTTTTAACACAGTCATAGCTCTGTCACTTCCTAGAGGTGCATCAAGTTACCTAATCTCTCTGTCTTAATTTCTTCAACTATAAAATGGATAATAAAAAGTAATTTTTATCTATAGGGTTGCTGCGAGGAGTAAATGAGTTGGTATATGTGAAGCACTTAAAACAGTAACCCCTAAACAAACTAACCAACACATTTTAGTTATTATACTATAATTTATTAAACAGTTCCTTATTATTGTTCATATAAGCTATAACTTGTTAATTCTGCCATTATGCCAGGTGAGAACTCTAAAACTCAAAGACTGCCTTGACAGCTTGCCAGCATCTAATAGAACCAGGATACTAGGACTTAACCACTGACATCTTCCTATATCCAAAAGGACAAGTAGTGGCAAGACTAACACTCAGACTGCCTCCTAGATGTAAAGTCCTGGGCTGGGAATTTTGCATCCATTAATTCATGAAATCCTTACAAATAACCTTAAAAAGGCAATTGCTATTACCACTCTAATCTTACCCATGAAGAAACTGGGACCCCATACAAATTATAAGCTACCAAATGTGCCCAAAGGTCCTAACTAGCAAGTGATGGAGCCACACGTGAATTCAGGCCTTCTGACTCCGAAGTTCTTGCCTTTAAACACTATCCTATGCTGTATCACATGAGAACTTCTTCATACTAATGGTGATGTGCCTGTAAATCTCTAAAGGTCATTAAGATCACAAAAGTCATTAAGATAGCATATTTCCCTAATGACCTAATTCATTTTAAGAGACTTAAGCACAATGGAGAATCCAGTGGCCTGACATTCAAAGATAGAACTCAATTCACCAAGCATACTTACGTTACTACTCTTTGCCTCACAGTTTTTCAGGCATATTTATAGCCTGAAAATCCCCCTCTGTGCTCCTATCTCACCCAGAACACCTTTTTTCCTTGTAAAACACCCAGCTGCTTTCATCTGGGTTTTGAAAACTGCTTCAATAAAAAGAGTAGAACTCTGGGATCTCAGGTTCTTCTCAAATGGTTGGGGAGGAATTAGAGTATTTGTTAGGTTTAAACTCTCTGTGTTCTCCCAAGGATGTGGGATACATTCAACAATGCAGGAAAGAGTAGGCATGCTGAAAAATGTTGAATAGATTTGTTTATGAGCCAAGACAGAAGGTCATATTTCCCCCTTTTGAATAGGAAAAAGTCCTAGGCAATTTTTTTGTGTAGAAATATGAAATTATTCCATCTTTTCAATTCTTTGCTGCTTTTATATATTGCTCACTTGTGTTTTATAGTGAGTCATGCCTGCAGCAATCTAAGGCTTGTCTTGCTTCATTGTGACCACCTGCTTTCTCATCAGCTCAATTGATGAAAACTTCAGATCAAACTACAATATATATTTTACTGATTTTTGTGTCTAGACAAAAGCCTTCAAAGGAATGTTGGAAAACTACAGCCACATATTTCAAGTAAACAAAGGAAACCCAAGTACTGAATACTCAAAAGGGAAAACTGGCCACTTATGTATAGGATTCTACCTGCTCATTTCACAGGCCAGTTACAAAAACTGTATAGACTATTTTATCTTTATATACAGAAAGATGTTTCCTTTCATTAGTTTTTGCCAAAGGGAGCTGCCGCTACAAGATGCCAACATTCTATAGAACTTTGTGGGTAAATAATTATACATCCAAAGAAGCAAACTGAATGACAAAGATTTGTAAAATAAAATAGCTATTCACCATCCTGCACATTGACTCACCTAATTAACTCTAGAATCCACTAGTGATGACTCTGAAGGTTAAGAGGTTAAGAATATGCTGGAGTAGGTCAGGCAGGCAGGTCCAACATATGAGAGCCAGGAAATATTATTTCTTCAAACTGTGAAGGCTGGATAAATGCAATCATGCATTTAAATGCATTATAAAGTGCTGCACATAACAGATACCAAATAAAAATTAATTAACTTTTCCCTTACTTTCATCTTTGGGGGATTCACAGTATTCTTTGTAAAGTTAGTGAATGATACTGAATATTCTTTCCAGAACATACTTGGAAGTATTTGCATCTCAAAATTTTACACAGAGGGGTAGGAGACATTGACTTCCCAAATCCATCCAAGTAGCAGTGAGGAGAACTTCCATAGTCTACAGATAAGGAGGAGGAACAAATACTCCTGTCAGGAAGTCTTCCCCCAACTATCGTTTATGCTTTCCATATCCCTATTACCAGGATTAACCTTCTCCTTTCACACCGCAAGGACTTCCCATAGTCTGTAAGACACTTAGAAACACTGGAATTTGCTAACGAATTTGCTACATTAAGTTCTAGACTGCCCTCTGCGGTCAATTAATTCAACAAATACCAATTTTTAAATCACCAATAAAGATGTACTAAGGGTCTCTTCAAAATTCTGAGTCCAAGACTCTGAAGATACTTTGTACATATTTTGCTTTTATAAATATTTAGAAATGTGTCCTTCTGGTCTTAGATATTTTATATCATTATACCTTTGACATCATTTGTTTACGTATTAAGATGTTGAAAAGTCAGATCTGTTTCACAGCTCTTTTTTATCATTAGGTCCAGTAAATCATATGAATTTAAAAATAACTAAATTCGGCATGAAAAAGTGTTCAACATCACTCGGCATCAGGGAAATACAAATCAAAACCACAATGAGATACCACCTCACACCAGTCAGAATGGCTAAAACTAACAAGTCAGGAAATGACAGATGTTGGCGAGGATGCAGAGAAAGGGGAACCCTCCTTCACTGCTGGTGGGAATGCAAGCTGGTGCAGCCACTCTGGAAAACAGTATGGAGGTTCCTCAAAAAGTTGAAAATAGACCTACCCTATGACTACTGGGTATTTACCCTAAAGATACAAATGTAGTGATCTGAAAGGGCACATACACTGCAATGTTTATAGCAGCAATGTCCACAATACCCAAACTATGGAAAGAACCTAGATGTCCATGAACAGATGAATGGATAAAGAAGACATGGTATATATATATACAATGGAATACCATGCAGCCATCAAGAGAAACGAAATCTGGCCATTTGCAATGACGTGGATGGAACTAGAGGGTATTATGCCAAGCAAAATAAGTCAATCAGAGAAAGACAATTATCATATGATCTCTCTGATATGAGGAATTTGAGAGGCAGAGCAGGGGGTTGTGGGGGGGAGGGTAGGGAAGGAAAAAATGAAACAAGATGGGATCAGGAGGGTGACAAACCATAAGAGACTCTTAAGCTCACGAAACAAACTAAGTGTTGCTGGGGGTGGGGAGGTAGGGATAGGGTGGCTGGGTTATGGACACTGGGAAGGGTATGTGCTATGGTGAGTGCTTTGTAATGTGTAAGCCTGATGATTCACAGACCTGTACCCCTGGGGCAAATAATACATTATATGTTAATAAAAAAAATAACTAAATTCAGGATATATATGAAGCAGCACTGAAATTTTCCCTTGTCTATAGATGTACATTAGCACCTATAGAAAGCTAACTTGACTCTTCAACTCTCAAGACAGTTGCTAATGAAACACTACAAAAATATCTCTACAGGCTTGTTTTGGATTTGCCATAATGAATGTCATGAATATAGGTTTTGGACCCAAATATGTTTAAGGGTTTGGTTGGGACCCTAAGGTCAAGTTGAGCCCACAGAACTGTAGGGGTTCTTTGCAAATTTGAATAATTAGAAAATTATTTTCCCACCAGGTTGCTAGAATCAAGAGGCTGATTCTAGGCTAAGCCCTGAAACTGACTGGGTGAACTGAGAAAGTCAATTCATCTCTCTAGACATCCATTCTTTCATGGGCAAAGTAAGAAAGTTTAAAGGTGATTTCCATTCCTTTTCACCTCTAAGTTATGGTTACTTTGTATGGGCAGCTAAGAAATCATCCAGCAGAAGGACATAAACTGAGGGTAATTGCCACAGTGTATCATTTGCCTTCTTGTCAGTGATGGTCAGACAAACTAAGCTGGGGTGGGGGGGAAGGAGGGTTGGGAGAAGAAAAGCTCTGATTTGTAGCATTTGCTAATTTCCATGGTGTAAATATTCTCACCTTTGCCAATTTCCAGTTGCCTATGTGATGTCACTAAACACAAAGTTGGGGAGAGATGGGCAAGTTTAGCTCTTCAAGAAATGGTACCATCAAGTTCCAGCATTCATTGACTCCATTCTCCAGATCTAAAACTTACTCTCAAGCTATAGATAACAAACACCCATTATCACTTTAAAATGTTACCTTATTAACAAACCAAACCAGAAGCTTTCCTCAGGAACATTTTTCTGTTTGGATGAAAAGATACACAGTATCCATATGTTTTAGCCTTGGGGAAATAAAAGTGCAAACTAATATCCCTAAATGAAATGCACAAAACACATCTCAGTTTCATCTGGCACTAAAGTAGGTTGCAAGTTTGCAAATTCTCCTTCAACACAGAAGCTCAAGTGAATCCTTGCACTAGGATAGGCTGGAAATATACCTCTTAACATCATGCTACATTTACATAAAATAAAGTTGTGAAACAACTTAAAGATGGAGAAGTTTCAAACGAAAAATTCAACTGAACTCATTCAGGAATCTACAGAAGACAGTTCTTCCTTCCCTGAAGGCATCACTCAAAAATATCTTTCCGTACTGAAAGATCCTAACAGACCTCTGCCACCTTTGGCATCAGCCATATTCACAGTATGGAGATGCTTTGAAGAAAAGATGTCTTTGAGTACTCAGCAGAAAGCAGACTCTGAAAGATAGGCTAGTTGGTCTGTTTCCAGAATTGATCTCCAAAACAGGAGTAGGGGATGGGAAAGAATGTAACAGGAAATAAAGAAACCAATATTTGGGTATGTTACCAAGTTGGCCCATGCTTTGGGCAACTGGACCTCAAAACTCTCAATACATAGAATATGTCTGGGAATTTCCTTCTCTGCAGTTATAACTGGTAAGCATTTATTCACCACCCCTTCTACCACACTGGTCAAAAAATACCTATAGAATTTTTAAATTTTCACTTCTTTATTGGGATCATTTATATACAGTATCCTTCACAGATTTTAAGTATATAATTTGATATATACACCCATGAAATTCTTACCACGATCATCACTTTAGATATTTCCATTGTCCCAAAAGATTCCTCAGCTCTTTTTTCAGTCCATCTATCCCTCTATGTCACCAGGCAACCCATTTAGTAAATGTGATTTTTTGCTTCTTCTAGAATTTAACAAAAATGAAATCATAGAGTATATACTGTTTTTGTCTAGTGTCTTTCACTCAGCATTATCATTTTCAGATATATCATTTTTGTTGCATGTCATGAAGCCTTTTTCATGTTAATTGCTGAGTGATATTACCTTGTTCAGATATCTTATATTTTGTTTATTTGTCTATCAACATTTGAATTGTTTCCAGTTTGGGGCTATTACAAATAAAGCTGCTATGAATATTCATGCACAAGTCATTAGAGAGATATATACTTTTATCACTCTTGAGTTGTAAAGTAGATATATGTTTAACTTTTTAAGAAAATGTCAAATTGTTTCCCAAAGCAATTGTACCATTTTCCATTCCACTAGTGGTATACAAGAGTTCCAGTTATTCCATATACTTGCTAACACTTGATATTGTCAGTCTTATTATTTTAGCCATTCTAATGGGTGTATACTGTTATTTCATGATTTTAAATTGCATTTCCCAAATGGTAAATGATATTGACAAACATTTCATGTGCTTATTGGCCATCCTACTTTGGTTCGTCCGTTCAGATATATTGCCAATATTTTAATTAAGTTGCTTGTCTTTTTGTAATTAAGTATAGGGCTTTTTCATATATTCGGAATATAAGCACTTTGCTTGATAAAAATTTTGTGTTTTCTCCCAACTTGTGGTTTATCTTTTGTTTTTTAATGATGTCTTCAGAAAAGCAAATGTTTTACTTTTTTTTATTGTATAAAAAATTATATAATTTTTTTTTCCCTCCTGTTTTCTGTATGGTATTTACAAGACCTTTGCACAGACCAGAGTTACAAAGATTTTCTCCTGGGTTTTCCTCTAGAAGTTGTATAGTTTTAGGTTTTCGCTGAACTCTCTGACCTACTTCAAGTTAATTTTTGTATGTGGTGTGAAGTCAGGGTTTACAATCATCTTTGTTCATACTGATGTCCAGTTGTTCAAGCACTGCTTATTAAAAAGATTTTCTTTCTCCCACTGAATGGTCTCATCACCTTAAATTTGAAATGATTATGTATAATTAATGCTTTCCTACTTTTCTCTAGTTTTTCTCTAACTTGGTATGTATTATTTAGATAACCTGGCTCAGTTTAGCTTTTCATAGCATCCAGTTTGATTCTGATGCCTATATACTCAATGCCTTATTATTTTTTCTCCTTATTCTTACATACCTTCTGGTACTCCAATCCTCCCCAAATATACTAACTTTAAATCTTGAACTCAAGACCTCCTACTTATTAATGCTTTTAATACTCTATCACATTAATCAGAGATACCTTTACTTTAAGGCTTCTCGACAATGGCACTATTGGCATTTGGGACTGAATAATTCTTTGTTGTAGGGAGTTGTAAATTTTAAGATATTAAAAAGCATCCTTGGCCTCTCCCCAGTAGATGCCCAGAGCACTCCCCAAGTCATGACAATCAAAAATGTCTTCTGATGGGCAAAATTGGTCCTGATTGAGAACCACTATTGTACCTACATGTTTGTATCCATGGATTATTATTGCCGAAAAAGGAAAATGATTTGCCTAAAATTTAAAGCATGTCATTTTTGCATGGCATTTTTAAAGCAGGTACATTTAATCCTCACTTTCTGTAAGTAAGTTTTTCTATGGCTATGGATTAGTATATAACAGAACATGGGCTGTGTTATCTACATAATGCTTCACCTCTTTTCACCCAATAAAAGTTGTTGGCCTCCAACAACTATAAAAAAACATAGCTTCAATGTGACTTTTATCTTAAAGACTGATATTTTAAGGACAGTCTTACATGCTTCCATTCGAATTTATTTCACTTTGTATTTTGCTTGCACTTGGAGGCACTTTGCCTAAGTCAACAATCAAAAATAAATTTGTTCAGTTGATTAAAGTTCATTTAGATTATTTTGAAGGCAATTTTTAAGATTTTATTTATTTATTTGACAGAGAGAGACACAGCAAGAGGGAAACACAAGCAGGGGGAGTGGGAGAGGGAGAAGCAGGCTTCCTGCAGAGCAGGGAGCCAGATGTGGGGCTCGATCCCAGGACCCTGGGATCATGACCTGAGCCGAAGGCAGATGCTTAACAACTGAGCCACCAAGACGCCCCTGAAGGCATTTTTAAGAGAATATAACTAAAAGGAACATTTCTCCTGAGGTATTAGCAGAAAACCTGACATAAGGCAAATATTCAAATATTTTTGAGAGTAGTTCTTTAAAGGGGGAGTTATTCTGTACACATAGTAATGGTGATAATAACCTTGCTAAATATTAAAAAGTATAATTAAAAGGTATCAAGTAAAAGCTGTTCTCTGTAAGGTTAAAGATTTCAACTGAGAATGAATCAATGTTTATAACCTTTGTTCATAAGCATTTGTGAATTAAACAAGTAAAGTATGCAATAACTAATTTGGTTCTTTCTATATCTTAACTGTTCTTACAACTAAGAAAAATTTCCGACACTCATAATAACACCACCAAAATTATTTATGACTATTTCTCTTATCGCGCATATGCTTATAGGTACTTGGCATATGTAAGACTCTAAACCGAATGTCTTCCCACTATAAGTTTGCCTCTCTCTCTACATCAAGGCAAATAACAGCCAAGTATTTAGAAATTAAGGTTAAAAACCAGAAGTATAAAAGTGGGAGTATTGGGGCTAGAAGGAAAACAAGAAAGAAAAGATCTTAAAGATAATTCATAATTTAACCTGTCGAGGTTAAGTCAGCACATCCTCTGTCTTCTAATTAAAGACCTAGGAGTTTGTATCAGAAACTTTGAAAATTAAGTATGCCTCAGGAAACACTAAAAACTATTTTTAAAATATTTACAATTTATGCCATCTAAAAAAGTAGTGACTTTATCATAAGAGAGAAATGCTTTGTAATCATACCTAGCCAATATTCTATAATGTGTAAACTATTTCTTGTGCAGGTTGGCTTTCTTGGTGTATTTTCTCGGAATATATCCACAAGGATAAACAGCGAGTAGCAATTAAAGCCAATGTAGTTCACAAGTTTAACGTTCATTCTCTTATTACTGAGAGACAATTGAAAATGCCAACCATACAATGAAAACTATAAACCAGTTGTGTATGTCATTATAGGGGGATCGAAAATTCAGCTTTGAAAAGTGGTAGATCTGGGTTTGAATCCTAGTTCTAGCCCTTCCAACCTATGTGACTGTGGCAAGATTTCTTAACTTACATGAGCCTCTGTTTCCACATATGTAAAATAAAGATAATAATACCTTCCTTACAGGTTTGCTGTGATATTTAATGAGGTGACTGGGGCCTGGCACAAAAGAGCAATGTACTGCCCTGATATTATTGCTCTTAATTTGTTCTTATTTTTGTTGTTTTTATTATTATTCATAGTAGTACTGGAATTCTTCCACTTGAGGTGGGAGAATCAATTTATCAGTGAAAAACATTTTTAAGTTAAATTCTCCAAGGGACTTTTTAATCATCACTAATATTTGAAAAATATATGGCAGGATCCAGAATTTTGGTGATACTTAAGATGGTCTATCTCTGGCATCCTGAGACAGCTGAGCCGACTCCTCCCACACAATGTCCTCCCTTATCTCTGCCTGAATGTTCTTGATACTTGCTGACATCCATCCATATGCCATCCTTCATCATAAACTTCCTACTCACTGCTGGGATTACACCCTTTTCTTTATTCATAAGCTTTCAAAATTCATGAAAACCCCAAAATCACTGTCAAGAGATACAAGAAAATCTATCTTTTTGTCTGTTCATGGCAGAAGAGATTGGTTTTCTTGCAATAAATAATTTTAGAACTTAACATTTGAATATGTACTTCTATGAAGAAATAAGTTAATTTACTTTCTCAACATCTTTATGAGGTAAATAAATATTTTCATTCCATTATCCAGAAGACTAAAATGGTGAACATAGAATGCAAGTATTTTACCAAAGTAAAATGCACCTCTCAGCTGGTTGACTGTCCAGCCCAAGCTTATCTTTAGGTATTTGGGAGGCAGACAATCACCACCTGGTAGGTGTTTCATCAAGGTGTACTTAGTGTTGAGGTAGCACAATGGAAACTTAAAGGAGAAAAAAAATGATTACACTCAGGCCAAATGCAGTCTTCCTATTTTCTCAGTATTTCTTCTCTGGCTTATTTTATTCATGAGTTCTTCCCAAGATTATCTCTAAGGGCTCCTCTTCCTTGTCCTTACTGTGTCAATAATATCACTCATACATGGGCTTTCTCTAATAACAAAAATAGTAATAATAATACTTATTGAGGGTCTCCTATGAGCCAGGCAATATGGCTTAACATGGCTCATGTTAACTCCATTATAAGGTCAAGAAACGGAAGCAATGCAAGTTTAAGCCACTTGCTCAAGATTACCGGGTAGCAAGGAACAAGGAAAGGTTGAAGGCAACCAGAATTCTTACGCTCTATTCAGTTCAGTTTAATAAAAATTCTTCTCTAAATAAGAGGCTTAGACAAAATGTTCTTTAGTCTCCTTTTCCGCAATACATAGAAGGTGAAAGTAGGCATTACTCGGCAGAAGAAGAGACTGGAAAGGGTGAAATTACGTTGGCTTGCAAACTAGCCCAGTACCCAGAGTACGAGAGGCGGGAGAGAAGCAGCCTTGCCCTCCCCAAATTGATAGGCGGCAGTTTTAATAAGCAAGGGAACTTACATATGAGACTTGTCCGCCGGGGCAGCAAGATGAGTAGATCTCCGCATCTGCCCTAAGAATCTTAAAAGTTTATATAGCAGCGCCGTGCTTGGGTGGCTCAGTCGCTTGAGGGTCAGGCTTCCGGTTGTAAGCTCAGCATTCAGTTCGCGGGGTCTGCTTGAGATTCTTTTCCCCTCCCTTAAACGTATCCGCTTTAAAAGGGCTCAGTCTGCACCGCGTGCAACTCTTCCGCGCTCTCAAGGGTGCGACCTTGAAATAACTCCGGCTGCAGAAATGGTGGGCGGAACGGAAGTTCCAAGGTGCATGGGAGGAGGTGAGGAGCCTTTAACTGCCCATAAGGGTCAAGCCGGGCTTACTTTCTCTATGACCTCCGCCAGCAAGTAACTTATTCCAGTTGCTTTTGAACCCAGGTATGTTTGAGTTATGAATTTATGCACTTCCCACGGTGTTAGTTTGTGAAAATTAGGGTCGCTCATTAGTTCCTCAAGTTTCCGCTTGACAGATAGCAATGATCTCAAGAAATAATCCCCTCAAGAATTTCTTTTTCCAAAGCAAGGGAGTGGAGGGCTATCCAAGCATCTTCCCGGAAATGCAGAAATATTTCCTGCACCATAGACACGGATGCCTAAGTTCAGTGCCAGCTTTAGGTCTGAGACTTTTCACAAAATGTGTGAAACTGCAAACTGTGGTAAGTGTGATCTCTCTTTCTATCCAGGCTGAGTATTTCCGTGGGTCCCTCTTATCAGGCACCGTAATGTACCAGAGCAGCGAGGTACATTCAAAGAAAGAGATAAGGTAAGTAGTACATTCATTAAAAGAACTGAAATTGTGAGGAAATTGGAAGTTTTATTTGTTTCTCTGAAAAAAAGGTAAATCATTCTTAAACCTGCTTATTTCGTCAGAAATACCATTATGTGTCTTGAATGACAAGATGGAAAAAAAAATCATTGAGAAACTATATTAAATATATATTCCAAAATAATTTCTAAGCATGTAATTTTTTTTTAAAGATTTTATTTATTCATTTGAGAGAGCGAGAGGGAGCAGGAGGGGGTGAGGGGCAGAGGGAGAAACAGACTCCACTGAGCAGGGACCTATGGACCTGAATCCTGAGACTCTGGCATCATGACCTGAGCAGAAGGCAGAAGGTTAGACTGAGCCACCCAGGTGCCCAGGATATAATTTTTTTTTTTTATTTTAAAAAATGACATCTCATTACACTTTGAACTTTTTCTTACACTCTAAACAACTAGCCACAATGGTATATATAAAGTAACATCTAAACATTAAAATGCGCAGATCTAAAACAAAGCAGAGATAAATATATATATCAGTTAAGATCCCACAAGGAAACAGATGTCACTCTCCAAAGGGTTTAAACTGTAAAGAATTAAATGCGGGGACCATATGTGGAGGTGTAGTCAGGATTAAGAGAATCAATAAAGGATGATGCATCACCCAGGGGCAGGCAACAGGGGTAAAAATGATGAAGGAAGGAAATAATGATACTAGTTAGGAAATAATGATACTACTTGTGAGTGAGAACCAAAACTTTTTTTTAAAGATTTATTTATTTATTTATTAGAGAGAGAGAGAGAGAGGGAACAGGAACACAAGCAGTGGGAGTGGGAAAGGTAGAAGCAGGCTTCCCATCGAGTGGGAAGCACAATGCAGGATTCAGTCCCGGGACCCTGGGATCATGACCTGAGCCCAAGGCAGCCGCTTAATAACTGAGCCACCCAGGCTCCCCAAGAACCAAAACTTTCTTAAAATAAACATATTAATGCTTTGTCAAAATTAAATAAATTTTATTGTTCATTTTAAACTCACTATTGCAAGTACTGTAAACTAAGACAAATGAGTTTCACTTTACCTCAGATATTCTAAATTTTACTGTAGTGCCTCAATTTGTCTTTGTTTATGGTCTTTCATATTCTGGAGTAACCAACCATTTTACTTATTTACCCTCTTTTTCCCTTCATAGGCAAAAATCAAACCCATTATTCTCCATAAACATTTACATTTCTTTGCAGTTTTTGAATATACTAGAGTCTCAATCACTACTATTAGTTTCAACTCAAGTTACTGACTCTGTCACAGACCAAAAAGTACTAGGTAATAAACTTAGAAATATCTGATACATACAGAAATGTTAGCAGAATAACAACATTCCAGAAACAACTGCACACCATTATACATGTCTACATAAGGTAGACTACATGAGGTCCTAATCATTCACTGCTGTGTTGTAATATTTTACTTTCACACACTTGCCATGGCCTCATGGTGGATGAAGTGTATTTCTTTGCCCCTTGATTTGGGATTGGCCATCTTCCTGGCTTTGGCTATCAGGATGTTAATGAATATGAGGCGAGCAGAGGCTTGAAATGTTCTTTCATGATAGGATGTGTCCTTTTATGCTTCAGTGATCTGCCATTAGAGAAACATGACCCAGGTAGCCAATGCCCTTCCGTCTGTACCCTAGAACAAATACATTTGCATCATGGAGTCTGGAGCCTGAATCCCAGAGCTGAGAGTCCAGCCCAGCCCAGCCCAGCTTATGTGCACACTACCTACAGACATATGAGCAAGGAAATAAATATTCTTTCAGTCCACTGAGTTGAGGTAGTTAGATATGCAGTAATATTGTGGACTGAATCACGACACAGTCATAAGTATACTTTTCTCTTAGTGAATGTTAATAAGAAGCACATATACTAATATAAAATATTTTATATCCTTTTTAACCTTCTAGCTGATAGCCACTTGTTACTATAGAAAATTTTTAGCCAGTTTTTAGCTAATTTTAGCATATTTGGAATAATTAGTTCTATTGATTTGTAGTATAATAAGTTTAGATAAGCTGTTTTAGAAAATGTTATTATAATTTAGTTTAGTTGTGTATTTAAATATTCCCTAAACATTTTGTGGGAACAATGATAAATTATTTGACTCAAAAAGTCAGTTTAGGAATTTAGAAATTTCAGAAGAATTAAGGTTTTTTTATGAACAAATAAACATGTCCTACTAAACATTACTAAGTAAAGTAAAATAAAATGTGTTAGCATTTTTCACACTGTAATAAAATCAAGGAGATGGCATATATTATTTAAATCAAAGTTATAAAACCAGTATAAATTGTTCTAGATAAGGAATATTAACTTTTCAACATTTATATACTAAATATATATTTTTAATTCTTTTTTTTTTAAAGATTTTATTTATTTATTTGACAGAGAAGAGATCACAAGTAGGCAGAGAGGCAGGCAGAGAGAGAGGAAGAAGCAGGCTCCCCACTGAGCAGAGAGCCCAGTGTGGGGCCCGATCCCAGGACCCTGAGATCTTGACCTGAGCCAAAGGCAGAGGCTTTAACCCACTGAGCCACCCAGGCGCCCCTATATTTTTAATTCTTGGATTTTGTTTTGTTTTTCCCTAATGTGATTTTTTCTTTTAATACTTCATTGTGACAAATTTTAAACTTACAGAAAAGTTGAAGGGATTGGCTAGTAAACATCCATATAAACCTGTCTCCTAGATATACCAATTGTTAACAGTTTGCCACATTTACTTTATCTCTTTCTAAATATATATATTTTTAAATAAACTATTTATTTTGGAATAGTTTTAGATTTACAGAAAAGTTGCATCCTATTGTACAGAGAGTTCCTGTATGCCTTTCACTCAGTTCCCCTTAATGTTAACATTTTACATAGCTTTGGTTCAGTTGTCAAAACTTAATTGGTACATTACTATTCTAGTGTAACCAACCATTTTACTTATTTATCCTTTTTTTCCTTTCATAGACAAAAATCAAACCCATTATTCTCCATAAACATTTATATTTCTTTGCAGTTTTTGAATATATTAGTGTCTCAATCACCACTATTAGTTTCAGCTCAAACAAAGTTACTAACTTCTGTCACAAACCAAAAGGTACTAGGAAATAAAGTTAGAACTGTCACATACAAACATGTTAGCATGAAGACAAGCTAGAACTTAGTAATGAACATTGGTACATTACTATTAACCAAAGTATAGATTTTAATCAGATTTCACCTTTTTTTTTTTGAAGATTTTATTTATTTGAGAGAGAGGAGCAGGATGAGCACAAGCAGGGGGAGGAGCAGAGGGAGAGGGACAAGCAGATTCCATGCTGAGCGCAGAGCCCTACGCGGGGCCCCATATCATGACCCTGAGATCACAAACTGAGCCAAAACCAAGAGTCGGAAGCTTAATCAACTGAGCCACCCAGGCACCACAAGATTTCACCTTTAGAGTGTTTGTAGAAATACTGAAGTTCTTGGTTGGTTTTTTTCCTTTGCTATTTGTCTGATATCAATCACATTTCTATGTTTCTTGTAACATAGCATTCAAGGTCAATATTTTAAAGTTCTCTCTCCCCCTTTTTTTTTTTTTCTCTTGAGTTATATAGCCGAGCAAGTATTCAAAGTTTCTTTCTCTTGTTCCTGGAAATTTATGAATTTACTAATTTTAAATTTATGTAGGCTTTACTAACCTCAATAACCCAATAAAAACAAGAACTCTATTTATTTTAAGTGAATTTGTAATCTAACCCATCAGTTGGTCTTTGGAGATGGGCAGTTATATATCATTCTGTTTATAAAATATTTCAAATCACATAACGGAGTGTTATTATAAAGCTGTGGTCATGCTAAGAGTACAATTTAAAGTTTATTAATTCCTTTTTTTTTTGCATTTGAAGCTTTCCTTCACGACTTGACCCAAGTCATTAGTGTATTTCAATGGTACTTCCTTATTTTTAAGCCATTTAAGCACATAAAAGTTCTTCAACCTTATTTATTAGGGAAATGCAAATAAAAACTCTAGTGGGAACCAGTTCTCACACACTCAAAGAGCTAAAATTAAGAAGACTGGTGACATTCAAAGTTCCTCTTGCAAGGGGAGCTACTATAAATTTCATAAATTTCTAGTGAGAGGGTAAAATGGTAAAAACACTTTAAAATCAGTTTGGAAACTTCTTATAATAAAGAAGATATACCCTAACCACTGATAATACAATTCTCCTTCAAACTATTTAGATAAGTAACATTAAAATATGTCCACAAAAAAGGTATATGTAAGAATGTTCATATTATTTTTGGTTTGTTGAGTTATATTTTGTTCATATTGTAACAACTTCATACTGGAAACAGTCTGAGATTCCATCAACAGGAAAATATATGAACAAACTGGTGTATTTATACACTGGGATATTGCTCAGCAATAAAGAAGAATGAATTACTAAGATGAGATGAATAGATTGAAAGAAACACACACACAAGAATACATGCTGTGTAAGTCAACTTATGTAAAGATCAGAAACAGACAAAACTAATCCGTGGTGATAGAAATCAGGAAAGTAGAGAACAATGGTTGTCTTGGTGGGAGGAGGGGGAATTATTTGGTGTAATGGAAGTATCTGATCTACATATGTGTGGTTATTTGTCGAAATGTATTAAGGTCTGTGCATTTTACTAGCTGCCTCAATTTTTAAAAAATTACTATAAAAATACAAAATTCAGGGTTCTGTTTAACTCAGAGAGGCAACAGAATAGGACAGAAAAGGAGCACTAAGTGGTAACAGTACTGGAACATTTTAAGGCTTTAAATGCAGTAATGTGTTCACAGATGTTTATTACTGTGCTTCGTAAAATATGTATATCATATGTTTATATAAAATATATGTTGTTTTGCATTTATTAACTATTACAATATTTGGCAAAATTCCCTCTTGTTCATTTTATGGAAGAGTTTGTTCACTGTTAGGATTATTTGTTTCTTGAAAGTTCTTGAAAGTAGTATCCTCTTGGAAAGCCACACTTTGTCCTGAAGTTCGCTTTGGGAAATTTTTAACTGGTGACTAAACTTCCTTAAGGATTATGGGACCATTCAGATATCTTTTTTTTTTTAAATGATTTACATTTTTATTTTAGTTCAGAGATGAATTAATAATTTCACCGAAAACAAAGCAAACAATAAAAAATGAGGCAGTGATTAGGAAAACAAAAAAGTAAAAGAATATGTAGTCCTAGTGTACTGTGTAGTTCAACTATGAATAATAGTAACGTAGTCATAATAATGGAAACCCCAATTATTTATTTATGTATTTATGTTTTATTTTTTAGAAATTTAATTCCAGTATAGTTAACATGCAGTGTTACATTAGTTTCAGGTGTACAATATAGTGATTCGACACTTCTGTACAATACCCGGTGCTCATCAGAAGTGCACTGCTTAATCCCCATCACCTATTTCACCCATTCCGCCCACCCACATCCCCTCTGGTCACCATCAGTTTTTTCTCTATTGTCGAAGAGTCCGTTTCTTAGCTTGTCTCTCTCTCTTTTGTTTCCTTTGCTCATTTGTTTTATTTCTTAAATTCAATGTATGAGAGAAATCATGGTATTTGTCTTTCTGTGCTAACTTATTTCACTTGTCATCATACTCTCTAGCTCTATCCATGTCCTTGTATACACACACACATGCGCGTGCACACACACACGTACCATGTCTTCTTTATCCAGTGATCCATTGATGGACACTTCTGCTGCTTCCATAATTTGGCTATTGTAAATAATGCTGCTATAAACATAGGAGAGTATGTGTCCCTTTGAATTAATATTTTTGTATTTGGGGGTAAATATGCAGTAGTGCAATTACTGGATCATAGGGTAGTTCTATTTTTAACTTTTTGACGAACCGCCATACTGTTTTTCACAGTGGCTAGTTTGCATTCCCACCAGCAGTGCAAGAGGGTTCCTTTTTCTCCATGTCCTTGCCAACATTTGTTGTTTCTTATGTTTTTTATTTTAGCCATTCTGACAGGTATGAGATGATATCCCACTGTAGTTTCGATTTGCACTTCCCTGAAGATGAATGTTGAGCATCTTTTCACGCACCATCTGGATGTCTTCTTTGGAGAAATGTCTGTTCATGACTTCTGCTCATTTTTTAATTGGATTAATTGTTTTTTGGATGTTGAGTTGTTTAAGTTCTTTATTTATTTTGGATACTAACCCTTTATCAGATATGTCATTTACAAATATCTTCTCCCATTCTGTAGGTTGCCTTTTAGTTTTGTTGACTGTTTCTTTCACTGTGCGGAAGCTTTTTATTTTTATGTCGTCCTGATTGTTTATTTTTGCTTTTATTTCTGTTACCTCAGGAGACATATCTGGAACTGTTGATAATGTCAGAGACATAACTCCCCATTCTATCTTCTAGAATTTTTATGGTTTCAGGTCTCACATTTAGTTCTTTAATTTATTTTGAGTTTATTTATGTCTATGGTATAAGAAAGTGGTCCAGTGTCATTCTTTTGTATGTAGCTGACTAGTTTTCCCAACACCATTTGTTGAAGAGACTATCTTTTTTGCATTGGATATTCTTTCTTTCTATGTTGAAGATTAATTGACCACATAATTGTGGGTTTATTTCTGGGTTTTCTATTCTGTTCTATTGATCTATGTATCTATTTTTGTGCTAGTACCATACTGTTTTGATTACTACAGCCTTGTAATATAACTTGAACTCTGGAATGGTGATACATTCAGTTTTGTTTTTCTTTTTCAAAATTTCTTTGGCTCTTCAGGGTCTTTTGTGGTTTCATATAAATTTTAGGATTGTTTTTTATTCTAGATCTGTAAAAAATACTGAAAATATTTCTTGAATCAGGTTTAGCAGTTCTCTTTTTTCTAAAAATGTATATATTTCATCTATGATTTCAAATTTATTAACATAAAGTGTTCATATTATTCCATATCTTGTCACAGTGTACATATTTTCTCTCTTTTTGAAGTTCTCACTGTGTTCATCTGTTCTCCAAAGTTTGGTGAACATCTTCACAACCATTACTTTGAATTCTTTTTTTTTTAAGATTTAATTATTTATTTATTTGACAGAGGAAGCGTGAGAGAGGACAGGCAGAGGAAGGGATCATGACCTGAGCCTAAGGCAGTTGCTTAACCGACTGAGCCACCCAGGCACTCCAACCATTACTTTGAATTCCTTACCAGATAGATTACTTATCTCAATTTCATTGAAGTCTTTTTCTAAAATTTTGTTCTTTTGTTTGGAACATATTCATCTGTTTTCTCAGTGTGCTTTACTGTCCATGTGTGTTTCTATGTATTGGGCAAAACAGTCACCGCTGCTGGTCCTGAAGGAGTGGCCTCATGTAGGCGATGAAACTTATTGTTCAACCTTGCCCTAGCTCTTGGTTGTCTCTCGAATCTTTGTGGTTGTCTAAGCAGCCTGATTTATTCTGGATAGGTCCTTGTTGTTGAGAGTGTTCCAAGACCTGTCATTTTTCAAGAGGAATGAACTCGGTCAGTATCTAATTTCGTGCTGATTAGAAGCCAGACTCTCAGGCAGCAGCTTTTAAAATTGGCAAATATGTATGGTCTTGTGGGGCCACAATTGTAAACCCTGTTGGCCACTAAACCAGGAGATCTGAAGGTGTCCCCTAGCTGACAGATGCAAAAACTGGGGCTCCAGATGGGTATATAAGCTCCTTTCTGGGAGGAGAACTGTAGTGAGACCAGGAGAGAATGCAAGGTTGGTGTTTCCTTGCCTGTGTTCCCTGAGAACTCCACTGTAGTCCCTAGATGTATGGCAAACTGAAGGCTGTTCCTCAGGCTGAAGCACCAGGATGAGTAAATAGGCTTTTTCAAGGAGACTGGGGGTGTGCTTCATTTTACGCTCTGTGCAGTGCCCTGGGTGTAGTAGCCTATCAAGAACTCCTTTCTAATTGTTGTAGTCTCATTGAGCCCAAGAACACAAGCCCTCCTGGTCACCAGGGCCAGGCAATAAAGGGGCATCTCTTGTGTGGACTGCATACATCTACCAGCTTTCACAAGGTAGCTGGGAGGCTCAGGGGGCAAGGCATGCCTGCCAGCTTTAGCAAGGGAGTAGGAGAATGCCTTGGTTGTACACACCTGCTGGTTTCAGCAGGGTGGCAGGATAGTATTATGTCTATATGTGAACCCCAGCAGGAGAATGCCACAGCCGCTCATCCTCATGGCCTTAACAAGGCAGTGGAAGAGTGCCCCATCTGCACATACCAGCCTATGCTAGCAGGATAGAGGGAGAGTGCAGAAATGGTACTCACTGGCACCTGCATCTCTAAAGAGATTCTCAACTGGCAAATGTTTGAAGATTAGCAAATGAGTCTCCTTCACTTATAGCCTAGGTACTTTTCAAAGTGCTGCTTTTGCTCTGGGTCTCAGGGTGAGGGAGAGTGCATGAGAGTACTTTAATAGGAGTATCTCAGTTCCCTTCTGGGTCTCTAGGAGGTAAGCTCTGTTAATTTTCTAAGCCAGATGTTTTGGATTGCCCTATCTCTAGGAAAGGTCCTAAGGGATAGGATGCCTGATGTAGGGCACAAGTCTCTCTCTTCTCTGGGAGAAATTCTGGACTTGTGAGATCCCTCCCTATTTTGGGTCGCCTTAGTTGGGGTGGATTTTTTGACAGAGAGAGATCACAAGTACGCAGAGAGGCAGGTGGAGAGAGAGGAGGAAGCAGGCTCCCCGCTGAGCAGAGAGCCTGATGCAGACCCTGAGATCATGACTTGAGCCAAAGACAGAGACTTTAACCCACTGAGCCACTCCGGCGCCCCCCCCTTTTTTTTAAAGATTTTTATTTATTTATTTGACAGAGAGAGATCACAAGTAGGCAACGAGGCAGGCAGAGAGAGAGGAGGAAGCATGGGGTGGGTTTTTTGGTGAGACCATGTCTCCACCTCTCTTACTTGTCTTAGTGTGGTCCTTTTATCCTTTGCTGTAGAGGAACAGTTCACTACTTTTTGTTTCTTTTTCAGATGGCATTTTTTTCATATGTAGGTGCAGATTTGGTGTGTCTGAGGGTGAAGGTGAGTTCAAGATCTTCCTATGCTGCCATTTTAGACTGCCCCCTGTAACATAAGTATTAAGGCTCTATATTTCCCTCTATTACTTTGACTATATCCCATAGATTTTTATATATAGCCTTTTCGTTATAGTTTGCTTATAAATTTTTTCTAGCCTGCATTATGATTTTTTCTCACAAGTTAAAACTTTTCTTAATTTTAAAGACAATTTTCTGTTTATATTTCAGTGTTATTTTTAAATAAATTTTAACGTAGTTATATAATGTGGTTTGGATGCTACCAATAATTTGAAATTAATGAGACAATTTTCCAGAAGTTCCATATATTCTGCTGCTTTACATTTCTATATATACCCATTAGACAGAGCTCAGTATTTTTGTTGCTCACATTTTCTGAGTTAATGTGCTGGAGATAAGGCAAAAAAAATTTTTAGTCATTCAATTAATTACTATTTGCCTGAGAGATATTAATTCAATAAGTATTCAGTTAGTTCCTAATATGTGATTCAAACTATACTCAATGATTAGGACCATAAGATATTTTACTTCATAAATATTTTTTAATGCTTTTTCCTCATATTCTGATTGGGGAGGGAAATAATATAAATAAATAGATGTAGTATTTCATAAGTTATATAAATGAAAATTTATTCAATGAGATCACAAAGGTGGGACTCAAAACTTTGGAGGATCCAGGAGGTCTTCCCAAAACAGGTAATATTTGAACTGACCTTAAAGAATGAATGGAAATTTTGAGAGCTGGAGAAATGGAAACTAGAGGTAAAGGATATTTTATTTTATTTTTTAAGAGCTAAGAAAATTATTTATTGAATGGTAAATAATATTAATATCTTATGTGGTTTTTTCTTTTCCTCTTCACGCCATGTTTAATTTTTTTTTTTTAATTTGAGTGTAGGTGGCAAACAATGTTGCATTAGTTTCAGGTGTACAACGTAGTGATTCAACTACCACAAGTGTAGCTACCATCTGTCACCTTACAATGCTATTAGAGTATCATTGACTATATTCCCTATTCCCTATTGCCTCGACTTAACTCATTCCGTAACTGGAAGTCTGTATCTACCACTCTCCTTCACTCACCCCCCCAACCCCTTCTCTCTAGCAATCATCAGATGTTCTCTGTATTTATAGATCTGATTCTGCTTTTTATTTATTCATTCATTCGTTTGTTTTGTTTTTTTAGATTCTATGTATCAGTGAAATCATACGGTATTGGGGAAAGGGCATTTTAGATGGAGGAAACAAAATAGCTCGTATCTCCACATAGTTGGAACATGCTTGTGGAAGATTGTAGGATAGGAGGAAGAATATATATGTGAGAGTTGAATTGTATTTCAAGATGTGCGCAAGTAAAACAGGAAAGTATGAATGCAGGATATTTGAGGATAAAACGAATGAGCTAGAAGAGAAATTGGTGCGAACAGGCCTTGTTGAGAAGGTGAGACCAGGGCTGTGTGGTAATGAAAGGAGGCTTCGAATAGAGCAAGAGGTAAACAGCATTTTAAGAATGATTGGTAGAAAGACAAAGGCAGTGGTTCAAGTTAGAGCATGTTTAAGAGGGTTTAAGAGGCTCCCCTGGCATTTGTATTGGAAAACAATGAAGGAAAAGTTGAGAAAGATTAAGATAGTACTAGGGAGATTATAAATGCCATGAAAAAGAATTAGTAATTTCTTCTGTAGTTCCTTTAGATACTATAATTATAAGATTAATAACATATTTAGAAATAAAAATCTCATACATGAAATAAATATACTTATATTCTTTAAAAATAATATTTATGAATTATTAAGGACAGATATTAGAAAAATGGAGTGGGACAGGGATAGATTCTCTAGGTCAATGATCTTCAAACTTCTCCCCACATGCACATTTAAAATTTTTCTTCATAATTTTAAAAATATTTTACTTTTTGCTTATTACAATAACATATTCAGTCTTCTGACTGAACTCTTAAATGTGAAAAGTAATGTTTTGTTGGAAATTCAACCCATCATGGGACTTTTTAAAATTTGTTTATGAATTTATGAAGACATGTTACTTCTTACCAGAATAATTTTTCATATTTATATATAAGCAATGAGAAAAGTGACATATAAATAAGTTGATGAAAACGGAAGTAGTTTGTTATAGCAATACTACTCAATTCGTTGAATTCATTCAGTTATATATCACAAATCATATAGTGAGCATTCACCAAAAGATATTTTTAATGATTTACCAGTGGCAGCCCAATTCTTTTTTTTAAAGCAAAGTAGAAACCATCTGACTCACTAAAGGATTTCTTACCCAGTTACTGTGAATCATTCACTTTTTCAGTTTCTGGGAAATATACCAAAAAAAGTTTATCAAGACTTACCAAATGACTACTAATTACACTTATAACTCTTTTGCTAGAATTGCCATGATATATTTAGAAAAGGTTGAAAATATCAAAATGTTGTTAATTTTAATACATACTTCCCAGTACATTACTTTTTGAAGAAATAATTTAACTTGTAATTTAAATATATTTATTTCAAAAGGGTTGGAACTGTAAACTTAGCTCATTAAAACTATAAAATGTTTGCTGTAAATTTAGTAGGCAAAACCCATCCTTATTATCAAGCCAATGAAATTTATTTTCAGTCAAGTAAAGTATGGCTTAATTTTTCAGTTAAAATAAATGTTTTAATACACATCCCTATGACAATCATTTTACTTCTGAGTTCCAACTTTAAGAAAGATAGATCTGGAAGCTGGACATAGACTGGATATCTGGGTGTAACACTTATCAATGCCCTCTTTGCTTTGCCCTCTCAAATTTTTCTTTCCAAAACCTCAGACAGGAAAAAGGTATAGTTTATTTTGTGTAAAGTGAGAAAGGGTGATTTAGATAAGGCAATATGGGAAAGAACAATTGGCATGACTTTGACTATTTTAGATCAATTATTTTTAGAAATAGAATTTTTAGAGAAATTATTTTAAGAAAGAGTTCATAAGAAGTTGAGAATGTAGGAATTCATTCTTTTAGAACTAGGGTGATCATACATCTATTAACAAAGTTAGCACACTTTAAGGATAAAGAGGAGTGATACTTATAATAGGTCAGGTTACTGACCTATTATGATAAGCCAGGATATGTCTGGTCACTTCATTGAACTCTCTTCTCATGCAACCTTTAGAAAGACTTCATGTATCCCAAGAGGTGCTTATATTCAATTTGAAGACCCCATCCCAGGTTGCAGACTTGGGAACATGGGCAAACATTTATTCAGCATATACCATGACCCAAAGATGGTATTATGTGATTTCTTTGCTTTATATTAGTTAATCCTGTAAGACTCTTTATAGAGATACTTTATCTCTGTTTTACAGACAAGGAAAATGAAGTATAATGAAATAAAGAAATGTGTCCACATCTACATAGCTAGTAAATGATTGAACTTAAATTAGCCAGTCAGCAGAGTCCTAGGATTGTGCCCTTTTAAACTTTATTGTGAGGATCTTTAAGTGGTGTCAGCAAAAACAATCAGGAAGTAAGGGAAACTGACACTATCCAGTTTTCATTACAAAAATTATTTTGCTGACTCATTCCTTTTTTCAGATTCTCATATTATTTATTCAATTCATTTCTAAGATGCTAATATGTATCAGATACTCTTTTAGTACTTAAACAAATGCTTTATTTCATGTTTACCACTGCCCTGGGTCATAGGTCTTACCCTTAAGAACAAATAAACACAAAAAAAGAAGAAATATAATCAGGGTCACACAGCTAGAAGGTGAGATGGTTTAGTTTAAGCCTGGTTCTTTTGGTCAAAAGTTCCTAGAAATGTGTTGCATAAATGTTGAAGTAAAAATAAAATTTAGATGATATTATAGCAGCTCTATATATTTTTCAACAACCCTTGTACCACACACAACTTCAGGTTTCCCATAAATTCTCATTACAATATAATCTCTAATATCATTAAAATGTCTTTACCTAATGCCACCTGACCATGAATATTGACAAATGAGTCTTAAATGCTCTTCTCAATCATAGAAGAGCTGTTGAATGGTTCTGGGAGCAGAGAATGCTATTGTTTGCAGTTCTTAGTATTTTGATCACCAGGAGCCCAAAAGGTCAGAGCAGCAATTTAATATCTGAAAATCAACTATAATAGATTAAGGAATTAATGTTCCTTTTTATAATAGTATTGACAGAAAACATTTATAAAGAAAGTTACCTGTTTTGAGTTTCTGGTTCACTTATGAAGATAGTTATTAATCACCATCTGTAATTATCTTTTGAATCTAACTCCAAATTTTAATGCAATTAGATTTACTGAGGCATTTAGCAAGCTACTGTCTCTATTTACCATTGAAATGTGTCTTAAAAATATGAGCAGAGATCCTAAAATTCAGTTATATACATTTACGAAATGTATATAAAAGAATATGGTGGATGAGTTACATTGGTTTTCTCAAATCTGAAAAACTCCATTTTCTATTAAGCTATTAACTTGTCATTAACTGTCTCTGACTGAATTATCAGAGGAAATATAGTGATGCATTTTTCACTTATCTCTCATCCTTCTCTCTCTCTCTCTCTCTTTCTCTCTCTCTCTCTCTCACACACACACACACACACACACACATGTTCGTGCACTGACACACACACATACACAGACACACATATATGATTAATATTTGAAAAGCTCACCTTGTATATCACATAAACTCCTTAATCGTCTTAAATATACCTTAACTTTTTCTTAGGCATATAACATTAGTTGCCTGCCCTAATTCATTACCAAAAAATTAAACTACATTGTGATACAAAATGAATCAATGAGAAAAGATCGATGTTAAAAATAAAAGATGGACGTACTTTTATTTTCTTTGAAATTTCTTTCCCTGCATTTGATCCAAAATAGTTACCAAAAAGTTACTTAAAATAAATTGAGATAATATCACTTAGTCTATTTAATTCTATTGAAATCTGGCAATTTAATTTTATTGGCAAATACGACTGGTTGCCAAACTAGTCTTCTTAAAACACCGGTATATTGTATTATTTCCTTTTTTAAGAACTTGTTTTCCTGCTTCCTAATGTACCTGTGTTATATCCAATTCCTTTTAAAAATCTGATTGTAATCTATAGACTTTTTTTTTAAAGATTTTATTTATTTATTTATAAAGATCTTATTTACTTGACAAAGAGGGAGAGATCACAAGTAGGCAGAGAGGCAGGTGGGGGGGGGGAGCAGGCTCCCTGCTGAGCAGAGAGCCCAATGTGGGGCTCGATCCCAGGACTCTGAGATCATGACCTGAGCTAAAGGCAGAGGCTTTAACCCACTGAGCCACCCAGGTGCCCCTGTAGACCACATTTTTTAATGGTTCCCCATGTTCACACCCAGTCACCTTCTCCATTTCCAGCCCTGTACGTTTTAATAAATTCTATTAGGAAAAGCGGGGAAAGTGTTTTTAGTGTAAAATGATAAAAAGGTAGCCAATATTTTGAAGCCTCTTAGTTTCCTACTAGCCACCTACTATGGTCACAGACACCTTTTTTATACATTTTTTCTGGCCAGGGTATAGAGAGACTATAGGCAAACAGTCACATTCCACTACTAACTGGGGTTTGACTCTAACCTATTAGATTCCTGGTGAGCTGGTCTAGACCACATGTGGATCATGACAACTCCTCTGAGAGAGAGGATAAGAAATAGAGAAGAGATACTTTTCACCACATAAAATATGTGGAATCTTTGATGTTAAGGATACCAAAGATAAAAAAAAAAAAAAAAAAAAGGATACCAAAGATAAATCAATGAGCAGAATGCAGAGGAAAGCTTGCCCTTTTATGCTATATTTATTATCCTTTCTTTATTTTATTTTATTTATTTTATTTTATTATGTAGTGTTAGTCACCATACAGTACATCATTAGTTTTTGATGTAGTATTCCATGATTCATTGTTTGCATATAACACCCAGTGCTCCATGCAACCCGTGCCCTTCTTAATACCCATCAAAAGACCTGTCTTCTACTACTATGGCCTAGTTTTCTCTTTTTCTTCAAGAGAAATTTAAGATAACTTTAAACAGCCTCAAGAAGGAAGTGTACATAGGAAACAGTTCCTATTTTTTCCTTAAAGGCAAGTTAAAAAAAAATGTCATGACATTAAGTGGAATTTTCCTTGATGATATTAGTCCTCCATTCATTTACTCGTTTAATGAATATTCACTGAACACCTACTATGTAGTATACATTCTAGGAGTTCAGAACATGCTAGACATACTAAACAAAGACCAACCAAATGAGAAAGCAAATGCTATTTATTCTGAGTTTGCTATAGTGAAGCAGTCAGCTACTGTGGCTTGCATTTTGGCAGAGAGAGTCAAAGGAAATGGGAAAACTTTACAGTGGAAAAAAGAGAAGGCTTCAGGTCTGATTGAAGGGGAAGCTAGAGGTGGGCTAACTACAAGTGGGACATCCTGTATGACTTGTTAGGGAGCACATATTTGGCTTTCTTTGGTTGGTCCTAAGTTGGAAACGGGGACAAAAATTAGGAAAGCTGTCAGTTATTAATGAAGTCCTGGCCATTTGGGACTGATTCTTGCAGAAATTGTTTAGCTTCCTACAGCAAACTGGCTCCCCGGGTTGTTTATTATAGATAAGGGGATTAGTTTCCTTGGTAAATTGCTGCAGATTTTAGGTTAAAGTTCTGTTTTTATATGTGGTCTGGCCATTGTCCATTTGTTCAATCTCTTAATAGTAAACAAGGAAATCTAGTCTTTGTAAAGTGTACATTCTACAGGAGATCTTACACTGACTTCTTTCTCTAGATTCATTTTGCATTTATCATTCCATACAATTGGTAAATAATATATAATCCTTTTCTTTAATTATTGGCATTTCACAGTTTTTACTTTATTATGTCCATACATAATATTAAAATATGCATTATTTATTTAAAATATTTATTTATCACCTAAATGCCAAGAGCTATTACAGGCAGTGAAGATTCAAAATCTTGGCCTCATTGAGCTTATGTCAGATTAGAGGGACACAAATAATCATAGTAAATAAGATCATTTTTGTTTATTATAAGGTGATAAATGCCAAGGACAGAGGTTTAGAAGGATAAATAGAATTACATGGTTTGGAAAGTGTAAGTAGATTTGAGTCAGGGCTGACCTCAAACAGAAAATGACATTTGAACAAAGACATGAAGGAAGTGAAGGTAAAAGCCATATGAACATCTAAAGAATGAGAATCCTAGGCAGAGAGAACAGCTAGAACAAAATCCTTAAGTGAGAACATTAATGACGTTTTTGTGAAACAGCAAGAAAACCAGTATGGCTGGAAAGAAGAGAATGAGGGGAAGAATAATAGAAGAGGGAAAAGCAGAGACAAGTTGGGAGATTATATACATTCTTCTATGGACCACCATAAGGCTTTTGGTTTTTTATGAAGCACAGAAAGGGGAGTCACCGTGGATTTTAAACAGATGAGTGACATGACTTGCAATGTATTATTATCTCTCCATTTGCTATATGGAGAAGGCAAGAGGGCTTGGAAGGGGTGAGGGTGGAGAAAAGGAGACCAATTAAGGGCAGTTTTGCAGAATTCCAGGTAAAGCAGGATGGTGCCTTAGACAACCTTAGTAGCAGTGAAGGTGGTAAGTGGTCAACTTCTATGCATGTGCCGTAGTCCAGCCAGTTAAATGATTAAAACAGCAAGCCAAACCTCTAGAGACTTATTTACAAATGGATAACAGAAGGTACTAATGGAGTGGAATACCTCCTGATTTTAAACATGACAGATCTTTACTAGAATATTTAGTAACAATGTGGCTTTGCTAACTTATGTTCTGCGATCATATTGGAAAAGAATCCTAATTTTTATTTCACAGTAACAGAATCCATTTGCAAACATTATTTAACATAAATCCTATCCTATCCTGATAAAAATTAAAGCAAGTAAACTCGGTATAGTGAAAAGTGTGTCTTCTCTGTCGTACTTTTAAGAGTCCTTTAATAGCTGGAAGTAAAACCCCTCTCTCAGAGCTCTGAAAGGGTAAAGGGGATGTGCTTTGGACTTTTGGAGAAAATCATTGTAAGGAATCAAATAACTTTGAGTGAGTAACCCTAATGATTGGTCTCTACTCACAGATGGAAAAATGAGGCCTGAGACTATAAACATTTCAAGAATACATCCTGGCTACCTCAAGACTAGACCAGGCCACTGATTCCCTAGATGATATATCTGATGTTAGTTATTTAGTCTAAAGATCTTTCTTAGCAATGACCCAAATTCATGATAAAAATCTTTCCTCCATGGAGGCCAAAATTTTAATTCAAACAATCTTTCCTCTCCTGAAGTCTCATGAAGATCTGACAGAGAGTGTAAAAGGGGTGACCTATTCTTTCTTTATTTCATTCGTATTAACTCCTAACCTTTCCTGTAGTCTCTTTATCTGGGCGCTAGTCCTTCTCAGAGGAGCTAGGCTTCTACAAATCTACCTCTCCCTACTAGGTGTTTGCATGTGTTACATTCTATGTGGTTTTTAGTCTTCTTACCCTTTTCTGAGAATGCCCTGTTTTAGCCACTACTGGTTATGAGTTCCTATATTCAGACACAACATATTCTTCCAACAAACACTGAATTAAAATATGCCAGGCACAGAGCCAGGGACTAGAGAAACCAAAGTACATAGGAAAGAGTATCAGTATCTGCCCTAGAAGAATTTACAGTCTGTTGGCTGTTGTCATATTCATTTCTGTTTCCCTGACACCTTTATGTGTTGGTGGGATAAGGGGTAAGAGCGCAGGGGGAGTGGGGCAGCAACTAATGTAATGTTCACCATGTGCTGGGTACTTTATATATCAACCTTAAATTTTACAGCCTTCTATTATCCTTATTTCATCAATGGCAGGTATGAAAATTAGCAAGAATAGATTGTCCAGGTCTCAAAAGCAAAACTGAGTTTCAAACTGAAATCTGTCTGATTCCAAAATCAATGTTCTTTCCACTAATGAAGTTTATAGGCACTTAATATCCAAGTTTGTAAAAAACTATCTGAAAGAAATAAAAAGAGGGATTTTAAAAAACTGATCCATTATTTACTGATCTGAAAATTGAAGTATATTCTTAATCTTCTACTTTATTTATGTCTGCCTTAAATTTGCCACTATTTACTCAGTGTGATTTCAGCTGTCTTCTCTATCTGTGCTGCAGGTGGGTATCTGGGAATGTAATCTATCGCAACTCTATTTTAATACTAACCTGGGCATACATAATTAGGAAGGATAAATAAAAGTAAAAATGAAATTCTAATGAAACATCAATACCTGAGAATGTCCAGCTTCCCCAAAGAGCGTTAATACTTGACAAGCTCCATGTTGCAAGACAAGTATTGGACTATACACTAACAATTTAAAAATCTTTAAAAGTAAATCAAACTTTTTTCCCTAATGGTAAAAATGATTCATGTCAGAATTTGGAAAATGGGAAGTAGCAGGTGAATTGGGAGGCAATGCATCCATGGGAAAACTAGAAGACCAGCATTAGGGGAAGCGGAAGAAAATACTCTGTCAACAACATACTGACTGTTGGCCAGAAATGAGGAAGGACAGCAGTGCTGAATTACTAGTGTCTTGCCCACACTGTCTTCATTTTATAGAGGGTAGACTGAGGCCTACAGTAACATAGGTCTCAGTCACAGAGCTAAGACGAAGATCCATCTCATTGACTTTCCATGTTTTCTGCTAGATCACATAACCTCCCTGGATAGTTTTATTAAACTAATTACGATTTAGCTCTTCATGCTGGCTGACTTCAGATTTTAAATATAGATAAACTTTAATAATAAGGGTGAATGGTTTTAATTACCAAAAGCTAACCCTTGGAGTATTGTACTGGCAAAGAATGCTCTACCACATCTTGGTCTGTAAGGATATAGAAGACACTTTATCCCTATTCTACTCTTTAGGACTCTACACACCATTTTCCAGCAGTTTTGAGTGGGGCACAAATAGCTTTTATTGATTTGATTAGTTAAATCCACTGATAGCCCTTTACCTTCTGATAGTTTTTCTTACCAAAACCACCACATAGATGCTATAGCTTACTGCCCCGTCAAAATGAAGATGTGCTAAGTGGCAGCCACTGAAACTCATGTGACACATAATACAATATTATTCAAATTCAGTTTGGATCATATAACTGAAAAAGCAGAAGCCCATCAGATAGGTCATTTTATGGGTCTTACAGTAGGAATATCTTTTAACTAAATACTAAAGGGGCTTGGTGTCTGCACTTTACATACATGGCTTCATAAAATGTGGTTTTATCAGTATTGTCTCATATTTATGGGAATTTGTATTTTCAGTGGGGAAAGTGGGGAAACCTTTCTTAAAACTAGAAGAATTTCTATCTTATCATGGATTCTTCTTTAAAGTGTTGGTAAAATATTTCCTTCCCTAAAAATAAGAAAATGAATTACTTAGAAGCAAAGAAGTTTCTTCTGTAAACTCCTAAGTTTGATTTAACTGGGTAGAGGAGTTTTTTTAGTACATTTAAGGCTGGGAAATATCATTAAATGGAACAATATGGAACAAGGAAGTAGATATGTTTCAACAAAATAAAAATCTATAGTGGTACAGGTAAAATACTAAGAAATTTGACTCCATCAAAATTAAATTTATTACTGAGAAAGCAGCTTAGCCACAAAGAGAACAAGAGGTTGCTTTTACTGTGAAATAGGTCCTAAATAAAATTTTTATTTATTTATTTAGCACATACGTGCTTTTTTAGCGGCCAGTGACGTACTTAAATGTATACTCGGCAAAATTTCTATCCTAATCTTCTTTTCTTTACTATTCATAATAAACATTTTCAGTAGATTTTTCCTTACCTTTGCCATTGTGGACTGCATTGTCTTAAGTTACATGGTGTTTAGAAGAGTGGGCTCTAGGTGAACTCAGAGAAGGGTCGAAACTCAATCTGCCACTCGCTAGATGTTTTGACCCTAAATTCTCTGTCTCTATTTCCACATCCTTATTTCATGCATGAATTTTATAGGTTGTAGCGAGGATTACATGAACCAAGAGACATCCAGTACCTAGTGTAGTGGATACTCAATAAAGGTTATGGATTATGAATGCAAACAAACCCACCCTATGACATGTCTCTACTTCCAGTTCATTGTGTGCTTACAGATCCTACTTCATTCCACACCAGGGAATTTTAGAGCTTTAGATAAGCTAATAACAATCACCTTTTACAGCTTTTAAGGAGAGCAAATATTTATTTGAACACTTCTAGTACTGTTGTTTATGACAAGAAGCAGGAGGCACCTGGAGGTATCGAATTTCCTTCTGTCTCCAATAACCGCCTCTGACCTAGGCTCATCAGTCAGCGTCAAGTCAGACAATCAGGTTAAGAGCCTCTGCTTTAGGATCAGAATTCAGTCTGCTGCCTTGGACTCTAAGAACTCTGAAATCTAGGACTCTGTCCTCTCTGTCAGTCAGAAGCTGTGCTTGTCAGAAAATCTCTTCCCCCAGAAAACCAAGATTCCTTACAACCCTATTATCCTCAGGCTTTTAGCTCTCCTTTTACTGCCCATTACACCTTCAGAGTAGGATCTGCATCTTTTCTTCGCATAAACAGAGGTTCTGCTAAAGTGTTTTTCCTCAAACACAGGAGCAGTTTTTCTGAGAGTTAAATTTTGCCAACAGTTCTGATACAATAGCTGCAGCCTGCAGACAACTTTCGAATGGCATATTTCTGATCCTGATAGGAAGTGTTCATATGATGCCGTGGTAGGCGTCCTTATAGAATAGAAGAGAAGCCAAAGGAGTTGGTCATCAATTTTAAGCTGGGTTCTTGAATTATATGGGCAAACGCGGCAGGTAGGCACCACTCAGGCTAATATGACTGGAGAATTACAAGCTATTTGGTATAGATGGAAAG